>JAQPZY010001303.1:0-600000 GCA_029931535.1 Margaritifera margaritifera
CCAAGGGTCAGTTTGTGCCATGGTTGTTGAGAAACATGTTGCAGTATTCGGATTGAGCTGTGATCAAACTTTCGACTAGGCTGATAACTATTATGGCATGTGTTACATGCACTGCCTAAACAAGGTTAGAAATTACTGCTATTTAATACAAGCTGAGTTTCAAAAACAAGAATGTGCGATAAATTATTTTGTCTTTTTACTTAGAATGTAAAATTTAATTATAAGGATATAACCCAGTTTATTTTTTTCACGTTCAATTGAAGTATGAACCGAAAAAATGCTCTGCAAACTTATTTAGTGAAGCGTAGAAAAGCGAGAAATGGTCAATCCTTAATTAAAAATACGTATATACAGAGCTAAAGAGCTCTTCATCCCATTTAAAAAATGAGAGAAAAAACAGTGAAGAGCAAACCGTATCGAGGTTGAAATCTCTCCCACTGTATTAATAATCAATTATGGAATATGGTATAAAAAGTCATGGTCAAAAATAAAATAGCAGGCTGTATCAAACACACATAAAAAGAGAAAATCTGATGAAGAATGGTCACAAAAACAACCCTACGCATAAAATCATCAAATAAATTGGCCGTAACATTCTCAGAGAAAACTCCTCACAAGATAATTATATTGGAAACGTCCGCCGTGTCAAAAACACTGAAATACATTAACCTGCTCATATTCATCATAGCATGCTAATATCTGGAAGATTACAATAAACCTTTCGAGCTCTCCAGTATAAATTACAAAAATCTCTTGATACGAGCAACCCAATTATCACATCAGCATGACCGAGATGAATAAATCACACTAATCAAGCTTTTAAACATTTACTCTGACGTACAGCTCTCAATACAAGTACTAAACATTCAAATTTGGGAAACTGGCGACTTCCCGCAGTCTTGGTCGATAAGTAATGTTTGATAGCCGGTTCCCAAAACTCGACCCTTCCAATTATTGTCCCATATCACGAGTAACAAGTTGTTATTATGCAAATCATGAAATGGGATGAGAACACATATACATCATAGACGCCTCTAGTATCATCAGACAAATCCAAGCAAACAACTAGTCATGACGTTCAATGTGGAATTCAGAAAGCCAGAGAAGCACAGTAGACTCATCATTGTTTAGACATGAATCATATATTAGCGAAGCTTTCATAAAGAAAAGAACGTATAGTTGCCATACCTTTTTTGACTTAAAGAAAGCTTATGACAACCACATGCAAGTACGGGCGTTATGAACGATATATTCAAACCTAGATTCTAAAAGGGTCCGCCCTACCTAAAGTTAAGTTTTTCTGAAAAGAATAGAAATTTCAGAAGTATGGGTGGCAAGACCGCTTTCAGAAAGCTACCTCAAGAAGATGGTGTGAACCGGCAGCGGCATAACATATTTTTCAGTAGTCCTAGTCAACACCAATATTAACAGCACTGTGAAAATGAGCCTTAATCCAGAAACTGACTGTTTAGGTTATATGTCCAACGACTTGTTGATCTGCTATAGAATCCAAGAGTATGCATACATATAAACGTTAACTACAGATAAGCTTAAAGCTAGAGGTTCAGAAATGGGGAGAAGAACAGCCGGATTCAAACACACACAGAGAATCTAAAAAATAGTATGTACTTCTGCTGCTTGCTTCAAATTCAATGATGACCACAAATCTCCATCTTGACCTGTATGTGTTCATTCCAGCTGTAAGAAGATTACCAAATGTTTATGGGCTTGTTTGTATTCGGCCCGTAAACTCACTTTCCTTCTACATACGTTAGATACTGTCAGGGATACCTGTAAAAAAAACAAAAACACCTGGATTTGATGCGAGTCGTTGCAAACATAGATTGGGGAACAAGGATACCGGAAGGTCTGTTGCTTTTAGTTATAACAGAACATTAAGAAGATCGGACACTTGATTGTGGGCTCGATTGTGTACGGGTCAGCCTTTAAATCTTACCTCCGGGTGAAAGCGATACAATCAGGGAGTTAGAGCTTTGATCCTGGGTGACAAGTTTAAGAACTATCTCTTTCAGAAAGACTGCTATGATGAGGCAAAGCGTACCATCAATTAATCTCAGTACAAACAAAAGTGTCTCTTCAGCACACATACAAAACTATATTCTAATAGATCTAATCCCGGCAAAATGATGTAGTCTTTAGGTCCAAAGCGAGACCATAACAATGTGTGATCACAGAAACCAAACATTCATTCCACTTTTTTGCAAATCAAACTATTGACCTCAAGTAGGAAAACAGCAAATATCACTGTTGGAAATACTGCAGAATTCTATGTTTCAGAATTTTCACCCTGTTATCTACATCCCTCCAATTATTAATGAATCTTATGTCAATTCGAAAGATTCTTACTACAAATCCTCATTCTTTTTCAGCAGTAAGATTCAGTGAAATGCAGAACCATCCTAATCGTAACCATACGTCCTCCCTGTATACAGAACGATTCGAAAGATAACGAGACAAGTGGGAACGCTGTCATTGAATCACCACCGTGACACCATCGAAACATCTCCTGAACGGTTTACTGGGTAACTGCCATTCATTATTATACCGCAGAAATTACAGCCATACTCAAAGCTTAAGAACTACATTGAAACCGCTCAAAAACAAATTATGCAGCATCTTTTATGGCGATTTCCCTTTCCACACCAGAAAGCTTTACAAAACCTGAAATCTGAGCAACCGGTTAATGATCCCAGATATTATAGAAGGCAGAAAGTGGAGTAGACGCAAATGTTTTGGGGCTTATATATGACGCGTTAAGTAACTCCCATCTCCGCATATTAGGAACACTTCTGTAATAAATGGTGAAAAGAGGCCCTAGGATTTAATGACAAGTCGTGACAAGCACAGATTTGGAAGGCAGCATAAGGACGGTCCTGCTCAGGTTATACACGGTCCTTCAAGTAAGATCTAAACTTTTTTCTATGGCTCTACTGTATATGGGATGCAGCTTGAAAATATGTACCTGCAAATGAGTTTGATCAGATACATCAAAATAAATCATGGACTTACGTTTGTCAGAGGGCATTTAGAACGTCCCCATTCAGAAATCCTGTATCGTAGCATTTCTGTATTGCTGGCTGCCATGGTCACAATCAGGTATAGCCAAGCCGCCAAATTTGTGCCCAGACAGTCAGCCCCACTCTCTTGTAAATGAAGTAATGTTTTTTATTTTTAATTTCCCACTTTAAAAAGAAGAGAAAACCCTTTGTCATTTCAGAAAATTTCATAATAACGTCAACATTACCTTAAGTACCGTTGATTGAACAAGTCTGATTTTATCAGACATTCTTCACCATGGTAAAGTGGAAGAGTTTTAGTCTGACGTCGAGAAGACGTAGACAAGATTCGATTCATCGCAAAGAGTGTTTGAAAATAATTCAAACAGGGTTTAGAACATTTTTTATTTTTATATGGAAACAGGATTGGATACTAATTTAATATTGATTCAAGATGAATAAGATAACCACAGACCAAAAATGAATATAGGCTAAGAATAGAAGAAAGAAAACAACTCAAATTGAACTACAGATAACATAATATATTAGAGCTGAAAAAGTAAAGATTTGAAATGGAAAAAGACTCAAATTGTAGAAGGGAATCCCATAGAATAAGTTTATGTTTGGATCTTTGATAATTTTTATCGCCTTCTATTTCAAGACAAAAGAGGAAAAAACAGATAGTTAATTAATCCTTTCAAAAACAAGACAATTTATATAGCAGTACAATAATGTCATATTGGAAATCCTTATTTATGTTGAGAATCCAAGTATTAAGAATATGCCACGTTAAAACGCATAGTATAACATTTCTTAGGAAATCGACACAAAGTTGCTTAGAAATCTAATGCAGATTCTTAGATGATCATATCACGACTTTGCGTATTCTTATTTACTTTTGCTTTTGTAAAACATTATATTGTTTGCGATATTTAATTAGGTATTCAAAGACAAGATAGAATGACTAAGAGTAATAAACTTTTCTTAATTAAAGTAAATTTGAAAATAAAAAAAAAGGTTCTTATATATGGTCATCCATAATGTCCCAGAAGAATAGTAAACTTTCCAATAATTGTAATGAAAGAGGAAAAAATGCTGAAAGAATATCACCACAAATATGGCAATGAATTATGCATTTTATTTTTTGGGATTGGAATGCGTCAGACTTAGGAATACTGGCTAAAGAATATCTGCATGATTTTAAATAAGAAAATAAAAGAGTATTAGTATTCATATCTAATGTCAAGTCATCGCATATTCCACATGAAATAAAGATATTTTGCATGGCAAAATGTGCACATTTGTTTGCTATAAACTATACCATATTATAATTTAGAATAGAAATAGAAATAAAAGTTTACAAGCATCTTTAGTTATTTGACTTTAACTAGGATTTGCGGGCCTAGGGGAATGGGTGTCAACTGGGGTTGATATTATGATCCCAACATAGATCGTGCTTAGAAAAATTATAAGAATATACGCTTTTCCATCAGAAATATATACTACACAGTGACTACAAATAGAAATAACAATTCAGTTACAAAATGCGGGTAATGACGTAGAACGTTGTGAAATGAAGGAAGATAGAAAACACAACATTGAACCTTAGATGGCAATATACCCAACAATTGTAGTCCTAGTTTATCAGATAAACAAGTCGGACAAACACTATTCAAAGGGCTTTTCGTCGGTAAGCTTTTGCATGATAAAAGGTAAGAAACATAACTGGAAATGTCATGTAACAATCATCACAAGGATTATATTCTTATTCTGTCTCGATTTTGCGGAGAGTACGCTCTGAATATGTTCCCAGGACATGGATGAAATTACAAAAAAAAAAAAATCTATAATAATGAGAAGATGTGTGTCTGTTACTAGTCAATATGATTCGGCATAAACATGCGACACATGCAAAAAGAGCGCTGTAGGGAAATATACATGAACGAAAATAAAACATAGTATACAGATAACACAGAAACCCTATTCGTTATAAAGTATTCAACCGCTTTTTGTAGTCATACGATGAAATATATACTGTATTGACGCGTTAGAAAACAAATATCCTCTAAATGATTTAAGAACCATCAAATTTCGTGGCATGCTTAATAAATGAATATAAAAATACACTAACGAACTCAAGTCCATGCCTGCAACGTAATATTTACAAGAAAACATGATGAATGGGCAGGTAGTTATTTAGTAACAACCAGTTATCACTTGAATACATTGGCGTGACCAACAACATTACGCGTCCTAAAAACAAACAATTGATAATGTTACAGTTTTTCATTTTTTCATTACTATATGTTCAAATTAACGTGAATGACTTACTTTGCAGTTCCAAAAGAATTCGATGTCCGATATGTTTCACATTGCGTTTGTAGCTAGTTCCAAGCAATATCAATGTTCAGGTTCGAACGAAAAGTTATGGCAGATTAGCTCGAGATGCTAGCTCAGACATTATTTGAAATCTTGGAAATGACATTACGTGAATACACAATTAAATTGTACCAAACGTCATGGAAAATATAGAAACGTTTGTGTCGAAGAGCTGAGATAAATAACAATAGATTTATCATGCGTCATACGTACATGTAATTCGTAAAAGGAAAGTATATTCAATTGGGGAGGGGGAATGGAATATAATAAATAATACTCTATCCCAAGCTTCCTCTTGTATGTATGTGAAACAGTTTAACTATACGGAGGTACCCACGTTTACACCGCTTTGGACATAAACTTTAGCTAGACGAGGTGGTTCAGAAAGAGCTCAGAAATTTGATCCAATCGGTCTAGCCGCGACAAGCTTCAGAAGGCTTGTTTAAAGACATTGCATTTCACTGATTTAGCATATTTTTCAAAAGGAGTCACTATTTGTGATTAGACCAATCAATAGTGTCTGTTCTCTGAACCTTTACAAAAGTGACGTCGCCTCTGAAGGCGATGGCAAGGAGATCAAATTGAAGTAAAATTTATTCTTTGCTTGAGTATATACTAACAGCCCTGTGTAGAACCGTGCATGAGAAAAACAATAGCACGACCGTAGAATCCTATGTATCCTTCTAGTAGCTATGAGGGCGAGTAGGAGCACAGCTGTGACAATATATATGAATATATCGTCGTTATGAGGAAACCATGCTATGGCCAAAACTTTCAGAACGACTAATAAGTAATAGAGACATGGTGTCAGAAAGATGAGAATGAATCGGAAGAGGAATCTGTTCCGAGTCACGGAAATTGTCCAAGATTTTCCTGTCATAGGAATCGAAATGTTTGATAAGATTATCCGAAACTATCAGCCTTATTCGTGATATCTAAAAGCACAACCAAAGAGTGTTCAAATCTTAGCTCAGGGTCAATTGCTGTGTAGAGTGTAGCTGCAAAGCGTCACTATTGATCACCATTGCTTCGTCTCTAAGCGATTTGTGTAAGATACCCAGATAAGGTAATTTCCACATAAAAAATTTTCTCAATCTCCCTCTAGAGATTTGGATGGTTGCAGTGAGATTGAGATTGCTCGAAAGGTGCTCGAGCTCTTGTGGAATATTTTCCGAAGTGAAACGAATCAGCATTCGCCGTAAGCGGCAAGCTTGCATTCCGCACAAGAACAACTTACAACATTTCAGCACAGTTCAACCTGCTCTACTTTGCCTAATATTCGATCAAAAAGCGTTTCTGGAAAATAGTTGGCAGTAGATCCATTTATTCCAAATCAAATTGTCGGTGCTCTTATTGCCAGAAATTATGGTCCACCAAAAAACAACACATAGCATACAAAGTGGAAATAAGTTGGCCCAAATGTGGTCAGAGAGGGATTACAGATGGCTCGTATCTGCACGGAGAAAATCTCCTTGTGCACGGAATTAGCCAGTTCGAACACATGAATCTTACTGACGTAGACCCGCCAATAAGATTGGAAAGGCAAGAGAAAGCCATAGCAAACGATTAGAAGCATGAGAAAAAGTTTTGAGCTTGTTCTATTTCTGCGGGGGGAGGGGGAGGAGGCCAGAAAATTTCTGTGGAAAGTACACAACTCCACAAAACACTGCCGGCCAAGTTTATGCCAGACGCAGCGAAGGTGGATGAATAAACTTTCCTTCCATCAAACTAAGTCCTGTACCCAAGACAGACACATTACCTGGATCATCAAGGGCGAAGCCAAGTTTTAAAGTCTTATATATCCCAAAACCGTGTTCAAAGCAGCCCATGTCGAAATACTGAAAGTGAAGCAGGGAAAGGCAATTGGCCCTCTCCAAACATTAAAATTAGTAATGAAAACCAACGATACTAGGCGAAAAACCGGCAAAATCGCATTCCAAAACAAAAACCAAAAAAATGAGCAGCAAACCGCTGACCATCAGTGGTCCATATGCAATAGTGTGACACAGATCAGATTTCCAACTCTACTTGCTGAAAACCCAGTTAGATCCGAACCCAATAACAAAAGCGGGCAATTCAAGCCCCTACGTCAACCACAATAAAGAAAGGATTAAAGAATCTACTAGACTGTACGTAACAGGATCTGGCGATCCTATCAAGCTCCTTTAATAAGTTTGGGGTCTAGAGATATGGAACACTCGAGATCCCCTTGGATACTTTCACAATCAAAAGCTCCCGGAAGATCCCCGTACTTCCACTTACTTTCATAAGTATGTCCTCACGCCATAAATACGGGCAGTGGAAATTGCCGAGGTTTCTAAAGGCAAATCAATTGATGAAGTTAGTCTTCTACTTAAGAGAACACGACCCTTGTTTAACCAGAAAACGAAAGCGGAGTTAATCTTAAACACTTCGACAACGTACAAACAACTTATCAAGAAACACTGATAAGACTGCTGGAGGAGTGTCCCATCACGATTATAAAATACCAATACTACATTACAACCAAATTAATCATCAATAAAACCTATATTATCAGGCATAGAGACAGTTACGTGTACATCCATGCCCAAAAACTAGTAGATAACTTTTCTCAATATATCTCCTCTCCAAGGCACTCCAAGTCAATTCACTCTGATGCTTGACCATTTTATTTAGAACAGTTACCAACACCTTTCTTTTTCTTGGCGGCCCCCCCCCCTTTTAATCGACGCAGAAAACTTAGTTACGTTCAACGAGATGAGGGGAAAGAAAATAGAGAGACTTAATTTCAAAACGTCATCTTTGGTCTTTTAATGATAAGTCATGTACCTATCCATGGATCCTGCCAGCAGGAACCTACTCGTCCTTAGATCCGATCATATGCAATCCATCTCTTTTACTTGACCTCACTTGGGAAGTTGGTGACGAACTATGTAGTATTCACTACATTCCAATAGTACTTAAGAAACCTTACAATACTTACAAACCCTCAAGGACTCGGGTAGAGATGGAAATTGAACAAGGCAATTGTGGTAACATTCATTCCATCTGAGAATCAAATTGACAACTAATCCGATTTGAACAATGTAGTGATCCATATATCTATTTACAAAGATACTCCCTGATGATGGTGAGGATACAATACCCAAAATCTTCGCGATTTCCTAAACGTGGCAACAAACCATGCATACAAATACGCCATCAGGTAATCGAAATTGGTCCTTAACCATTTAAAATGCCAATCGAACAGCTGTATATCTAAATAATAAATTATTCTTTCGTCAGTATGATTTCCATCAATCTGATTGGCCAGGCTTTTTTGAAATATTTGGGTTTATACCTGTGTGAACCGAAAAAAAAGTTAGCCCCGCCCACTTGCACTACTTTTTCCCACTTTCGCATTGTATTTTAATCTTTGTAACATATTTTCAAGCTGCATTGACGGTAATGTTGGTTTACATCAACAACGAGGGCAATGTGATCATATCATATATACAAAATAAATACTGTGAATGAACAAAATAAACAACAACAAACAAATTCGACTTAGAACACTCTAAAAAGATCAAGCTGAAAGTTGGATCGATCCAAAATGTAGATAATCGCTGAGGAGAGAGAGAGAGAGAGAGAGAGAGAGAGAGAGAGAGAGAGAGAGAGAGAGAGAGAGAGAGAGAGAGTCAGTTGCGGGCCCTGCCATTCCAAATGTTCGTCCAAGTTACAGCCTGACATGTACTTTGTAACGTTGTTTCATATAAAGACCAAGTTGAGTCGATTATTCGGGCGGGACTGAATAGCTGATTTCGCCTCTCGATTAGACAAACATTCTCTGACTGGCTGTATTGGGCCTATTGTAGTATTTTCCTGTTTTGAATGAAATTAGAGCCTGAAAGAAGTTTAACATTCTCTTCAGTAGTAATTCCAGTTTAAATAAATAACTCGTTGTTGATTTCAATCGATATTACTTTAGCTTATTCACCCATGAAAACAGTGAAGCTGTCCTTGACAGTCGTAGAAAAGTGTTTGTGTGTGTGTGTGTGTGGGGGGGGGTATCAGCCGAAACTGAAGCTAAGTTGGGAATTTATAGAGATGGTAGAGTGTTTCTCAAACGAATTTAATAGGGTAGGGATAGATCCTGATACAGCAGACAAGTAAAAATTAAACTGGGTGAATCGAATTGATGAGTTCTAGACCAGATGTTTGAAAAAATAAGTCAAAGCCATGCTATGTTCTAGTGTGCAGCCTTGCAATCTCCTCTCTCTCTCTCTCTCATCACACACACACACATACAAACCCACATTTCCATAGACCTGTCGATCAAAAATACATAGGTATAAATTATTTCGGCCCTTTAATTTGTCATTTATCGAGGATATTTTATTAGAAATCAGCATAAACATCTGCTGCGATTTTTGTTTGAGAACGATTCTTCATTGATACTAATCACAAGCAGCCCCTGAAAGAAAAGATCTTGTTAAATATACATATTTTGTCATTTCCGGTAAATTATTGACAATATTGCAAAAGGTAAGTAAAGAAATCTTTTTTCTTTTAATAGTGAATACACTTGCTAGGACAAGTCGTCGCAACTCCCAAATTTCGACATCGGGAAATAAGGGTAAAAGTAATTAAACAAATCAAAATTAATGTTGCAGTTTAATCATATGCGTATTTTTCCACCGATGATTCCACTTTGGGTATTTGGACTATATAATTCAATGGAGGCTGCATATATAATGATTTCATGACCAAGGGTCAGTTTGTGCCATGCTGTTGAGAACATGTTGCTGTATTCGGATTGGCTGTGTGCAACTTTCGACTCGCTGATAACTATTGGGCATGTGTTCATGCACGCCTAAACAAGGTTAGAATTATCTATTTAATACACTTTTTCAAAAACAAGAATTGTAATTATTTTGTCTTTACTAGATGTAAAATTTAATTATAAGGATTAACCAGTTTATTTTTTTCACGTTCATTGAAGTATGAACCGAAAAAAATGCTCACTGCAAACTTATGTATTGAACGTAAAAAAATAAATGTTCAATCCTTAATTAAAAATCGTAATATACAGAGCTAAAGCTCTTCGTCCCATTTAAAAAATGAGAGAAAAAACATGAAGAGCAAACGTATCGAGGTTAAAATCTCTCTCCTGTATTATATCAAATATGGAATATGGTATAAAAAAGTCATTGTCAAAAATAAAATCAGCTGTATCAAACATTTAAAGAAAATCTGATGAATTGGTCACAACCCTACCATAAATCTCAAATAAATTGGCCGTAACATTCTCTGAAAAACTCCTCACAAGATAATTATTTGGAAACGTCCGCCGTGTCAAAAACCTTAAATAAATTATTCCTCTCAATTTCATATCTGCTAATTCTGAAGATTACAATAAACCTTTCGCTCTCAGATGAATTACAAAATTCTCTTGATCGAACCCATTTCACATCAGCAGGACCAGATGATATCCACTATCAACTTTTTAAACATTTACCTGATAACAGCTCTCAATACAGTACTAAAACATTCAAATTTGGGAAACTGGCGACTTCCCGCATTCTTGGCGATAAGTAATGTTGATGCCGGTTCCCAAACCGACCCTTCCAACTATTGTCCCATATCATTAACAAGTTGTATTTGCAAATCATGAAATGGATGATAAGTGACAAGCTCCACTAGTATCTCAAATCCAACAAACAACTATCAGACGTTCAATGGGATTCAGACACCAGAGAAGCACATTAGACCATCTTGTTAGACATGAATCATTTATTAGCGAAGCTTTCATAAAGAAAGAACGTATAGTTGCCATCTTTTTATGACTTGAAGAAAGCTTATGACACCACATGCAAGTACGGCGTGATGAATGATTTATTCAACCTAGTTCTAAGGGGCCGCCCACCTAAGTTAGTTTTTGAAAGATAGAAATTTCAGAATTATGGGTGGCAGCACCCTTTCTGAAAGCTACCTCAAGAGATGGGTGTACCGCAGGGCAACATATTGTCAGTAGTCCTAGTCAACAACCAATATTAACAGCACTGTGAAAATGCCTTAATCCAGAAACTGACTGTTAGTTATATGTCAAGCGACTTTGAGGATCTGCTATAGATCAAAGAGTATGCATACTTTTAAACGTTAACTACAGATAAGCTTAAATAGAGTTCAGTAATGGTAGAAGAAAACGGATTCAAATTTTAGAAATCTAAAACTGTATGTACTTCTGCTGATTGCTTCAAATTCATGATGACGCAAAGCTCCCATCTTGACTGTTGTTTCTTTCCAGCCTTGTGAAGAGACCAAATGTTTTTTGGGCTTGTTTTCGGCCGTAAACTCACTTTCCTTCTACATATTAGATACTTCAGGGATACATGTAAAAAAACCCAAAAAACCTGGATTTGATACGAGTCGTTGCAAACATAGATTGGGGAACAGATCGAATGTCTTGCTTTAGTTATACAGATCATTAGTAAGAGTCGACACTTGATTGTGGCTCGATTGTGTACGGGTCAGCCTGTAAATCGTACCTCCGGGTGAAAGATACAATCAGGGAGTTAGACTTTGTCTGGGTGCATTAGAACTTCTCTTTCAGAAAGTCTCTATGTTGAGGCAAGCGTACCATTCAATTAATCTCATACAAACAAAAGTGTCTCTTCAGCACACTACAAAACTATATTCTAATTGATCTAATCCCGCAAATGATGTAGTCTTTAGGTCCAAATACCAAACTATGTGTGATCAGAAACCAAGAACTTCATTCCACTTTTTGGCATACAATTTGACCTCAGGTAGAAACAGCAAAATATCAATGTTGGAAATAACTGCAGAATTCTATGTTTCAGAATTTTCACCTTGTTTATCTACATCCCCCAAATTATAATGAATCTTTGTCAATTCGAAGAGTCTTCTACAAATCCTCTTCTTTTTCAGAGTAAAATTCAGTGAAATCAGAACCTCCTATCGTAGCCATACGTCCCCTGTATACAGCAGACGATTCGAAAGATGGAGACAAGTGTGGAAAGCTGTCATTGAAACACCCCGTGACAAAACCATCTCCTGACGGTTACTGGGTAAGGCCTTCATTTTTAACCGCAGAAATTACAGCCATACTCAAAGCTTTGAACCTATGAAACCGCTCAAAAACAAATTTCAGCATCTTTTTGGATTCCCTTTTCCACACCGAAAGCTTTACAAAACCTTAAATCTGACTACCGGTTAATATCCCAGATATTATAGAAGCAGAAGTGGAGTAGACCAAATGTTTGGGGCTTATATATGACCGTTAAGTAACTCCCCATCCCGCATATTAGACACTTCTGGAATAAATGTGAAAAAGCCTGGATTTAATACAAGTCGTGACAAGCACAGATTTGGAAAGCAGATAGGACGGTTCCTGCTCAGGTTATACAGGTCTTAAGTAAGATTCTAACTTTTTCTATGGCTCTACTGTATATGGGTCAGCTTGAAAATATTACCTGCAAATGTTTGATCAGATACACAATCAGGGACTTACGTTTGTCAGAGGGCACTTAGAACGTCCCCTTCAGAAATCCTGTATGTAGCATTCTGTACTGCTGGCTGCCTGGTCACATCTGTATAAAGCAGCCAAATTTGTCCAGCAGTCGCCCACTTCATGTAAATGAAGTATGTTTATTATTTTTAATTTCCATTTTAACCCTTTTCTTTCAAGAAATTTCATAATAACGTCAAACACATTACCTTAATACCGTTGATTGAACAAGTCTGATTTTATCAGACCATTCTTCACATGGTAAAGTGGAAGAGTTTAGTCTGACGTCGAGAAGACTGACAAGATTCGATTCATCGCAAAGAGTTTGAAAATAATTCAAACAGTTTGAACATTTTTTAGTTTTTATGGAAACAGGATTGATACTATATTTAATATTGATTCAAATGAATAAATACAAGACCAAAATAATATAGGCTAAATAAAGAAAGAAACAAGATAAAATTAACTACAGTAACATATATAAAGAGCTGAAAAATAAGATTTGATGGCAAAACTAATTGTAGAAGGGAATCCCAGAGTATATGTTATGTTTGGATCTTTGATAATTTTTCCCTTCTATTTCAAGACAAAGAGGAAAACAGATAGTTAAATTAAACCTTTTCAAAACAAGACAATTTTAAACAGTACAAATGTCATATTGGTAATTTATTTATGTTGAGAAATCAAGTATTAGAATGGCCACGGTAACCCATGTATAACATTTAGGAACGACACAAAGTTGCATCAAATCTAATGCAGATTCTTAGATATTCATATCACAATTTTGTTATTTTTACATTTGCTTTTGTAAAGTTATATTTTTGCATATTTATTTTAGGTATTCAAAGATAAGTAGAATGACGAGAGTAATAAAACTTTTCTTAATTAAAGTAAATTTGAAAATAAAAAAAAAGTTCTTATATATGTCATCCTAACTGTCCCAGAGAATATAAATTCAATAAATGTAATGAAAGAGGAAAAATGCTGAAAGTTTATCCCAACAATATGGCATATTATGCATTTTATTTTTGGGTTTGGAATGTCAGACTTAGGAATACTGCTAAAATATCTGCATGGAATTATAAATAAGATAATAAAAGTATTAGTATTCATTCGAATGTCAAGTCATCGCTATTCACAAGATATTTTGATTCCAAAATGTGCACATTGTTTGCTAGAACTTCCATTTTATAATTTAAATAATAGAAATATGTTTACAGCACTTTTAGTTATTTGACTTAACTAGGAATTTGCGGCCTAGGGGATGGGTGTCAACTGGGGTTGATATTATGATCCAACCATAATCGTGCTTGAAAATTAAATATACATTTTCATCAGAAATAAGATTTAGTGACTACAATAGAATAAATTCAGTTACAAAATGCGGGTAATGACGTAGGACGTGTGAAATGGAAGATGTAAAACACAACTTAACATTAGATGGCAATATCCAACAATTTAGTCCAGTTTCAGATAAACAACGGACAAACACTATTCAAAGGCTTTTCTCGGTAAGCTTTTGCATGATAAAAGGTAAGAAACATACGAAATGCATGTAACAGACATCACAAGGATTATATTCTTATTCTGTCTCGATTTGCGGAGAGTACGCTCTGAATATGTTCCCAGGACATGATGAAATTACAAAAAAATCTATAATGAGAAATGTGTGTCTGTTACTATGCAATATTATTCGCATAAACCATGCACACATGCAAAAAGAGCGCTGGTAGAATATCATACGAAAATAAAACATGTATACAGATAACAACAGAAACCCATTCGTTAAAGTATCACGCTTTTTGTAGCATACGATGAAATATATACTGTATTGACGTAGTAATACAAATATCCTCTAAATGTTAAAACCATCAAATTCGTGGCATGCTTATAAATGAATATAAAACACTAACGATCATCCATGCCTGCAACGTATATTTACAAGAAAACATGATAATGGCAGGTGTTTTTTGTAACACCAGTTATCACTTGGCGTGACCACAACATACGCGTCCTAATAACAAACAATTGATAATGTCCAGTTTTCATTTTCATTACTAGATGTTAAAATTAAACGTACTGACTTACTTGCAGTTCCAAAGATTCGATATGTTTCACATTGCGTTGTAGCTAGTTACAGCATACATGTTCAGGGTTCGACGAAAGTTATGGCAATTAGCGCGAGATGCTGCTAGACTTATTTAAATCTTGGAATGCATTACGTGATACACAATAATTGTACACGTCATGGAAAAATATAGAACGTTTGTGTCGAAGACTGATAAATACAATAGATTTATCATGCGTCATACGTACATGTAATTCGTAAAAGAAAGTATTTCAATTGGGGAGGGGGAATGGATATAATAAATACTCTCCAAGCTTCCTCTTGGATGTTGTGAAAGTTAACTATACGGAGGTACCCGTTTACCCGCTTTGGACTAAACTTTAGCTAGACGAGTGGTCAGAAAGAGCTCAGTTTGATCAATCGGCTAGCCGCGACAAGCTTCAGAGGCTTGTTTACAGACATTCATTTTCACTGATTTGCATATTTTTCAAAAGGTCACTATTTGAGATTAGACCAACATAGTGTTGTTCTCGAACCTTTACTAAGGATCGTCGCCTCTGAAGGCGATGGCAAGGATCAATTGAGTATAAATTTATTCTTTGCTTGAGTATATCACCCTGTGTAGACGTGGCATGAGAAAAACAATACACGACCGTAAATCTATGTATCCTTCTTGGGCTATGAGGCGAGTAGGGAGCACAGGTGACAATATATATAATATTCCGTTATGAGAAACCAACCAAAACTTTCAACCAATAGTATGAGACATGGTCTCAGAAGGAGAATGAATCGGAAGAGGAATCTGTTCCGAGTCAGGAAATTGTCCATGACTTCCTGTCATGGAATCGAATGTTGATAAGTTATCCGAACTATCGCCTTTCGTGATATCTAAAGCACAACCAAAGAGTGTTCAAATCTTAGCTCGGGTCAATTGCTTGTAGAGTGTAGCTGCAAAGCTCACTTTGATCACCTGCTTCGTTCTAAGCGATTTGTGTAGATACCCAGTAAGGTATTTCCACATAAATTTCTCAACTCCTCTAGAGATTTGGATGGTTGCAGTGAGATTGAGATGCTCGAAGGTCTCAGCTCTTGGAATATTTCCGAAGTGAAACGAATCAGCATTCGCTGTAACGGCAAGCTGATTCCCACAAACACTTACATTCAGACGTTCAACTGCTCTACTTTGCCTATATTGATCAAAAAGCGTTCTTGAATATTGCAGTAGATCCTTTTATTCCAAATCAATTGCGGTGCTCTTATTGCCAGAAATATGGCCACCAAAAACATAGCTACAAGTGGAAATAAGTTTGCCCAAATGTGGTCAGGAGGGTTACGATGGCTTCGTTCCTGCACGGAGAAAATCTCTTGTGCGAATTGCCAGGACGAACACATATTCTTACTGACGAGACTGCAATAATTGGAAGCAAGAGAAAGCCATACAACGATTGAAGCATGAGAAAATTTTGAGCTTTTTTCTGAGGGCCAGAAAATTTGTGGAAGTCACAACTCCACAAAACACCGCCGGCCAAGTTTTATGCCAGCGCAGCGAAGGTGGAGAATAAACTTTCCACAAACTAGTCTGTACCCAGACAGACATACCTGGTCACAAGGCGAAGCCAAGTTTAAAGTCTATATATCCAAAACTGTTCAAAGCAGCCATTCAACTGAAAGTGAAGCAGGAAAGGCAATTGGCCCTTCCAACAGTAAATTAGTAAGAAACCAACGATACTAGCGAAAAACCGCAAAATCCATTCCACAAAATGAGCAGCAAACCGCTGACTCCAGTGGTCATTGCAATAGTGTGACACATCAGATTTCCAACTCTACTGCTGAGAACCCAGTTAGATCCGGCCCAATAAAAAAAGCGGCAATTCATGCCCTAAACCAAATAAAGAAAGGATTAAAGAATCTACTAGACTTACGAAAGGATCTGGCGGATCCTAATCAAGCTCTTTAATAAGTTTGGAATCTAGAGAGTATGGACACTCGAGATCCCCTTGATACTTCGACAATCAAAAGCTCCCGGAAGTCCGTACTTCCATTCCTTTCATAAGTATGTCTCACGCCATAATACAGTGGAATTGCCGAGGTTTAAAGGCAAAATATTGATGAAGTTAGTCTTCTACTTAAAGAACACGACCTTGTTAACAGAAAACGATAGAGTTAATCTTAAACACTTCACAACGTACAACAACTTATCAAGAAATACACTGATAAGACTGCTGGAGGAGTGTCCATCGTTATAATACCAATACTCCTTACAACCAAATTAATCTCAATACTATATGTTACAGGCTAGAGACGTCGTGTATTCCATGCCCAAAACTGTAATACATTTCTCAATATATCTCCCTCCAAGCACTCCAATCAATCACTCTGATCTTGACCTTTTTATTGAACAGTTACCAACACCTTTCTTTTCTTGGCGGCTTTAATGACCAGATACTTGTTACGTCAACGTGAGAGGGAAGAAAATAGAAGACTATTTCAAAACGTCATCTTTGCCTTTTAATGATAAGTCATGTACCCTACATGGATCCTGCCACAGGAACCTACTCGTCCTTAGATCTGATCATATGCAATCCATCTCTTTTACTTGACCTCACTTGGGAGTTGGTGACGAACTATGTAGTAGTCACTACATTCCAATATACTTAAGAAACCTTACAATACTTACAAACCTCAAGGACTCGGGTAGAGATGGAAATTGAACAAAGACAATTTGGGAAACATTTCATTTCCCCTGAGAAATCAAATTTGACAACTAATCGATTTGACAATGTAGTGGATCCAATATATCTATTTACAAAGATACTCCCTGATGATGGTGAGGATACAATACCAAAATCTTCGCGATTCCTAAACGTGGCAACAAACCATGCATACAAATACGCCATCAGGTAATCGAAATTGGTCCTTAACCATTTAAATGCCAATCGAACAGCTGTATATCTAAATAATTAAATTATTCTTTCGTCAGTATGATTTCCATCAATCTGATTGGCCAGGCTTTTTTGAAATATTTGGGTTTATACCTGTGTGAACCGAAAAAAAAGTTAGCCCCGCCCACTTGCACTACTTTTTCCCACATTCGCATTGTATTTTAATCTTTGTAACATATTTTCAAGCTGCATTGACGTAATGTTGGTTTACATCAACAACGAGGGCAATGTGATCATATCATATATACAAAATAATACTGTGAATGAACAAAATAAACAACAACAAACAAATTCGACTTTAGAACACTCTAAAAAGATAAAGCTGAAAGTTGGATCGATCCAAAATGTAGATAATCGCTGAGGAGAGAGAGAGAGAGAGAGAGAGAGAGAGAGAGAGAGAGAGAGTCAGTTGCGGGCCCTGCCATTCCAAATGTTCGTCCAAGTTACAGCCTGACATGTACTTTGTAACGTTGTTTCATATAAGACCAAGTTGAGTCGATTATTCGGGCGGGACTGAATAGCTGATTTCGCCTCTCGATTAGACAAACATTCTCTGACTGGCTGTATTGGGCCTATTGTAGTATTTTCATGTTTTGAATGAAATTAGAGCCTGAAAGAAGTTTAACATTCTCTTCAGTAGTAATTCCAGTTTAAATAAATAACTCGTTGTTGATTTCAATCGATATTACTTTAGCTTATTCACCCATGAAAACAGTGAAGCTGTCCTTGACTGTCGTAGAAAAGTGTTTGTGTGTGTGTGGGGGGGGGGGGGTATCAGCCGAAACTGAAGCTAAGTTGGGATTTATAGAGATGGTAGAGTGTTTCTCAAACGAATTTAATAGGGATAGATCCTGATACAGCAGACAAGTAAAAATTAAACTGGGTGAATCGAATTGATGAGTTCTAGACCAGATGTTTGAAAAAATAAGTCAAAGCCATGCTATGTTCTAGTGTGCAGCCTTGCAATCTCTCTCTCTCTCTCTCTCTCACACACACACACATACAAACCCACATTTCCATAGACCTGTCGATCAAAAATACATAGGTATAAATTATATTCGGCCCTTTAATTTGTCATTTATCGAGGATATTTTATTTGAAACAGCATAAACAACTGCTTCGATTTTTGTTTGAGAAACGATTCTTCATTGATACTAATCACAAGCAGCCCTGAAAGAAAAGATCTTGTTAAATATACATATTTGTCATTTCCGGTAAATTATTGACAATATTGCAAAAGGTAAGTAAAGAAATTTTTTTCTTTTAATAGTGAATACACTTGCTAGGACAAGTCGTCGCAACTCCCAAATTTCGACATCGGGAAATAAGGGTAAAAGTAATTAAACAAATCAAAATTAATGTTGCAGTTTAATCATATGCGTATTTTTCCACCATGGATTCTACTTTGGGTATTTGGACTATATAATTCAATGGAGGCTGCATATATAATGATTTCATGACCAAGGGTCAGTTTGTGCCATGCTGTTGAGAACATGTTGCTGTATTCGGATTGGCTGTGTGCAACTTTCGACTGCTGATAACTATTTGGCATGTGTTCATGCACGCCTAAACAAGGTTAGAATTATCTATTTAATACACTTTTTCAAAAACAAGAATTGTAATTATTTTGTCTTTACTAGATGTAAAATTTAATTATAAGGATTAACCAGTTTATTTTTTCACGTTCATTGAAGTATGAACCGAAAAAATGCTCTGCAAACTTATGTATGAACGTAAAAAAAATAAATGGTCAATCCTTAATTAAAAATCGTATATACAGAGCTAAAGCTCTTCGTCCCATTTAAAAAATGAGAGAAAAACATGAAGAGCAAACGTATCGAGGTTGAAATCTCTCTCCTGTATTAAATCAAATATGGAATATGGTATAAAAAGTCATTGTCAAAAATAAAATCAGCTGTATCAAACATTTAAAGAAAATCTGATGAAATTGTCACAACCCTACCATAAATCTCAAATAAATTGGCCGTAACATTCTCGAAAAACTCCTCACAAGATAATTATTTGGAAACGTCCGCCGTGTCAAAAACCTGAAATAAATTATTCCTCTCAATTTCATATCTGCTAATTCTGAAGATTACAATAAACCTTTCGCTCTCAGATGAATTACAAAATTCTCTTGATCGAACCCATTTCACATCAGCAGGACCAGATGATATCCACTATCAACTTTTTAAACATTTACCTGATACAGCTCTCAATACAGTACTAAACATTCAAATTTGGGAAACTGGCGACTTCCCGCAGTCTTGGCGATAAGTAATGTTGATGCCGGTTCCCAAACCGACCCTTCCAACTATTGTCCCATATCATTAACAAGTTGTATTTGCAAATCATGAAATGGATGATAAGTGACAAGCTCCTCTAGTATCTCAAATCCAACAAACAACTATCAGACGTTCAATGTGGATTCAGACACCAGAGAAGCACATTAGACCATCTTGTTAGACATGAATCATTTATTAGCGAAGCTTTCATAAAGAAAGAACGTATAGTTGCCATCTTTTTTGACTTGAAGAAAGCTTATGACACCACATGCAAGTACGGCGTGATGAATGATTTATTCAACCTAGTTCTAAGGGGCCGCCCACCTAAGTTAGTTTTTGAAAGATAGAAATTTCAGAATTATGGGTGGCAGCACCCTTTCTGAAAGCTACCTCAAGAGATGGGTGTACCGCAGGGCAACATATTGTCAGTAGTCCTAGTCAACACCAATATTAACAGCACTGTGAAAATGCCTTAATCCAGAAACTGACTGTTAGTTATATGTCAACGACTTTTGATCTGCTATAGATCAAAGAGTATGCATACTTTTAAACGTTAACTACAGATAAGCTTAAATAGAGTTCAGAAATGGGTAGAAGAAAACGGATTCAAATTTTAGAAATCTAAAACTGTATGTACTTCTGCTGATTGCTTCAAATTCATGATGACGCAAAAGCTCCATCTTGACTGTTGTTTTCTTCCAGCTGTGAAGAGACCAAATGTTTTTGGGCTTGTTTTCGGCCGTAAACTCACTTTCCTTCTACATATTAGATACTTCAGGGATACATGTAAAAAAACCCAAAACACCTGGATTTGATACGAGTCGTTGCAAACATAGATTGGGGAACAGATCGGAAGGTCTTGCTTTAGTTATACAGATCATTAGTAAGATCGACACTTGATTGTGGCTCGATTGTGTACGGGTCAGCCTGTAAATCGTACCTCCGGGTGAAAGATACAATCAGGGAGTTAGACTTTGTCTGGGTGCATTTAGAACTTCTCTTTCAGAAAGTCTCTATGTTGAGGCAAGCGTACCATCAATTAATCTCATACAAACAAAAGTGTCTCTTCAGCACACTACAAAACTATATTCTAATTGATCTAATCCCGCAAATGATGTAGTCTTTAGGTCCAAATACCAAACTATGTGTGATCAGAAACCAAACTTCATTCCACTTTTTGGCATACGAATTTGACCTCAGGTAGAAACAGCAAATATCAATGTTGGAAATACTGCAGAATTCTATGTTTCAGAATTTTCACCTTGGTTATCTACATCCCCCAAATTATAATGAATCTTTGTCAATTCGAAGAGTCTTCTACAAATCCTCTTCTTTTTCAGAGTAAATTCAGTGAAATCAGAACCTCCTATCGTAGCCATACGTCCCTGTATACAGACGATTCGAAAGATGGAGACAAGTGTGGAAAGCTGTCATTGAAACACCCCGTGACACCATCTCCTGACGGTTACTGGGTAAGGCCTTCATTTTTACCGCAGAAATTACAGCCATACTCAAAGCTTTGAACTACATTGAAACCGCTCAAAAACAAATTTCAGCATCTTTTTGGATTCCCTTTCCACACCGAAAGCTTTACAAAACCTTAAATCTGACTACCGGTTAATATCCCAGATATTATAGAAGCAGAAGTGGAGTAGACCAAATGTTTGGGGCTTATATATGACCGTTAAGTAACTCCCCATCCGCATATTAGACACTTCTGGAATAAATGTGAAAAAGCCTGGATTTAATACAAGTCGTGACAAGCACAGATTTGGAAGCAGATAGGACGGTCCTGCTCAGGTTATACAGGTCTTAAGTAAGATCTAACTTTTTCTATGGCTCTGCTGTATATGGGTCAGCTTGAAAATATTACCTGCAAATGTTTGATCAGATACACAATCAGGGACTTACGTTTGTCAGAGGGCATTTAGAACGTCCCCTTCAGAAATCCTGTATGTGGCATTCTGTACTGCTGGCTGCCTGGTCACATCTGGTATAAAGCAGCCAAATTTGTCCAGCAGTCGCCCACTTCTTGTAAATGAAGTATGTTTTTAATTTTTAATTTCCATTTTAACCCTTTTCTTTTCAAGAAATTTCATAATAACGTCAACATTACCTTAATACCGTTGATTGAACAAGTCTGATTTTATCAGACATTCTTCACATGGTAAAGTGGAAGAGTTTAGTCTGACGTCGAGAAGACTGACAAGATTCGATTCATCGCAAAGAGTTTGAAAATAATTCAAACAGTTTGAACATTTTTTAGTTTTTATGGAAACAGGATTGGATACTAATTTAATATTGATTCAAATGAATAAATACAAGACCAAAATAATATAGGCTAAAATAAAGAAAGAAACAAATAAAATTAACTACAGTAACATATATAAAGAGCTGAAAAATAAGATTTGATGGCAAAACTAATTGTAGAAGGGAATCCCAGAGTATATGTTTATGTTTGGATCTTTGATAATTTTTCCCTTCTATTTCAAGACAAAGAGGAAAACAGATAGTTAATTAAACCTTTTCAAAACAAGACAATTTTAAACAGTACAAATGTCATATTGGTAATTTATTTATGTTGAGAATCAAGTATTAGAATTGCCACGGTAACCCATGTATAACATTTAGGAAACGACACAAAGTTGCTTCAAATCTAATGCAAATTCTTAGATATTCATATCACAATTTGTTTTTTTACATTTGCTTTTGTAAAGTTATATTTTTGCATATTTATTTTAGGTATTCAAAGATAAGTAGAATGACGAGAGTAATAAACTTTTCTTAATTAAAGTAAATTTGAAAATAAAAAAAAAGTTCTTATATATGTCATCCTAATGTCCCAGAAGAATATAAATTCAATAATTGTAATGAAAGAGGAAAAATGCTGAAAGTTATCCCAACAAATATGGCATATTATGCATTTTATTTTTGGGTTTGGAATGTCAGACTTAGGAATACTGCTAAAATATCTGCATGATTTTAAATAAGATAATAAAAGTATTAGTATTCATTCGAATGTCAAGTCATCGCTATTCACAAGATATTTTGATTCCAAAATGTGCACATTGTTTGCTAGAACTTCCATTTTATAATTTAAATAATAGAAATAATGTTTACAGCACTTTTAGTTATTTGACTTTAACTAGGATTTGCGGCCTAGGGGATGGGTGTCAACTGGGGTTGATATTATGATCCAACCATAATCGTGCTTGAAAATTAAATATACATTTTCATCAGAAATAAGATTTAGTGACTACAATAGAATAAATTCAGTTACAAAATGCGGGTAATGACGTAGGACGTGTGAAATGGAAGATGTAAAACACAACTTAACATTAGATGGCAATATCCAACAATTTAGTCCAGTTTCAGATAAACAACGGACAAACACTATTCAAAGGCTTTTCTCGGTAAGCTTTTGCATGATAAAAGTAAGAAACATACGAAATGCACGTAACAACATCACAAGGATTATATTCTTATTCTGTCTCGATTTTGCGGAGAGTACGCTCTGAATATGTTCCCAGGACATGGATGAAATTACAAAAAAATCTATAATGAGAAATGTGTGTCTGTTACTATGCAATATTATTCGCATAAACATGCACACATGCAAAAAGAGCGCTGGTAGGATATCATACGAAAATAAAACATGTATACAGATAACACAGAAACCCATTCGTTAAAGTATCACGCTTTTTGTAGCATACGATGAAATATGTACTGTATTGACGTAGTAAACAAATATCCTCTAAATGTTTAAAACCATCAAATTCGTGGCATGCTTATAAATGAATATAAAACACTAACGATCATCCATGCCTGCAACGTATATTTACAAGAAAACATGATAATGGCAGGTGTTTTTAGTAACACCAGTTATCACTTGGCGTGACCACAACATACGCGTCCTAAAAACAAACAATTGATAATGTCCAGTTTTCATTTTCATTACTAGATGTTCAAATTAACGTAATGACTTACTTGCAGTTCCAAAGATTCGATATGTTTCACATTGCGTTGTAGCTAGTTACAGCAATACATGTTCAGGTTCGACGAAAGTTATGGCAATTAGCGCGAGATGCTGCTAGACTTATTTAAATCTTGGAATGCATTACGTGATACACAATAATTGTACACGTCATGGAAAATATAGAACGTTTGTGTCGAAGACTGATAAATACAATAGATTTATCATGCGTCATACGTACATGTAATTCGTAAAAGAAAGTATTTCAATTGGGGAGGGGGAATGGATATAATAAATACTCTCCAAGCTTCCTCTTGGATGTTGTGAAAGTTAACTATACGGAGGTACCCGTTTACCGCTTTGGACTAAACTTTAGCTAGACGAGTGGTCAGAAGAGCTCAGTTTGATCAATCGGCTAGCCGCGACAAGCTTCAGAGGCTTGTTTAAAGACATTCATTTTCACTGATTTGCATATTTTTCAAAAGGTCACTATTTGTGATTAGACCAACATAGTGTTGTTCTCGAACCTTTACAAAGGACGTCGCCTCTGAAGGCGATGGCAAGGATCAATTGAGTAAAATTTATTCTTTGCTTGAGTATATCACCCTGTGTAGACGTGGCATGAGAAAAACAATACACGACCGTAAATCTATGTATCCTTCTTGGGCTCTGAGGCGAGTAGGGAGCACAGGTGACAATATAATAATATTCCATTATGAGAAACCAACCAAAACTTTCAACCAATAGTATGAGACATGGTCTCAGAAGGAGAATGAATCGGAAGAGGAAACTGTTCCGAGTCAGGAAATTGTCCATGATTTCCTGTCATGGAATCGAATGTTGATAAGTTATCCGAACTATCGCCTTTCGTGATATCTAAAGCACAACCAAAGAGTGTTCAAATCTTAGCTCGGGTCAATTGCTTGTAGAGTGTAGCTGCAAAGCTCACTTTGATCACCTGCTTCGTTCTAAGCGATTTGTGTAGATACCCAGTAAGGTATTTCCACATAAATTTCTCAACTTCTCTAGAGATTTGGATGGTTGCAGTGAGATTGAGATGCTCGAAGGTCTCAGCTCTTGGAATATTTCCGAAGTGAAACGAATCAGCATTCGCCGTAACGGCAAGCTGATTCCCACAAACACTTACATTCAGACGTTCAACTGCTCTACTTTGCCTATATTGATCAAAAAGCGTTCTGAATATTGCAGTAGATCCTTTTATTCCAAATCAATTGCGGTGCTCTTATTGCCAGAAATATGGCCACCAAAAACATAGCTACAAGTGGAAATAAGTTTGCCCAAATGTGGTCAGGAGGGTTACGATGGCTCTGTCGATTTTTGTTTGAGAAACGATTCTTTATTGATACTAATCACAAGCAACCCTGAAAGAAAAGATCTTGTTAAATATACATGTTTGTCATTTCCGGTAAACTATTGACAATATTGCAAAAGGTAAGTAAAGAAATCTTTTTCTTTTAATAGTGAATACACTTGCTAGGACAAGTCGTCGCAACTCCCAAATTTCGACATCGGGAAATAAGGGTAAAAGTAATTAAACAAATCAAAATTAATGTTGCAGTTTAATCATATGCGTATTTTTCCACCATGGATTCTACTTTGGGTATTTGGACTATATAATTCAATGGAGGCTGCATATATAATGATTTCATGACCAAGGGTCAGTTTGTGCCATGCTGTTGAGAACATGTTGCTGTATTCGGATTGGCTGTGTGCAACTTTCGACTGCTGATAACTATTTGGCATGTGTTCATGCACGCCTAAACAAGGTTAGAATTATCTATTTAATACACTTTTTCAAAAACAAGAATTGTAATTATTTTGTCTTTACTAGATGTAAAATTTAATTATAAGGATTAACCAGTTTATTTTTTCACGTTCATTGAAGTATGAACCGAAAAAATGCTCTGCAAACTTATGTATGAACGTAAAAAAATAAATGGTCAATCCTTAATTAAAAATCGTATATACAGAGCTAAAGCTCTTCATCCCATTTAAAAAATGAGAGAAAAACATGAAGAGCAAACGTATCGAGGTTGAAATCTCTCTCCTGTATTAAATCAAATATGGAATATGGTATAAAAAGTCATTGTCAAAAATAAAATCAGCTGTATCAAACATTTAAAGAAAATCTGATGAAATTGTCACAACCCTACCATAAATCTCAAATAAATTGGCCGTAACATTCTCGAAAAACTCCTCACAAGATAATTATTTGGAAACGTCCGCCGTGTCAAAAACCTGAAATAAATTATTCCTCTCAATTTCATATCTGCTAATTCTGAAGATTACAATAAACCTTTCGCTCTCAGATGAATTACAAAATTCTCTTGATCGAACCCATTTCACATCAGCAGGACCAGATGATATCCACTATCAACTTTTTAAACATTTACCTGATACAGCTCTCAATACAGTACTAAACATTCAAATTTGGGAAACTGGCGACTTCCCGCAGTCTTGGCGATAAGTAATGTTGATGCCGGTTCCCAAACCGACCCTTCCAACTATTGTCCCATATCATTAACAAGTTGTATTTGCAAATCATGAAATGGATGATAAGTGACAAGCTCCTCTAGTATCTCAAATCCAACAAACAACTATCAGACGTTCAATGTGGATTCAGACACCAGAGAAGCACATTAGACCATCTTGTTAGACATGAATCATTTATTAGCGAAGCTTTCATAAAGAAAGAACGTATAGTTGCCATCTTTTTTGACTTGAAGAAAGCTTATGACACCACATGCAAGTACGGCGTGATGAATGATTTATTCAACCTAGTTCTAAGGGGCCGCCCACCTAAGTTAGTTTTTGAAAGATATAAATTTCAGAATTATGGGTGGCAGCACCCTTTCTGAAAGCTACCTCAAGAGATGGGTGTACCACAGGGCAACATATTGTCAGTAGTCCTAGTCAACACCAATATTAACAGCACTGTGAAAATGCATTAATCCAGAAACTGACTGTTAGTTATATGTCAACGACTTTTGATCTGCTATAGATCAAAGAGTATGCATACTTTTAAACGTTAACTACAGATAAGCTTAAATAGAGTTCAGAAATGGGTAGAAGAAAACGGATTCAAATTTTAGAAATCTAAAACTGTATGTACTTCTGCTGATTGCTTCAAATTCATGATGACGCAAAGCTCCATCTTGACTGTTGTTTTCTTCCAGCTGTGAAGAGACCAAATGTTTTTGGGCTTGTTTTCGGCCGTAAACTCACTTTCCTTCTACATATTAGATACTTCAGGGATACATGTAAAAAAAACCAAAAAACCTGGATTTGATACGAGTCGTTGCAAACATAGATTGGGGAACAGATCGGAAGGTCTTGCTTTAGTTATACAGATCATTAGTAAGATCGACACTTGATTGTGGCTCGATTGTGTACGGGTCAGCCTGTAAATCGTACCTCCGGGTGAAAGATACAATCAGGGAGTTAGACTTTGTCTGGGTGCATTTAGAACTTCTCTTTCAGAAAGTCTCTATGTTGAGGCAAGCGTACCATCAATTAATCTCATACAAACAAAAGTGTCTCTTCAGCACACTACAAAACTATATTCTAATTGATCTAATCCCGCAAATGATGTAGTCTTTAGGTCCAAATACCAAACTATGTGTGATCAGAAACCAAACTTCATTCCACTTTTTGGCATACGAATTTGACCTCAGGTAGAAACAGCAAATATCAATGTTGGAAATACTGCAGAATTCTATGTTTCAGAATTTTCACCTTGGTTATCTACATCCCCCAAATTATAATGAATCTTTGTCAATTCGAAGAGTCTTCTACAAATCCTCTTCTTTTTCAGAGTAAATTCAGTGAAATCAGAACCTCCTATCGTAGCCATACGTCCCTGTATACAGACGATTCGAAAGATGGAGACAAGTGTGGAAAGCTGTCATTGAAACACCCCGTGACACCATCTCCTGACGGTTACTGGGTAAGGCCTTCATTTTTACCGCAGAAATTACAGCCATACTCAAAGCTTTGAACTACATTGAAACCGCTCAAAAACAAATTTCAGCATCTTTTTGGATTCCCTTTCCACACCGAAAGCTTTACAAAACCTTAAATCTGACTACCGGTTAATATCCCAGATATTATAGAAGCAGAAGTGGAGTAGACCAAATGTTTGGGGCTTATATATGACCGTTAAGTAACTCCCCATCCGCATATTAGACACTTCTGGAATAAATGTGAAAAAGCCTGGATTTAATACAAGTCGTGACAAGCACAGATTTGGAAGCAGATAGGACGGTCCTGCTCAGGTTATACAGGTCTTAAGTAAGATCTAACTTTTTCTATGGCTCTACTGTATATGGGTCAGCTTGAAAATATTACCTGCAAATGTTTGATCAGATACACAATCAGGGACTTACGTTTGTCAGAGGGCATTTAGAACGTCCCCTTCAGAAATCCTGTATGTAGCATTCTGTACTGCTGGCTGCCTGGTCACATCTGGTATAAAGCAGCCAAATTTGTCCAGCAGTCGCCCACTTCTGAATTAAAGATTCAATATACTGACTTCAAATATTATGTAAAGAGTCTATATGTTCTATATACTTGTGTAAATTGGTAGAATACAATCTCTGGGAAAATACGTTTGGTAACATCAAACCCATTACTGGAGAGTGGCATCCCTCATATATAACAAATCGAAGAGACCCTGTGGTATAGTGCCGCATCAGGTATGGGACACACTTTATTACTTTTTATTGCTTTTGAAGGGTAAACCTCGACCATAGTGCATACACTGCCAGAGTCCACTTACAGTGGAACACATTCTTGTCGAGTGTATCGACTTTCACCCTGTGGGACGGAAGTTTCTTTTTGTGAACTCAATTAAAGAACCTATCCACGTGTAGCTTTCGATGGAGGTTATGCACATAACTGTCACATTTTGTTATGTACAACATAAGATAGAAACAATTTTTTAAAATTTATTATTTTATTTTTTTAAATCATAAAATATTGCACATTTTGCTCACTTTTGATCAAGACAAACATGTTATAGTTTGTTATTATATGTGTTTTCCATACAAGGAACACAAATCAATTAGCAAAAAAATTGCAATATCGTATACACTTCTCTGTGAAGCATTTCACATTCATTTTAAACGCTGACAGTCTCTTTACCGAGGTATCTGAGGGGCATAATACAATTGTAAGATTCTAATAGCCAATTTATAAAGGTAGCTGCGACAATACATATCTGCAAACAACGAGTCACGAAACGTCATTTTGCAATCACTATTGACAGTAAGAAATTTAGACCAAATTTATATACCTTAATTTCTGAAACAATTAAAAATCCAGACATAATGTGAGCAATTATTCAATTTCAGTTTTTGTTAAATGTTCTATGTAGCAACAGAGGGCAGACCCGGAAAACATAAGATGTACAATTTACGCCATTGTTGAAAGTCATTGTGGGTACTTTCCTACAAGGCATTGTGGGTAAAACTGATACCACGTTCTACTTTAAAAACTTGCCTCTTCAGATACAAACTTATTTAGCACATTTATTGATTTTAAAAAGGCATCCGTTTATATTATAAGATAATTGTTATAGTTTAAGTTTGTTAATTTTGGTATTAGAAGTAGAATATTTGAGATAATGAAATTCATGTACGCTACTGTGGGCAGCAAAGTTAAATACAATAGTGATCTTTCATATCAAATGTATTGTAAATTAGTATACGACAAAGGTAATCTTTATCTCCGTTTTTATTTTCAGTGCTTAATAATGATGTAGAGAACATTTTTCATGAAAAGGCTATTGATGGTATTGACATTGGTATGATAAAGATTTTTAAATATTATATACTGATCATGTTGTATCGTTTTAACAAGTAGATTACAAAAAAGACTTGAAATGGAAATTAATAATAAATCCATCTAGGACTAAGGTCATGATTTTACTGGAAGGTTGTAGAGTCGTTAAATAACGAAGATTTTAATTTGATGGAACTGAAATTGAAATTGTTAGTAAATTTGTATAATTAAAAATTATTATTACCACAGGTGGGTTTTTAGAAGCTAAAAAAAATATATGCAATTTATTTGATATTTGTATTGCTCCAATTATATCACACCGTGCAGAAGTTTGGGTATGTATTGTTATTGAAAGAGTTCATTTGCGTTCAATTTCACTGTGTGGTTTTAAGAGACTGATTTATATTGCGTATTGTTAATATGTGTCTGTTATTACTTCACTTTTCTATGAAATAATTTTGTATATTTATATGTTTGCAAAACGCCGAGAAACTAATATGCAATAACGATTTTATTCTACAAAGAACGCACAAATATACAATAAACACCAGATGGTGTAGCTTATACACAATGAAGATTTCTTGCATTGTCTCTAAGTCCTCTAATTAGGGAAGATTAGTGGCATGTCAACTATATTAGGTTTGCATTGTATGCGCCCGAGGGCGACCGGCTAAGAAGATAATTGTTTTATGGTCTAATAAAGAGACTAAAATCTCAGTCCGAAAGTACATCCGTTCATTCTTGTAATTTACACCTAACAGCTGTATTTCCTTTCCTGTTTGCACTATAGTTAAAATGTCAACATTCGAATCGAAGTGTTAATTTCTGTATAAAATCAGTAAGTTTTCTTTTGATAGAATAATCTTATACTCTATACATTTTCATTTATTTATCCTCTTTGTGTTTTCTCATTCTTGAGTACATTGATATATTTTATAATTCTCTCATTTGCCTCTGTTTCGTGTATTTATTGATTGTTCATTCATTAATACTTACGTCTCCTCTCCCACTCACCCATTTATCTGCTCCTACGTCTGTTTGCTTGATCTTTTACTTGTGCATTCCTTTTAATTAAACGGCTGACTGGCAAGTAGAAAAATGATTTAGAATATTGATATTAGTCTAAATAATATATTTTTTCTTTTAAATTGTCAACAAATCTTAAGGCAAAATGCAATAATCAAAATTGAAACAACTGTCTTGGAAAAAATGCTAAAGATTATTGTTTTTTTGTTTTGAAAAATGTTTGAGGATTAAGCGGATCTCTCAAACTGTTTATATAGGTAATTTTGCATACCCTGCTCTCTCTCTCTCTCTCTCTCTCTCTCTCTCTCTCTCTCTCTCTCTCTCTCTCTCTCTCTCTCTCTCTCTCTCTCTCTCTCTCTCTCTCTCTCTCTCTCTCTCCAATAAACAGTGTTTATCCTGACCAACTCTATCTTATAATTCATTTTTGTTAACAGAAAGCGCTATAGAGGTTTGTCTTAAAACTTGTCTGTTTTTCTATATGAGAATCGCATTTTACAATTAGAGATAATTTCTGGCGAAGAAATATATTTATGTGTGGAGGTAATGAAAAATATTAAGAAGGCCGTAAAAGGGTTTCACACATTATTTATATTTGTTGTATTTTATTTTTAGGGATTATTGTTTATTATCATTTTACTTTATTATTTGTTAATGTTTATTTTTTGTATTATTCATATTGTTATATTTATTATATTTTATTTTTAGGGATTAATGAAAAATTAATTGTTCTCTCTGAAGGTTATCATTCTAGTGTAGTGTATTGTCATTGTCCTGATGGAGTGTTTCGTATAAATGCTTGGAAGGCAACATGGTCAAATTTTCCTAGCATGTATGTTTTACATGAAATATTAGTGACAATAACGATAAGCAGTATTCGTTGCAACTTTTCTTTACAAGAAGTCTTATCGTTCATCAGATGAATGGTCGAACATTTTTTTTCAAACGTTCTTATATCACTGACAAGACGTGAAAAATCATTTGCCTCAGTCCGTTTAAACTATATAAGTTAAAGATAAAAAAAGATTTTTTTATTGTTTTGAAAGTGATCAAGTGGATCTATCATTTTGATGGCAAAGTTGCAGGTTAAAAATACAATTTTTCTTCTGTTGTTTACAATAGTATACCTGTACATATATATCTGTTTGTTTGCAGGTTTATTAACTTTTAAAAGATTTTATTTCGTTGCAATCTTTACTTGTTCATTTATGTATTTCGTTCATTCACTCAACCGGATTGATTGGTGCAATGCCCCCTCGCTGTCAAACCACGAACTGTCTCGGGATAAGTGGAGAATAGAGGCAACCCTTAGGTAATAATGTGAAAGTGGTCTCATAGAAAACTTTATTTTTTCAAAGTATTTTTTTTTCCCAAGTATCTTTTATAATTCCAAATAAGATAACTTGACAATAGGTTTGTCTTTATTTGAAGGAATATATATATAGATATCTTATTATTATTTTTCATGTTGACATAGAATTACACATAAGGTATATGAAATAATTATCAATGTAAAACAATTGTACATACTTCACTTCACACGACAAAACTAGATGTAATGAAGCTCAAGGAGTTTCCTCTTCTTGGATTTTAAAAGTTAAGTCACGTAAAAAGACTAAAAAAATCTTCGAAGGATTGTCAATTTGACATCTTTTGCGCATTGTTGAAATGCTGTGTTCAACCGCATGAATGAAATCCTTATCAAATGCAAATGTTTTGACTTTTGCATGTGTACCTGTAACATTAGCATTTGCGTCAATTCATTGGCCTAAACACATTTGCGTATATGTAGTTTATTTAATGTGCACCACTCAGCTACTGTCCATTACATAATTTTCATATGCTAAATGTACATTATTATCCTTATGTTAACATGTTTATCTTGCTAGAGATAAAATACGCTTACAAACCAAATTGTATTCCACTTTTTGCCAAAAAAATTTTGTTGACAAAAATCACCACATTGGTTACCTCCCCACCCCCACCCCTCCACCCCCCGATAATATTAGAGTTTTGCCAAGTTAAAAAGTCCTCAATAAATCCTCTCGTTTCTGAGAGTAAATTGAATGAAATCAGAGTGTTCTATCGCGGTACGTTCCTGTATACAGAGGATTCAAAAGATGGAAACAATGTTGGAGCTGCCGTTGCAACACCCCATGGAACTATGTCAAGCAAGTTATGAAATACAGCCTCCACTTTCACTGCAAAAATTTCGGCCATACTAAAATCTTTGCACTACATTGAAAGCCAATAACAAAACAAATTTCTTAATCTTTTACAGATTCCCTTTCCACACCAAAAGCCTCGCAAAATCTTAAATTTGACAACCGTTAATATCCCATATCTTACAGAAGCATGATTTGCTCATACAATCTGGAAACATTATTCTGTACTGTTGGCTGACTAGTCACATTGGTATTATTGTAATTAATGGGCAGATAAAGCAGCCAAAGCAGCTGCCATGCAGTCATCCGTTTATGAATAGAAGAGTCCACATGCTGACTTCAAATATTATATAAATCAGCATATTTTGTATACTAAGCCAAATATGTGGAATGAAAATTCCACTAACAAGCTTCATAACATCGAACCCATCACTGGAGAGTAGTATCCCTCATACAGAGCAAATCGCAGAGACTTTGTGCCAATCGCGTATATTGCATACCTGTCTCATGCATACCTTCGGAAGGGTGAACGTCTACCTGAGTGCATACCCTGCCTTTGTCACTGATAGTGGAACACCTTCTTGTCGAGTGTATCGACTTACACCCTGTGAGACACAAATTGTTTGACGTGAACCCAATTGAGAAACGATATGATTATGTAGCACCCGTGAACATCTTGGACTTTTTGAGGGAATGCAGTTTGTATACCAAATTTTTACCCAATATTTTGAGGATTTTGTATATTTTACCTATTTATTTAATTTCGTATACATTTGACATAATTTTAGCATTTTTACGTTTTATCTTTTATTTTATAGTTCTTCGTGCTTGCATTTAGTTGGAAGTATTTATCTTCCTCAAAAGGCCCATTATTGTACTGATGTGCCAGTAAACCCTAATACATGCATACACGAACATTGTTAAGTCTACTTATCCACCCTGTTTATTAAATACCTTGTGTTAGGAATATACTATTAACCATCTCTATTGGCACATCATTACACACGGGACTGAAGGTGTTTTACTTAAATTGCATAAAGGGACCATGATTGGTTGCACACATCGCATTGAGGATGATCTCTGTCATCCATTAGCACATTTTGCAACAGCTAGCTGTGACCAAATAATCAAATTAGATTCTTTAAAGATTTGCATCCACGAAAATTTGATCAGATGAGTTAATTTTGAAGGCTGTAGCTCTTTAAAGGCCCTCTCTTTCATTTACTAGTTTTATCTAGGTGGTTTAGCCCACATATCATATTACATCTCTCTCAAGAAACATTATAAAAACTCTTCATTAGAAAACTGCTCCTAAAAATGGTTTCTTCTAGATTTTACGAGTGCTTTAATAACTGCGTATTTGTCCACAATACGAGATAAATATGGGAGGTAAAATGAAGTGATCGTGAACATTTACAACAATGATTGTGAAGCCGGCATCGGTGGCAGCAGCTATGCTTTACCAAAGATGGAAGATTCGATCATATCAAAACAAAGAACGTCAGCCTTAACTATAAAAGATTAATCTTTTGAAAAGGTTTATTCACCCTCCTTGAACCTGAAGGCAAATGATGATAAGGTATGGTAAATTAATTTGCTAGTTTCATATTGCTACAGTGTTGTTATCTTTAAAATAATATTTTTATTATAACATTAATTTATCAGTAAGACATATTTTTGTGAAAAGATCTTAATTCGTTACCTTTATATGGTATTGATTTTGTTCTAACATTTAATTTTTGAAAGGAAACAAAAACCAGTTCCACTATATGTATCAATATGCTTTTAACTTTGCAAACAAGCTAATTTGAAATGTATCCCCAACAAATAGTCAACGAACTCCACTGTTACTAAAATGTATGACAGTTCAATTAAAATTTCCGTTGCAAGCTAATCAAGAAAATGTCTTGAAAACAATATGTAAAGCGGACTTTGGCCAGCTGCTGGATTGAGAAAATGAAATACATTCATTTGACATGAGTCGAATATGTACTTCTTTCAATACTTATACATTGCAACATAACCACAATATTATTGACTTGTAGACTGCTCTAATGATAAGACAAACAAAAGCTAAGAAGACGGTTTTTTTCGTAACATTTTTAGAGAATATGTGGTAAAAAAATTCTCAAAATTACATACATGCATGAATGGAGGTATATGTATTGGGTTTACTGGCATCTCAGCACAATACTGGCCACGTGGTGTCAATTAAAAGTTAAGTTATAAAAATGTAAAATTAAGAATTGCCTCAAAAACAGGAAGATCAAAACTTCAAAATAAAAGTAAATGCACTACAAAATAAAACATGAAAGAAAAAATCTGAAAATCCTGTAAGGTTATATAAAGATAAAGGTAAAACGTATAATATCGTTAAAATATAGGGTCACAATTTTGTTAATAAACGTCAATCCCTCAAAAAGTCCAAAGAATTTCTCTGGTGGTGTATCATCATAAAGTTTCTTAAATGAATTCACATCTAAATACTTCTTTCTCACAGGGTTAAAGTTAACAAACACGACAAGAATGTGTTCCACTGTCTGTGGACACTGGCATTCTGGTCAAGGTCACCCTTCAGAAAATATGCACGAGTCAGGTATTCATGCTCTGTGTGAGATCGGCACAATTTCACCACATCTCTTTGATTTGTTCAAAATTACATTTTATGATGTGATAATTATATATATATATATATATATATATATATATATATATATATATATATATATATATATATATAAAATACAATCAATCATTCATACACCATCTTAAACGGAAAAAACTAAACTTTTTTCTTCCTTTTCTATATTTCCCATTTTATCCTGACGCACTTTATCCCCATTTCTTTATATTATTGTGCCATATAAACAAATAGAAGTGAGCATAACCTTTTCATATTATTCTGGCTGCATTATACTATTTCACCAGCCTACAAATTTATTTTGGATTTGTGTATGTATGTATGTATCTATGTATCTATGTATGTATGAATGCATGCATATATGCATGTATACGTGCTTGTATGTATACATCTATAGGGTTTAACGGCATGTCAGCACACTTAGCAACAAGAATATTAGATGACATGTAATAAGAAAAAGAAAAAAAAAACGCTTTAATGCAAATAACTTTCCGATAATTTACCACGAAATAATCTTTGTCTTCGAAAATGGCTACTGTTTTTAACTTTCGGTCTCAGAGGGAAATACTTTTCTTCATGATTGGTTCGATCTTTTATGTAATTGGCCAAACTTGTTTTGGCATAGAATGACAGTTGTTCGTTTTCCATAAGTTTATTTTCTGGGGCCAAATGATAATTATTGTGTTCGCCACCTGGATATGTCAGGGATACTTCTAATATATAACCAGTATCACGTTCTTAAGGGATAAAACTGACATCAAGGTCTGTAATTTCCAACTCAGATAGGAACTTAAGACGTTGATTGAACGTTGTCATACCATTCCATGGGAACAAAGGGTATCTATCAGCAGTAATTACAAATATGATGCTGGTTTTTATAGATCATAATTTTTTTATCTCCTACAGACCATTCTTGGCATGTTTTCAGTTATTAGACATTTGTTAAATACTGCCTCTTTCCTTTTGCAATGAACTAAATTCAATCTATATCAGTTATTAATTCTAATCTAGTTTTTCCATTTGTAGACATCTTTTGAAGCTCAACCCCAGGGCACTAAAAAACTCTGATTTATACTGTTGTACACATACTTTTCTAAATTGTTCAAAAAAGTCACACGGAAGAACTGCATCACTTTTTAGATAACGATCCTGATTTACGATAATTTTTCAGTTCAGGATTTTAAAAATATTGCAAGTACGTTGCTAATCTTACTCAAATATATATTATTTTATATTGGAACAAAAAGCTAATTTGTTTTCATGGCCCATGTAACCATATAATCATAATCTGGCATGGTTTTTATTTTAGAAGAAATTGCTCTTTAAAATATTTGACCGATGTTAATCCTCCATCGGAAGCAAGATTGTTAACTATTTTTTACAATGATGAACTTAAAAACTGAAATCTGTCTGTAAAACGTAGACCTCCCAGAAATGTTAAAAAAAATATCTTTCCATATTTTGGGGAATGCATTTCATATCAGAGTTCTTAAACTTCCCAATACTTTGACATAAAATATGTCAATCGAAATTGCGTAACCCATGAAATATTATTGGAATGAACTTTGTTAGTTTACCCTTTAAACTAGATCATTGTGCGCATCACTGACAGTGATCTCGTACTCTCTCATCTTGTAAATTAAATATCGATCATAGATGGAGCAATAAGTCACATATTTAAAATCTTAATTTTCCTTTGACAGTGCCATTGGTTCCACTTTTTGTACAATGTATTCATTTTCTTTTTAAAAAAAAACAGTCTATGATTTTAGATGCTACAAGTCTTCCGTATAAACTGCATAATCTAGGGTCAATACTCACAATCCTTTATGCAAAGCCACAAACATCTAAGTAAGCAGTTAGTTCAGAGTGAGATTTTTCTCAAATGCAGAGAACAAAAAGATAAGCTTCCTATTTATTATCTCAAGGTCAGACAAAAATAACAAATGGAACTTTAATTTGTTTTCGATTTCCTTGAAGTCAAAAATATCACTGACACTTGCTTCTGGTAACTTAACTTTTTGTGGACCATTAACAGAGAAGTGAGATATGAGTAATACTATGAGGTGATTGGAGGTCATACGGGAATTAACATTACGCCGTAGGTTAACAGGTCAAGGTGTCGAAAGTTTATAGGGAGAAAGGGTCAAACGTTTATTGGGACAAACGGGAATGGTAATGTTAACAGTTTTGTTATTACAATCCAACATACACCCTACAATCCAGCAGCCTCTTTTTGACTACAATTCAGCACACCACAAATACTATCCATTATCTGCTTTTTTATTATAATCCAACACACACCCATACTATCTAACGAAAAGGGTAGGAATGTTTATACACACACTTTATACCTACCTACATACAAACATAATATCACATAAAGAGGTTAGGGGGTAGGACGTAAAAGAAGGGGGGATGAAATATACACACTCTAACACAAACATACTACATTATTGGAGTGTTTATAGACACACACTATATATGCTCACACACATATTATCACACAAAAGATGGATACGGGGTAAGGGCTTTTAGTTGTAAACATAAACATAGACATACACAAAACATACACAAAACACAAATTGGCAAATGATTAGTATCTCTCTTTTCTAGAGATCTGGGTGGCACTTAAAAAGGCCGTTCATTTTCTACCACCACTCTTTATTAATGGCCACTACACCTCCCAGGTCGGGTACCGCAGACCGCACATCTATAGGACCATGTTGTCTTGGTGGAGACCCCGACGTTGACCTACTTGTCCTAGTCTTCCTTTCCCTCCTCCTCAGGGATCCAGTCTTTATGTCCCATCTTATTGGAATTTTCTTGGATCTTCATCAAAATCTGGTTCAGGCGCTGGCACTGCTTCTCCTGCTCCTTTAAAAAAATTTCCTCCGCCCACGTCGCCTTGATCATCCCCACATCATCTTCCATTCCTCCTCTCACGAACTCTTCTGAGCGAGGTCGTCTCCATCTTCAAGTGCCTCTTGTGGGGGTAACACTCCAATTCTTCCACCCGACCTAGTATACGCTCCACTCTTTCCATCAAGCTGATGACTTCCATTAACTTGTCCACTTTGCAATGTTGTCTAGTCATTCTTCTCAACAGATTCAACGACGAATGGTAAAACTGATTGATCTGTTGATCTTAAATTTAGAACGTGCGGTCATTCGGCCATGTGCGTTCGGTTAATGTGCACACCGTGCACTATTTAATTACTCTTCGACGCCTTACTGTGTGCACCGCACACTTATTAATAACTCATTTCAGGACGAGGAAATGACCGAAAACGGCGGCAGAAGGCGCTTCAATCTCTCTGGAGGGCTCCAAGTGGTCCTGGGTTGAAATTTTTTTAATTTGCCAAATGTAAGAAATGTCGTCGACTTGCACCTTATCTAGTTGTATTTAAAGAAGAATTTTGAAAACAAACTTTGTACTTGTGGCTGTAAATAGGGGTTAGTTATAGAGTGCTTAGAAAGAAAATTATTATCCTATTTTCGTAAGCATATGCACTGATATTATATTTATTGTTATTATAAACGGGGTGATTCCAACTTAATTACTGTATTGTGCAGTGGGGCTCTGATGGTCTGGGCTTGAAAACACCTTGTATTCTTAATTCTGATGTCCAGGTCATTGGATTTTTGTTCTTAATCTTTCCAATCGTTGCTGCCTTGTGCAGCGAGGCCTGATGCTATCGGTTTGGGACCACTTTATAGTGTCTAGCTTTTAGTTGTGAGATACTTGTTTCTTGGTCTTATCCTATGGTGCATATCCTTACCTTATTTAGCTTTCAGCGGTATTTTTGATAATCGGTTACCACATTGTGCAGTGGGGTCCTGGTAGTCTGGACTTAGGAACCCCATATGTTCTTTATTTTAGAGTGGACCAGATTGATGGGTCGTGTTACTAAGTATCTTGTTTATCAATCGTTGCCACATTGTGTGGTTGGACCTGATGATCTGGGCTTAGGACCACCTTATAATGTTACTTTTCTTTTGAGGGTCAGGAAGTTTGTGTGTTGCTCCTTGGGCTTATTACCGGGTACCGTCAACGAGTGAAGAGAGAGGGATAGTGAGTGTTTTTTTTTATTTTTTATTTTTTTTGAAGAGTAGTATTCCGGTCGTAGGATATAAATAGGTGCATGCAATGTTAGTTAGGCATAATTAAGGTGGGGAAGGCGAAGTTCTATGAGTTCTGTGTTGCTGTAAGGATGGTGGTTTTCACTAATCTTTCCTTTTCCTTGTAGGCAAGGAAATCTTGGGAATTTTTAGTATATCTGAATTTGTTAAGGGCCTTTTTTTCTCCTTTATGGCCTGCCTACATTCTTCGTTCCACAAGAGGACGGTTCGTTTGTTGCCCTGCACTCCGGTTTTGGGAACGCACCGCTCCGCTGCAGACGACAGTGCCTTAACAATATTTTCGTTAAAGGTATGCACAATGTCGTCATATAGCATGGCGATGTCCATCCCCTCACATAGTGAGAGGAACATTTCCCAGTCCTCCTTATCAAATCTCCACTTTCGGGTAGTTGGGGTTTCGTTTTTGTGCATTTGTATGTGTATTATGCTTAATATTGGAAAGTGGTTACTACCTAGTGTGCTAGATTGATCAACTTCCCAATCGGCAACTTCCGCAATCTTAACAGAGCATAAAGTTAGATCAATTGCTGTCATTCTCCCGTTTTCAGGGTTAACTCTGGTAGGAGAGCCATTATTCAATAGTACCTGATTTGAAATCGTGATCCACCTCTCAATATTACTACTCCTATTATCCAAACGGGTTCCACCCCATTGTTCGCTGTGAGCATTAAAATCTCAACAGATAACGATGTTTTTCCCTATGTCACTAGCTATATTTTGGAATGTTTCGGGTTGTATGATTGGTCCCCCGCCTAGGTCATACATGTTTACCACCATTAAGGGTTTGTTGCCTGTGTGTTGTTTGATGATTTGGAATTTCGGGAGTGGTTCGGAATTTATAGGTTGATGGGTGCCTTCAACAGACTCACTTGACAGGGCGTCGCTGACAAATGATGCCAGACCTCCTCCCTGATTTCCATTAGGTCTGTGTTTAAAGTAGCAAGTGGTATAGCCTGATATTTTGTAGGATTTGTTATTTGCTCGTTCAGATTAGTCACTTGTAGGCACACAATGTCTGGTTTATTAAATTCAGTTTGTATTTTTATAATCAGTTCCGGGATGTTTGTACATAGCCCCCTGCAGTTCCACTGCCAAATACGGATTATTTGCTTTGTATCCTCGGTGGGTGCATCCTAGTTACCTCTATATTGTGTCTGTCGGTAGCATTTATTGCTCTAGGTGCCCTGGTTGTAATCCGTAATTTGGTGAGGGCGATTATTCGGTCACATACAGTGACATAATTGTCCTTTTTTAGCTTCAGTATCCGGTTGATGATATCCGGTATAAGTTCCAATACTTGGATTATTGGGATATTTTGGTTATGCTCTTTGCTGCTATTTGTTTCTGTTGTGTTTTGTTTTATATTGGAGTGGTTATTTCTTGATTCTATATTGACTTTAGTGGGGACTTTATTTCGGCATCTTGACCAGGTTTGTTTGGGGGCAGTGTGGATTGTAACTGCCCTTTTTCTGTTTCTTGGGTGTGGTTTTAATTGTATCCTTAGGGGATTTTACCTGGTTGTGTAAAAGTTTTCCTTGTACATTTATTTTGTTGGGGACTTGTAGTCCAGGTGGGTTAGTTTTTTGGTTTTATTTTGGGGTAGTTATATTTATTACAGCTTTATCCCAGTTTCTGGGTTATGGTAAAACTGGCGAACGTACCTCTTTATATGCTTTAAGAACGGACATGAAGGAAAACATCCTTCCGATTCGGTACCCGGACGTGAAGGAAAACATCCCTCACACAGAATACATTCCTAGCACAGAATACAAAAATTGAACAGAAATTGCGCAAACCTAAAAGAAACCATTCTTCTAATTTTTTTATTCACTTTGGTTTAACATTAGGTGAGGGAGTATCGATACATACACACTATATCCACAAACAGACTATAGGCCCAAACACAAGAGAGTATGAAAGGTTTTTTAAGGGAAAGACAAAGACATACATACACAAACATACCAAAAAAAAAGTGGCATTGTGTTTGACTAGTTTCTGTTTTAAAGAGATCTGGGCAGCCTTGAAAAGGACCGTTTTGTATGTTGGCGGTCCTGGATTTTATCTTCTTTTTCAGGGATGACCACGTCGAGCCATAACCCTGAGTATGGTGCAGGGATGCCTCTTTCTGAAGTAGAGCGATAAGTCATCTGTCTCCATCTTTCACTCATTGAACTATTCTCCCAATGATCTAAGACACTGTCATTTTGCCATCGATGCACACGTTTTTGAGCTAAATAAAAGAGATAGTTATAATGTTCACAAAACCATCTTTCTATTTTATCATCGTTCCTGGAGTACTCACGGTCAAAACAACTCACTAAATGTTCTAAGAAAAATCCAAGACTGCGTTGATGAAGAAAATACACACAATATTGTCCACAAACAAGGGAATCTGATCCTTTTAATCTCACATTATTGAACTGAGTAAATACCGCATTTCTTCTCATAAAGGCAATGATGACGTCTTCCATAGGAGATAATCCATAAGAATCATAATATTCCACATTGTCATCGTTGGGAAAGTTAACAGCTACCCAATCGGTTCCAGATCGATGACTGTCGTCTGTGTTGATGACATAGGCTTGAACGTCTTTAGGTTTTCGATGAGGAAGTTAATCTTTAGCACACACCACATGATTCCGGGAAGCTGTGTACGAACTGTGAGTGAGAAGGTAATGCAGTTCCCAGATAGGTATTGAAAAGTCATTAGTTCATACCTGACTTTTTCCTTAAAAAGTTCTGTCAAGTAAGTCGATGAACAACTGGTAGTCTCTGTACCCTGTTGCCAGAGTGCTTCAATGCGTTTCGTCTCTGAGAAGTCAATGGAGGTAAGGAATGGTCACGCAAGTCTTTATACCACTTTCGCAAAATATTCTCTTCTGAGATGGAGAGTCCATGCCTCTTCCAGATACTCTTCCAAAGATTCTTCTTGACTCATCATCAAACATTTGTCGTGTTGTTTCTGACTAGGGTAACCAATTTGACATCCACAATAATGTTCCCTGGTCAGGTTTGTGATTATTTCAGCCAATGCACCAGCAAAGCAGGAGACCACATGTTGTTCTTGTTGTGGCCATCATGACATCATGACTGTATTTTTGTCTTGTTCAACTGTGGTTTGTCACTGTGACTGTAGTTGTTCTGGATAGAAAACATATTCATCGCCTATCTCCATTGGTTGTTCAGTTCCATATTTTCTAATAGTCTAGGATCACTTCTCTCAAACTGTTGATTTCCAGAGCATTTTCAAATTTTGCATACAAGATGACATTCACCGTGTTTGTCAGAGCTACTGCAAACTGAAGTTCCACACAGAGTTGGCCCGATTTTATAGGGTGGAAATGTCCTTCGTCGCTGCCTTGATATGGAGTGAAATCAAAGCTCTACAAAGCGTATCCTCCTGCAAAATCGTCGTACGAAATACCGTGGCTGCCGTTGGTTCCTAACTATCTTGTGGCTTCAAACAGTGTTAAGTAAGATCTCAAGTAATTTTCCTATGCAAAGTTAGGTTTTAAAGGTCTGGTACACAATGTCTGGCCATTTCGGGTGACTTCTATCTTGGACACGTTGAAGTGTTGGAACTCGAACGGATTTAGATCGATGGCTCCGCTATGGACCGTATTGCTGACGATGCCAATGAACAAACGTTTTGGTAGCTGTATTAGGAAAACATGATCTTCGATCTTGGCTCGGAGTCCAGAGGCAATAGTGAAGGGTTTCACCTTCACTCGTCGTAGAGGATACTTGGCTGTCGTTCTACTCAAAGTTTGACTGATCTTAGGTCCCACTTTAGGTAAGACTTCCTCACGGTGCACGCAAAGTCTGGCTTCTTCGATGCTCGTTTTGTACTCGTTAGCATTAGGCATCAAATGGAACATGGTACTACATCGATTTAGTCTCAGGCGTACATACACACCATTTCACAAATACTTGTCTTGCAACTACGTGTCCAAATGCAAACGATCCATGATTTCTAAACTACGTCCTTGTTTGATTTTCTTTTGGCGGTCGTTAAATGCAACATTGTGGTCTGCATCATGATCTGCAATCAACGCTGTGTGGTTGTACTTGTCCAAAGTGTCAGGTTTTCATACCACAGAGGCATCCAGATGTGTGTTCTTGTTTTTTTTTTTTTTTTTTTTTTTGTTTTTTTGTTGTTGTTGTTTGTTTGTTTGTTTTTTTCGTACGTAAAGAGATTTTCCAGGTACGCTCGATAAGGGTAAGTGTCCATGCTGCTGCTGACTGCTAGTGTGTTATTCAAGTACAAATCCACTTCGCTGAACAACGAATGCATGACATTGTTGACAGGGGCTATTCTAGCATGGGCACCTGGATTGGTGTTGTCTACTTTGAGAACTTTGACTTTCCGGTACAAGTAACTGTAATTCAGATAAACGAAATCTTCGGTTTGTTCTTTGATTTCGAAAATTCGATAGGTGCTGAGGTGGTCAAAGACGACACAGGATGACATTATACCCATTGGGATTCTTGCATCGTCATTATCGTTGGTGGCATGGCAAACAGATCGAGTTCTGAATTAGAACAATTGAAATAATCCCGGTGCATCATTTTCCTTTTGTTCTTCAGTCAGCAATCATACACGTCCAATTCTCTTACCGCTCCTGTTTTTCTTTTCTTGTTCTTTTTCTAAAAGTGCTTATGAGGCCTGAAGGGTTTTCAAAGTTTCTTTCTGCCTTGTCCTTGCTGTGGTGTAGAGGTGTCGGTAATGCCTTGGGCAGAAGAGTGAAGTGAATTTATAGGGGCGTCTTGGCGCCCTAAATGTCTTTTCCAGTTTGAAGGAACACATTTTCCTTTGACTTTGTTTGTCGATGGGTTCATTTTGAAGAAACATTTTTCCTTGTATCAAAACTGCATCTTTTAACAGATGCAATCCTCGATTCACCATCGGTTTTGAGATGGGTGCTACCTTATGAAAAGCTGATTTTAACATATCTCCTAAACCATGTCATCGTTGTCGAGCAACGTTTTGGTACACAGAATACACCCATGTTTTTTTTACAATTCGCTGGAGAATCGTTTTCGAAAATGTAGTTTCACCTTGACTTCTCCTTTGACGAATAAAATATTTTGTCCAGGATATCCTTTTATACTAATATTGACACTGTCAAAATATGATTTACTGACAGGAAGATAATAAGGATGTACAAATTCTCGCTGAACGTGATATGTGTTTCCTCCTTCATCGTAAGCAGCTATGGCAGAATCTACTTTGAAAGGAATGACTCTCAGCAACGGTACAGCGGTGTTTCCTACTACTTTGTACTCGACCACCTCCGAGTACACAATCATTAAATTCAGTTCTTTTTTCAATTCAACAGGATAGTGAAAATACTTGTAGAATCGATCGTTGTTGTAAATGTCTTTCATAGGAACGAGAGCGGATCTATCCACCCAGAATATCAAACAAAACAGGACACAAAGTAATGGCCATCGTTCTGCCGTCAGAAAAATCCATTTTAAGACGATGCGAAATGACATGGTACTCGATCTGTACACTTCGGCGACTTTTCTCCACTGCTTTGCCAACATGATCGTTGAATATAGCTGAAATCGTATCGATGAGATGTTGAGCATTAAAATAATATTCTACAGGAATTCTCATGGTATAGGTGGCCAATAGAAGATTGGTTGGTGATGGTGGTTTGTATTCGTAAAAGCCAGGATCATTTGTGTCCAACTGTTCTTGAACATGTTCGTTCTGGATATCGACGACGAAAACGTTTTGACCCGCGTTGGTGTTCAGGACTTGAGTAGGACGAATGCTTCCTACCAAAGCTACTTCCCAATGACCTTCGTGATACATTTGTATGGACTGAGGTAATTTGGCTGTGAAATGACATAAGGTGTTGTTGGGAAACACATCCACAGAACTGTCACTAGATAATGTTAAATAGAATTGGTTATTCATAGTTCGATGGTTCTCGTTTCCTAGAAGTCACTCGTGGTCAAAGGAGAATGATTTTCTAAAGGTTCCAAAAGAGGGTTGCTGTTGTGACTGGAAGAGTGGTGACTGCCGTTGGCAGCGAAGCTACCGTTGTTGTTGTTACTGTTGGTAGTATATTTCAACGACGGACTGGAAAGAAGGTAACCAATACAACTGCTGAGTAAAATTGTCCACAATTGTTTGTCTCCTTGTTGCAAAGTCAAATTTTCAATGGCTGCTTCGATGACCCAATATACCATAAACATTTGGCAGCAATAGACGATTTGATTTTTAGGGACACGTTCTCCGCACCACACTCACAAGAATTGTTTTTATAGTTCTTGAAGAGAGGAACTATGAGAAAGAGAGGTAGCTGCTGAGTTTAACGGTATAGTGGTCACTTCTTAATAGTCGATGACTTGTGAAGCTGCAATTCAAGAATCAAAACTAGGTGGATACTCTTTCCAAAGAACTTTCACTCCTTGCAGTCGACGTTTGCCCACACTTACGTGTTCTTTGATCGAGAATGGTTTCGATATCGTACATGTCGTCTTCTTTGTTAGTCACTCGTTGTAACTCAGGCAAGTAAAAAATGTTCGTTTTAACACTTCTGCATGCATGCCTTCCAATTTAGAGACAGAAGAATCACCTCCACGAACTTGTCCAGTGAAACGAAACAATTCTGTCTTTAGATGAATAATCTTTGTTAAAAGTGCAATTGGGTTTTCCAATGCGAACCCTATCTTCGGTGTGTAACACTTCTTTCTTTTTTCTGGTTGGTGACGTTCCAAACAATCGATCAAACATCATCACTTCATTTTCAGGTGTCACTTCTTCTGGTGCACATCCGATGCTACGATGGTACGATTGATTGTAAGCTTTGACGAGACATGATGTGTTGATGTGTAAAATATTTCCACTTAAGTTCTTTCAAAGTTCTTTGAGAACGTTCCACGACACTCGCTTTTGTTTCAGGATTTTAAGTGGTGAAACAATGAATGTGTCATTTTTCAATTCCATTTGAAAAGCTTCGTTCTCAAATATGGTGCCTTTGTCTGTCTGCCATCGTAGAGGATGTAGAGGATTGTTGACCACTTTGTTTCAAACCAGTTTTAAATCTCGCACTAAAGCTGAATTTGTTTTAGTGGTCAAAGGAACTACCCAATCTTAGTTTGAAAACAATGACACATAACAAATATTTGTAACCACGATTGTACGCCTCTAAATGAGAGACATCAGATAAATCTGCTTGGTTTGACTTCTGGAAAATGTTCACCGAATGGGTATGTGTAACGTGTACGTCGATTGGTTTTGTAACCATTGTTGCACATCTTGTAGACGTAAACGTTTGGGTTTGATTTTAGCAGCACGATACAATTTTTGAACTCCGTAACCAGAAGCATGAGCAGGATTGTAGTAAATGCTGTCTAAAAGTGTATCTATGATGGGGTTGACTGTTTTGTTGCTGCTCCTCAATAAGTTACCCACTGTTCGATACTGATATTTGGTTGTTCCTGTGTTATTCGTTTGGATTGCGACGAGGCTTGACGTGTCCGACGAGCAATAGGAGTGTGAGTAGTCATCTGTTGTTAGGTGACTTTTTTTCTTGATTTCTTTTTTCAGTTCTGTCTTCACTTTTTTTCTTGTTTTCTTCTGCTGAAGAAGGTGTCGACATTATATTTTTAACCCAAGCTTTAATGTCGTCGTCTTGAAGTAGAGGAAGATGGCAACAAAGAGGCTGTCATCATACTAGGTATTTGTGCAGACGGAGTTCGAAACACTTCTCTTGTTTCTTCTGCTTACATCCCTGAGGCTGTTTATGTAATTCTCTCTGTGGCTTTTTGTTTTTCTTCGCTTTTCATGATAGTCTTGAAACTTGAAATCTCTCAGAGTTGGTTTAGCTGTTTCGTCTAAACATTTCTGTTGAAACCGTTAAAGACATTGTAATAATTGTCCGTGCGATTTTTCTATTTCCTACAAATCGGTTTTATCCATCAACGATTGTAATTTTTGTAACTGTAACATCTCGGTGAGATTAGGATTAGGAGGTATATTAGGTATCCGTTGTTTGTAACAACGATGGAGTTCCGTCCATCGTTTGTATAGAACTAAAGTGAGTTTTATTCCTTCCATAAGATCTAAGATACAAGTGTGATGTCTTTCCAGATAAGGGTGTTCTTTGTATCTTCTTTTCCTGATCTCATCTCATCTCATCATTCCTCCTAAAATAGACATAGCAATTGATCCCAATAAAGCAGCAGCCACTTTTAACAAGGGCCCTATCAACATGGGTAGAACTCGTTGTCGTTGAACGAGCAATGTTTTGTTCCGACTGATGGGTAGTTTCCTTTTCACCATTTGCCAAAGAACGTTCTGATGCTTTCCTAATCGCTGTTTCTGCATCTTGGTCAAAGGTACCGTTCCATTCAAAACGCTCAAACAACATTCACACACAGTATCGATGATTTCTTTGGGTGCTTTTTGAATGATTTATTTTCGCATCGGAGTATTGGATTTAGTCAGTACTGAGAAAACATCCCAATGTTTAGCTAAACGAGGAGGGAGTCCCTTTTTCCCTTTTTGGGGGGAAGAATGTTGTTTCTTGGGACGATGAGGGTGTGCACTTCTTGGTGACACCTTTTGTTTCAGGAGCAAAAACACTTAGGTGAATCTTATCCCACATTTCTTTTTTTATACTGGAGTTCGTTTCCATTGATTGTCGGCACGTCGTTTCAACTTAACTATGGGCACCACTTGACGATGAGGTGTTTTCAACAGACTAAATCGTGTCAGTTTTTGTTTGAATAAATCCAGTAAACTTTGTAACACACCTGTTCTGTCTAGAGCAGAAGACGTCGTCTGAGAAGTACAAGTTCTTTTAAAAATGGGTTTCCATTTTTTTGACCAAATTAATGTTTGGCAGGCATCATCATGAACGAAGAACTGTCACCGAGCGAGGTGGTTTTCGTGAGTACGTGCGCGTTCTAGCGGCAGTAGAACCTTTTTTTCTCGCAGGAGATTTTTTTTCTTTCTTGTGACGTTTCTTCTTCGGGCTTTTGTTTTTCTTCGTAGAGTGTGAACTTGTTGCACCACCACTACCACCTTTCTTGTTTTTAGTCTGCCGTCTTTTGGGGAATGTGGCTTTTTCAGCTTCGGCATTAGGATCCCGTATTAAAACGGAACGAATAATGACATGTCCTAAAAAGCCACTTCCACAAGGTATTAAATCATTTCTTTTTGGTTTGAGTATCGATTCTTAGATCCGACAGTTGTGACAACTCTACTTATGTTTTTCAAAAAAATGTTTGTTTCATGTGGTATGTGAATGATATCTTGTAGTAATTGAAGTGTTGTCAAAGTAAACCATCGTAACACTTCTTTGAGACTCGCTTCTAATAAATGTGTACACACTTGTGCATTTTTTCGCCACTGATAACATAAAGTGCACGAATAAATTTATCAGGAGGATGAGGTTGAAAGGAAGTCATGGTGAACACTATTAGAACACTGTTAGAAAGAAAACAATCGAAGGATGTTTTCATAGTTTTTTGTTCAGACAGACGCCAAAGGTGACGTATAAATGACAGGACCTCCTTTTTGATACCAGTTGTGAAACAAATTGGTACGAAATCTCAATTATCGGGAGTGATAGGTTTTAAATCGACGAGTAAATACTCATGTAGTGTTTTAGTGGTATCGTCCTTCGCATAGTTGAACCAAGGTGTTCCTAACTGTTTGTCTAACACTTGCACTTGAGATTTGTCTCATGGACTTAAAAACAATACCACATAATGGGCATTGAGACTGATGATGCGATGTGCTTTAAGCTTCCTTCAAGGGATCGATACCTCCGTGGTCCAGAAAGAATTGTCGAAATTTTCCACAACATCGTCGCATAATGTCCACATCAGATCGTCAATATTTCAACATTTCTTTTTGAAAGTCAAACGGGTCTGAAGAGTGAGTTTGGTACCAAGCTTAGAATGCTTCTCGTTGTTCTGTGTGCATACCGTAGGGATCGTAATAGCAAACGTCAGTCAAATGCGGGAGCACGACGTGTTGATTAGCTTTGGTATTGAAAAAGTATGGAAAATAGCCTTTTGCCGTTTATGTCATTCCAAACGTTTTAGGCATTCTACTCAAAGGCATAGCCAAATAACTCATGGAATCTTTAAATTGTACTTGTCCCACTTTCATGTAAATGATTTTGGCACCGTTCATGAAGACTGATGGAAATTTTGTTCCTTGTTCTGAATAATAAGAAATGCTTCGTCGTATTCTGAGAAATTGTGAGCTATGATCGCAGCATATCGATGACAGTTCCCGTAACGGTGAAAATTCTCTTAGATACAAGTGTCGTCGCTAGAGTCTAAAGTCAATTCTGCAAAATCGAGTACAAGAGCCCCGAAAGATCTTTTCAGGTCCTCTTAGAATCACGCTACAATTGGGACAATGATTCAACAAAGGTTCTTGTATACACTTGTTACAAGCACGATGAACTACGCAAAAATTAGGATGTGATTTCCAGTCTTTTGTGTACATTCAAAGTAAAAAAAAGATCAAATCTGCACCTTTGCTTTCAATCTTGTTCTGGTCTTCCTTTAATACTTCCTAGTTAATTGTCATAATTTTGAATGGAATATCGATGCTCAAAGTGCACGATTTGGTCACAAAAATGGCATATTTTCTTTCCTGGACAAACGCATGACTTTGGGTTATTCGTTCGAATAAGATATCCAGAAGTGGAGCACAACCTCAATAATTCGCAAGCACTTTTCTTTTCTTGAACTTGTTTATTGCGATGTTGTTCGTAATAGGATGGACTGACAAAGGTTCGCTTGCAAATAAAGCAATTAATTTTTTCTTTTCTTTCAGGAATGCAGAATCAGGAAGCTAAACACTCACGACATCTCTTTTCAACAATGAATGTGTTGGTCCCGACTGCAACCTCCTTGGCCACATTTCTCGCAATAGTAACTGCATCCAAGAAATCCTGTGATACTTTATATGGCATCAAAATGCTCTTGATGATCATACACGTGGATGTGGCAAAACCTCTTGAATGTTTATGCATTTCAGGAACGCCACACACAGGCTCTTTAGAAATGCCTGCTTGCTGCAATAGGAGTTCTGCTTCTTTTCATTGTTTGATTCTTTTCGATTGTCGAATACTCTCCCATGATCTTTTCAATTCCGCTGTATCATTTTCTCTGCATAAGTTCGGCCCACTACGATGGCACGAGCGAAGCACATTTGATATTGGTAGTTGTTAACCTGAACGATACTGCATTTGGTACTGCGAATTTCATCCACCAATAAAACTTTTCTGCGTTGTCCGCTACCTCTGTAATGTGCAACGTGTGTCATGTGACGAGTGGCTTTCCATCGGTCATGTCAAACGCATCGTTTGATTGTTGGACGTGTTGAATTTAGAAGGTATTAATTATGCCGGTGTACTAAACTCCATCCAGACAGGAGACTTCAAACTGTCGTGATTGATGGATAGTCTCAAACGATCGTCATCCTTAGCTTGGCATTGTCATTTCAATGTTTTTAACAATGAATCCCATACATATGTAATGAAACCCGTTGCTTTTTCTGGTGACACTTGAGAATTGAACTCTTTAAATTTCACTGTACGTGTAAGCTGTCGTTCGAAAGTTTCTGGAAGTCACTTTTTGGGTTTCTCGAATGTGAAAATAATCTTTGAGAGTTACTGAGCGACTTTCTTTCTTAGCTGATCTTGACTCTCTTGGTTTTTGGTGGAGGTAGATGGTATTGGTTCAGACTCTCCCATGTCATCTTCAAAATCCCTGGCACGAACTTGTGCTAACATTTGAGTAAGCGTATGAGGCGACACCGAAAGTAGTCGTCGTCTCTTGTCTTCTTCTGGTTGCTCCTCAGCAAGGTGTGATCGTTTCCTCTTGAATCAAAAATTTGATTTGACTAAGGTGTACACACTCTCTCACTATATAGAGAGAGCTTCTCACCGTAAGAGAATATATTCATTCAGCTTTCAGTCTGTGAAGATGGAAGATGGAAGAGTTAAAACAGATCGCCCTTCTGGTCTGAGATTTACAGAGAGTCATTCGAAAGTACACTTCAAATAAGACTACGGACTACTCCACTCGAGATAAAAGTCAAAATATTTGCTATGTATGTCAAGAGAAAGGACATTGGGCTCCAGAATGTCCACTACGTCAAAGAAAAGGAATAACAGGGGAGAAAAAGACAAAAGTAAAGATACTTGTTCTAAATGTCAAGGAAAAGGAAAAGGACATTGGTCTTCAGAGTGTCCCAAGAAAAAAAGAGAACAAAGAGAAGGAGGAGGAGCGTTTTTCAGGAACAGAAGAAGAAGGCATACCAGTCAAGAAATTCAAGATGGCAAGACCAAGTGAAGAAACTGAAAGAGAAGAGGAAAAAGCCATGCCAGTAAAGAAAATTGAAAAAAAAAAAAAAAAAAAAAACAGACAGTGAAAAAATGAAGAAAAAATTGACTTTTATAATGTGTGATAAAATTTCATTGTGATTCTGATTTCACAAGAATATACCACAAAAAAGTAAAACGTAAGTGTCTCTGTTTTTTTGTCTTTCTTGCTTTTAGTATGGATAAGATACTCAAACAGACTCACACACGCACACCTTCTATCATGGAGGGATTTAAGTTTTACTTCCTTTGGCAATTATTAAGCAGTATCTTTTTTCTAGCGACATAGGTATCTCCAAAAAGGACTGTTGGCGTTTTTTGGAATAAGAAAAAAAACTTATGGACTTGACATCATCAGCTTTAAGTGTCCTAATTTTTTTCCACAGCCAAGTCCTACTCCTGCTGCTGTTGCTACTTTGGTAGTAGTAGTAATAGCTGGTGCTGGTGCTGCTGGCGTCTCAGATGCGGTGTGAGTAGACGTAGTCACAGAGTTTTTTTATAGAAGTCTTGGATCGTGAAGGTCACTTTCTCTTGGGTTGAGCTAAAGAAATATGATACCTTTCTCCGAGGTGTTTAAAACTTCGCCAAAATTTCCCGTAGCAAACTCACCGTTTCGTTTTCACTTCCTTCCTCCTTTTCACTGTTCAAAGTTTTCCCCTTTTCTTCTTCTTCTCGCTTTCTTTTTTCCTCTTCTTGCTGTTGTTGAACAAATCCTGGTTCTTCTTCTTTACGACGTTGTAAAAAAGCTCTGAAACTCATTCTTCTTTCATCAACCACTGGTAATGATGGAGAAGGAGGTGACGGTAGTACAACTGTCGCAGGCAATAATTCAGCCAAAGCTAACTTGGAGTCATCCTCCTCTGGAAGAAGAATGCTAGCTACAGCAACAGTAGTAGCCGTAGTCATGGTACTATCACTCCGAGTATACGATGTATCCACGACAGGAACACTTCAATACATTGTCTTCGTTTTTTCATCCATAGGTATTAAACTTGAGCTGTTCCACAATGGAAAATCGTAGGAACGCTCGTGCGCATATATAATGAAAGTGACGTCATGCGTCTGCTCTCTTCTGATTGGAAGAGAGACAACACGCCCTGACTGAATTAAGTTACGCGCGTTCTGATTGGTGGGAGATTTCAATCCGTTTAGATCCTGTCCTAGACTATATATATATATATATATATATATATATATATATATAAGGGCATTGCCCAGTTGTTTCACCTATTCTCAAGACAAGATGTGGACAAGCGTTGAATCTTCTACGATTGTTTTGGGAATGCTGTTCAACCCGGACTACCCGATGTATGTGAAGGCATCGTGGGCCATCACCAAGATTACGACACAGCTATTTGGAAGAGAAGAGTGTATGTGGAAAGACAGGGGTGCCTAAAGAGAGGATTGATGTATGGATCTGCTGTGAGGAGAAGAAAGGTGAAGAGGTGCAGTATGTGTTATCCCTCTTCTTTGTTTAACAACACCCAACGGCCCTTTTCAAGGCCACCCAGATCTCTAGAAAAGAGAGATACTAATCATTTGCCAATTTGATGTTTATGTTTTGTGTATGTTCTGTATCTATGTCTATGTTTGCAACTTAAACCCTTTCCTTTTCTGTTTCTTATGTGCGATAGTATGTTTGTCTATGAGGGTATAGTGTGTGTCTATAAACACTCCTACCCTTGTATGATAGTGTAGTATGTTTGTGTTAGAGCGTATTTATATTTCATCCCCCTTCTTTTACATCCTACTCCCCTCTTGTGTGATAGCATGGTTGTATGTATGTAAGTATAGATTGTGTGTATAAACACTCCTACCCTTTTCGTTAGATAGTATGGGTGTGTGTTGGATTGTAATCAAAAAGCGGGTAATGGATAGTATTTGTGGTGTACTGAATTGTAATCAAAATGCGGCTGCTGGATTGAAGGTTGTGCGTTGGATTGTAATCAAAAAGCGGCTGCTGGATTGTAGCGTGTGTGTTGGATTGTAATTTTAAAAAATGTTAACATTGCCATTCCCATTTTTCCTCATAAACGTTTGACCCTTTGTCTCTATAAACTTTCGATCCTTTGACCCTATAAGTCTTTGACCCCATAGAGGCGTACTGTTAATTCCCGTATTCCCAGTCGCCTCATATTACTACTGATTTGTGCACTTATAAACGTCTCTCTTGAGTAAATCATTGCAAACAATATGGACAAAAATAATATGTATTTCTGCAATCTATTTAAATACATAATTAAGCTGTAATGTCAATCTTTCTATTTTTTCAAAAGTCACATATTTACGAGATGCAATCTTCTTACATCTTGGGTGATTCTTAATGAAAATCTATCGCTATTTTCAAGTGAAACTATACTCACATATATGTCTTCATTCAGTCATTGAAAAACATCTAGCTGTTGTTGTTGAACAAAAATACTGCATCTTAAAATTTTCTAAAACTCTTTAACGCTTGACACACTCTTTTCCTCTTTCATTTCCTATTATCATTAATTATTCTTTATATATGTAACTAAATTCTTCCAAACGTTGTTTTTCAGCTTCAAGTATACTCTTCAAAAGCATTAATTTTTTTTCTGTCTCACAAAGATCCACTTGGGTAGGTAGAAAGAACTAGATCAACAAAACGCTGAGTCATGTTGAACCTTGCATAGTGACGTGCAAATGTTTCACTTGAGCCAATCGATTTCAGGCACACATTGGATTATTCCCTTTGTGTGAATTTTAACTTTAATGGTCACTTGATTTATAGTATTCGATTGCATAATTTATTCATTCATGAAACAAATCATTAAGATCCTGTTTTCTCTTACATATTAGTCCATTTTACTGCATTTTTTTTCTTTCTTCCTTTGGATTAAAATTACAGTTAAAAATAGGATTTTTGACATACAAAAATCTATCTCTCACGATTTGCCTCGCTATCTGATATCGATTATTTCATATCTGTTACTTTCAACTGATCCTGTATTGATATTTTTTGTTCGTGATCAAGCTTTCGTCCTCTTTGATTGCCGTTTATAGACCACTTGTTGTTAATTTCTTCGAGCTGTCTGAGGATACTTTCTTATTTTGTGTTTGGTATTAAAAAAAAACTCTTGAGTCATAATTTACAGTTTGTTTTAAATTGGTTTAAATAAAAGCATGATGTAATCTATATAATTTTTGAAAAATAGTCATTCTCTTCTGTTCGGAGATATCTTTGGAGTTGAAAAAATTAATGAATGCTTAATTTCTTCCGAAGGATTTTCTAGCCTGCAACATATTTCATTTGAGATGGTGCATCAGTTTAAAAGAGTTTTTCAGTACCAATCACTTGCAAGCTTTAAAAACTCCTTGCCTTTTTATTATGCTGTTCATATTGCTTGTTTGCGGTTTTACAGTGATGTGATATATACATACACACACACACACACACACACACACACACACATATATATATATATATATATATATATATATATATATATATATATATATGTTTGAAGTATATATAGAGGCTTTGAACGACGAGAGAAATCTATTAATATATACCAAAATGTATCATTTCTTGCCCTTCGATATGCATCCATAAATTAGGGCTCGAATTGAAATGCAAAATCTGTGTAGACGGTCGGCATAAAGACAAACATATTTAATTCCACAGTTGGTGGAATTGAATGGATTAGACTAATATTCACCTAAAAAAAATGCCTTTCATTCAACGAAACCTAATTCAACTCGACTCGGTTCTTGACCTTGAAATACGTTCTCCCAGTGAAAACATGTCTTTCTAGAGAGTATACCCTGTGCTCGATATTCTATTCGTGTGAAAAGAAAACTTTACAGTTAGTACTTTTCAAAATCTTTGAATGTCCATAGGTTACTTTTGGGTTAATGCTGAATTTTCTAGACAATAGATCAAATTCTGGTATATCTATTTGCTTAATCATGGCTGACCTCTGCTGAACAAATGCAAAATTTGGGTAAAGCTTTACATCAGCATGCTTTATCAAATACCGAAGCAATGGAAATAGGTTGTGCAATATTGGACCTTCAAAGATTAAAGTTTGAGAATTGTTTAATGTATAGGGATCGTATAAATAAAATATTGTTATTCCTACTAGTGTCTGGTTCGTCAGGGTAGTCTTTGGCATCTTGAATAAACAATTGTGTAATCAATTGACAGGGCATAGCATCTTCCCCATATTAAAAAGTGTTTGTACAATACCCCTGTTTGTCTTTATCACAGCATTTGATAGTTGCTTTAATTTGTCAGGTGACCTCCGCAGTGGAGAACAAAACTTGGAAAAATAGATTAACAGTTCCAACTTTTTCACTTTCTTTCAAGTTTGTTCCAACACCATTTTTCACCTTTAGCTTTACATATAGCTGAGATCTTTTTAAGTCTAAATAGGGCAATGTGCTTTGACCACTTATTAGATATTCGATTGGGCTTTCTCCGGAACTTTGCGGAAGAGGGCGGATTTCTTGATACTAAATATCGGAAACTGCAATTTGAGCGGGAAACAGGTAAAACAAAGTTCATTCACGCTTCATTTACAGAAGATTTCCTCGTTCAAAACAGGCATAGTTCAAAATCAAATACGATGGAGTATTTGAAAAGGTTTGAATATTAGTGCGTTGTAAAACAAAGTTCTTTGTTAGTTAACATTACATCAGTGCATCCTCTCAAAGTACTCCCAATGCAACTCTACACACCTTCTCAGTCTGATTATATTATTTCAAATCGTCTGCCCTCAGAGAATCTTAGATTCATCAAACAATCACTTAGAGCTAAATCCGGACTGTATGGAGGATGTGGCAAAGTTTGGACGCTGTGCTCCTTCAGGAAGTCTGTCACCACAACGGATTTATGTGCCGGTGGGTTATCAAGCAGCAGATAGACACCTCCAGTACCGGTGCGCGGACGGGTAGTTCGGTAGTGTTCCACAACTTTTGGTAGCATTTTGGAGACATAGACATGTGCAACGACATTAGCAGAGTATGGCACAGGTGCCTGGACGACCGGGCCTTTTGCACCGAAAAATAATGCGTATAAAACTCTCTTGACAGTTCGACTACGTTGAGTGATTTGTGGTTTCTGGTCGTTTTCTCCGACCCAAACTTTATTATTTTCTCTTGAATCAGGTTCAAAAATGTTAATTCATGTTTAATCAACTGTGACAGTATCATCTAAATGTTTCAGGTTACTCTTTGCGTATTTGACGAGTAGCCGTTTGCCGATTTCAACCCAATTCTGTTTTTGATCAGCTATCAATAAATGCGGGATCCACCTTGCACAATCCTTTTTGAGCTTCAAATGACTCTTCAATATATTAAAAAACAGCTGACGAATTTATGCCTGTGGTAATATAAATATATATCACTCTGTATAGAGCATCTTCATTAATTGCCCACTTCACAACTGCCACTTCCAGCTCAATCGCAGACAACGCTCTTCCAGAACGTGGGGCGTCTTCCATGGATTCGCCATCTTTCAAACCGCGAAATCACGATATGACACAGAATTGCATCCACAAACTTATCCAAGTCGAAGTTGATATCAGTGTGAGAGTTCCCTAAGAGCGCCCAGATTTTAAAGTATGATGTTTGCACAGTAGTAGAATTGTTCTCCTTCTCCAAAGTTTTTAGGTCACTGTCATTTACCTATGTTACGTCACACGGACATATCTACAGGTGTTTCATTTTCCACTCTTTGTTTAAAAAAAGTGTTGGGTTTATTTTTTTCTTCCTACAATGACATAATTTAAATAGAAAAATAATACATTGCTGTTTATCTAAAAAATATATATTGAGTTTGATTGCTAAACAATTAAAATGACATATAGGGATAGAGAAGTCATGAGTTCATTTTGGAGTTTATATAAAAAGTTAAAGAAAATATACGGAAGTTATAATCATTTAAAACAAGATAATGCAGAAGGAGAAAATATGAAAAATAGAATATAGAGATCCAGTTAAATATTGAATTTAGAAGTATTCAAAAACAACGATGAACAATGTGTCCGTTACTTTATTTTATAGCAATTAAAACGAGGCAATCATCAAAAACATTTCATTTTTGTTTCTTCAATTTAAGTTTCTCTTACAACAATTAAAAAACATAAAACTACCGTTTTAAAATGGTTAAAAAGGCGCATTTGAATAATTGGTGAAATCAGGAACTTGCCAAAGTCACTAAAACTACTAGTTCATTTTATGTTTGAACACCAACCCTGTTTAGTTCTTCTGGAGGTAAACGTTTTCCCAAAAGAGGTGTTCCATCTGGCTCAGTATTTAAATTACGGCAGTATCATTGTCTGGAATGTTTTCCTATATATATCATTCTCAGAAGCATGTCAACTATTATATTTTTGCAGGCTCTTGTTTTTAGTTCCTTTGTTTTATCATCTTAAAGTTTCAGGATGAAACTTCTCGCCATGTTGTTGACCAGATCGCCAGCATCCGATAGTGTCAGAGTGTAGGGCAGCTTTTAAAGATATTATTCTGGTTTTTGGAGCATATATTAAGCTTTGTATTTACCAATTTCAAGTAGAGAGTGCGTAATGTAGCATTTTGTCAGAAAAAGAGGGAGAGTGAAATACTGAAAGGTACAACCTCATTTATTTCCGTTGTAATCTCATTAATTGGGATCATCATCTTTGTTCATAGTTTCTCCATCATGACCTGCATGCATTTATGTGTCTATTATAATACTCGTACGATAATAATAATAATAATAATAATAATAATAATAATAATAATACACAAGTACAACTAATATATCAGTATTATCGTCTCGAAGGACCTAATGCATCTAGTCAGTAGTAACATATATTGCGAGTGAGACCATCTATGTGACATCTTCGTTTGAGGAATATCACTGTCTATCACTGATGTTTGTCTCTCTGAAAATTTCTCTGATGAGATATTTCTTTTAAGAACTCCTTTCCTGCATATGTGATGCCAGGTAGGAAGACAAAAATTACATTAAGGATAACAAGCCAACGATGAAGTTGTTTTTAGCTACACGCATATTAATATATTTAAACGGATATTTAAAAGAACAAAATATAAACCGCAGATTTTAAGTCATAATATGGAGAGAGAAAGAAAGAGATAGTAGTAGGCTGTGAGAGATTGATGAAAAATGCGTTGAAGGATACCGCGTTACAGCTAAAAGTGAATTTCATTGTTTTAAATTAATCGTGATTGGGGAAACGATATAATATTAAACCGCGAGAATAACAGAGAGAAAAAAGGTGCAAATAGCGAAATAGTAGGATTAAAGTAGGAGCCTAAATGAATGGGTGCATGCAGTCTCGAAATCACAAAAATAGAACATAAATAAAACTATCGATTTTATTATCAACAAAAAGTCAACTGAAAATACAATTTGCCGAATCATCACATTCCTTTGAGAGAGAGAGAGAGAGAGAGAGAGAGAGAGAGAGAGAGAGAGAGAGAGAGAGAGAGAGAGAGAGAGAGAGAGAGAGATTAGTATTGGAATCATGACAATTTTCAAATATTATTATTTATTTCACCAATAAATTTAATTCAGTTTTTACGGACAAACATCAATTACCAATTTCTGGGCGACAATTGGGGCTGTTGAAAACGACACTCCAAGTCAGATGGCTTTTTGTAATATAAATTACACCTTTTCCAAGCGGAATCTGAAATGATCAACTATCAATTGTCCAATTATCAAACTTCCGCTGTTAATTAATTGCTGAGTTACAATTGGGACTGTTTAAATACTACTCTCAATGTCAGATGACTTTGTGTAATATAAATAACACCTTTCCCAAGCAAAATCTGAAATTATCAATTATCACTTGTCTAGTTATCCAACTTCTGCTGTTAATTAATTGCTGGACTATATTTTGGCTGTTAAATACTACGCTCAATGTCAGACGACTTGGTGTATTATAAATGACACCTAAACTCACATGTCTTGAATATACAAGATTCTTTACAAATATATTTTTTTTGGTCTAAATATATACTCGACATAAAAACGATTTATTCTTTATTTGGTATCCGGGTATTACTATTGTACAAAAGATGTCCACGTCTTTTTTGTGAAGAAACTGACTAAGAAACACATATATTGTGCTTCTGTGGCGATTCTAGCAAGAGTTTGACACGCAAGTCAGTGCCAAACATAAATATAAGCGAAACTTTTAATGAAAACGAAAATAGGTGCCAGAGGTGACACCTAAACTCACATGTCTTGATGGTCTTGACAGTACCTAATGGAAACATACACATCATTTAAACAATGTTGCAAAAGAAAAAGCAAGTTTTATTAGCACTGTCGTTGACTATTATGCATATTGTGCACAGTTTCCCCACTAACGCGCAGCTTACAAAAAGTCACTCGGCTATTTTCGTACACGTCACAATTAGGTGGTAAAAGCCTCGTGTTTTTGCACTTTTAGGGCAGCGTTTTCTGAATGAGGTCATAAAATAGACCAATTACTTCTCAAATAAACCATTCGCTGGGGCTTTCTTGCGATGAGGAATAAATTCAATAAACTAGTTGACGCATTCTAGATGATAATCGAATACATTTTGCGACTGCTTGCTAACTAGATAAAATATTTTCTTATTCGTCTCTGACGAGTCTGCTTATAGCTTTCTCAAAGGTTCCCATTCTCTGTCAGTATGTTACACAAAGCGTTTATCTGGCAAATGGGGCGCAATCAAAACCTTTTCAGAGTACATGGCCTCTATGATAAACATGTTACTGCCATTTAACAGGATGCGATATATTTACTTCTGAAATGCTGAATTAAACTTTGACACGTACCAAAGCTTTATCTAAAATTACATCACTGAGTAACTATTAAAACTATGCACAACCAAAACTGTACATGTTGAAAAAAATAGAAAATGATGATGTAAAGCATATATTTTAGCTATTATTTTATCAGTGAATTATACTTGTTCTACAGCTGTTAAAACAGAAAGATTACAAAATGTGATCCGCAAGTAAGAAAAATGAAATAATTTAATGTTTCAATTTGCTGGATAAAGTAATTACTTATTCGAATTGGCAGTGGCATGATTTTTCTGAAGAATAGTAACGTATTACTATCATTATCAAATTGCTACTAGAAGAAAGGATTTTTTGTACAGGAACAGGATTTTCGTTAAAAAAAACAGTGGGAAGCACCGAAATGTTTCACCATGCAAAACAGTTTTAAAAAGATCCATTTGATTGAGAAAGGGTAAGCTTTTCTATGAATCAGTCATTGAAGAAGACACCCACAGGACCCTCATGCATGCAGTTCTATATAGTTTATCTAATTGAAAAATGCTTTTTTGAGATGCCAATTTTTAAATAATTGTATGGGCATGGCAACCTACTGAGACCTTGCCTTTTGATACCAAAATACCCAAGTACATTGACCTTGCCTTTTGATACTAAAATACCCAAGTACATAAATAGATGAATTCCCATGAAGATCATTTCTGTAAATTTAAGTATGATTGGATGTATCAAACATGCTTTAAAGATTTTAAATGAAAATTGTATCATAATACGCTTGACCCTGATCTTGGCCTTTCTTACTCCATCGAACAACAGGTCTCGATCATGGCCAAACAGTCTTTATCGTACAGCGTTCATAACAACCTTTCTAATAAAACCCTTTGCTCGACCTTGGGTAAAGGTATCGAGCCGAGAATATATATATATATATATATATATATATATATATATATATATATATATATATATATATATATATATATATATATATATATATAGAGAGAGAGAGAGAGAGAGAGAGAGAGAGAGAGGGGGGGGGAGAAAGAACTGTCTGTGTGCTGAAACAGCTATTAAATGTTTCAATGTTGCCTCAAACTTCGCTCTACAACACAAACTCTTGCCAGTGACCAATCCATCTCAACCGTTTATAAACTGAAAACTATTAGCAAGTGCTCGTAATTTTAGAATGACTGTGCGTGACTGTTCAGCCTACAAATTTACGGTACGAAAACATACTTACGTCAATATTGACCAAACATTGAATATCTCCGCCAGATCTATTAGCACTGACAAAGATTGCTATTTCATCAAATTTTAGGAACGATGATCTCAGCTGGGTGAAAAGACAACCCCACCGTAACGTCAGATGCTTAACATGCAATTTATAAAATATATGTCCTGAAAATTGAATTGCATAGATAGACACACACACACACATACAAACAAAAACGTCCTGTATATTAAAGGGCAATTTACATAGTAGATTTGTGAACTATTTAATATTTAAATATCTGTTTAAAGTTTTTAAAAAATTCAATAATGTGAGGTTTGAAAGAGTAAAATATAGCTCAAGTGATGGCGTCGATACGCAGGATAATCCGGCCGCCACTCGTTCCGGACATTAAGATTTTGCCCAGGCCAATGGGTCTGACCCAGATTATTGAGCTCAAGTTTAATGTTTCACACTCAGCAATTTGGTCCAGCAATAATACGTAGTTAAGGACGGACTATATGATGATCTGGAAGAATATGCCAGCCAGACCAGTTTGTAACCATTTAATTTTGATTACAGTTTGACATCTTTACCACCTTCAATTCACCGCGTATATAATCGTAGTAGTACAACCATATATCTGGAAAGGGGCTGGTGCCAGCAGCAGATGAATTGTAATTAATGGATTCGGACGTAGTAACTACTAAGGAATCAAATAGATTCCATCGATGTTGGGGAGAGGTGTAGTCAAAATCAACGATCACATTTTACTTTTTGAACTAACTTCTTCTCAAGCTGTTACAGTGATGTCAAACGAGTATCATTCTACCTTTTTGTCCATGTGTTCTATGAAATGCATGCTTACAGTTCGGTTGACTTCAGCTCAAGTTAATCATAAGTCAATCGGTAAGTCAATCATCAATCACCTGAATATTCTGAATCCCGAAAATGTCATGTTCATTCTTAAAGTAAATCTTTCTCTTCAGTGCAACCTCGAAAACCCTTAGCCGCAAAATACCAGAACAACACCTTTGGGTTCACAGCACATTGTGTTTTCAAGTTGTTATAACAATAATAATAATAATAATAATAATAATAATAATAATAATAATAATAATAATAATAATAATAATATTTAATAATAGATAGATAGATAGATAGATAGATAGATAGATAGATAGATAGATAGATAGATAGATAGATGTGAAGCAAATATATTTATAAGAGTTAAAATCATCTGAGAAATGGCACAACGAACGTTTTATGTTTGTGTAACTCTTTCTCTGTGAGTTTACTACCATCGAGATATCTCTACATGTAAAATTAAAGGAACAGAGAGCGAATCGCAAAACCAGAACTTTGTTCTTCAATGATGCGAAATACACCAGAAATGAGCCATGAATTATATAGGAATATCAAAAACAAAATAACATTACCACAACTTTAAAAAATTTACAAGTTAATTTCAATAATAATTTATTTTTAGAAATTGCATGACTCCTTCTAAGTAGCACTAAAGAAAATTAATTTGTATCAGGAGTAGTCTCTTCTTTACCCTTACAGAGAAAATTTTGATATGTTCCTAAATAATGTATTTATGATTGTAACTATATAGGCATCAGCATTACATATCTGAATAGTACGGTCCTGCCAGTTAAGTCCAGCAAGCACAGTGGTGCAGACAGCAAAATGAAATTCGGAACCATTATCAGGTACTGACAAATCATATACTTCGTATCAATTGAAAAAGTAAAGAAGCATATGCTATTCGAAGTTTTGCTTTGGTCAGCAATATTTAAGGTAATGTAAATCTCAATATTAACATTTTGATGTCATGATATTTATTCTGAAAGCAAAGGGAGGTGATTTGAGAAATATTCAGTGAACCAGCTCATGCTTTACTCCAACAATTTCAAAATAAACGCCCAAAGTACTAATTCGACTAAATAGATGATTCTCTCTCAATCAAAGCAATCTATATGAGCTTGCAAACTCAGTGAGGAAGAGAACTATATATTAGAATGTCCATATTTATATAGTCTCTAGGATACATCGTATGATTTGATAATGCATAATATCAAATTAGACTTCATTCCGGAAATGGGTGATTCATTTCTCAATTAATAATAAAATCAACGAAATCAGGCTGTATATCAATTATGTTGAAAACGGAACCTGGTAATTCGGTGAATTTTCCTAAATACATATATGTTCTATTTTTTTAAAAAAAATAGGAAGATAATATTCTTTATAGTGTTGCGAACTAAATTTAAGATGGGCACAATCAGTAAATAATAACACTTTGCATGAACACAATACACCGTGAGATTGAAGATAGTCAAAAAAATAAAATTTGCCATAACTGAATTACATCAGGGGATATTAACCTGTACACAGTTAACCTGTTGACGGTAACCTATGTAATTGCTATACTTCTTTACAAGTACAATACACAGTTAACCTGTTGAGGGTAACCTATCACAATATACATTGTATAGTCATTAATATCCACATTTTTCATTGAACAACCCAATTGATTCCTACTTCCATCTGCACTGGCCAGTAAGGGCCTTCTGAGAAGGCAAGAATGTATTATAGTATGGAAAAGTCTGTGTAGTTATAAGCTAAATACAATACTTAACCTATGATAGCAAAGTATAAATGTAGGTCACAGTGGCCTTATTTGGTTGTAAGGTGTAGTACTAACAGAGATGCATTCCATTATCAAGTTTCAAATTTCAAACATAAACAGTACCCAATAAATGAACTTTAAACACAGCATTTCATCAAAGTCACTGAAGCATGAAATATTGGTCACAGAGACCTCTTTTTGCAATAAAGATGTAGTACTTGTCAAGATGCATAACCTCACCAAGTTGTATTATTCTATCTAGGATAGTATGCATATTAGCATATCCAAAACTCATGTGGTCTTGAGCTGAGCGCAAAAGCTTAATCAACGCAAGTAAAAGATAAAAAGATGTCACTATGACTTCTTTTATTGTAAAGGTGTGATACTTTCAAAGTTGAATATCATCATCAATTTTGCGATTCCAGCATGAATAGTGCCTGAAAAATGAACATCAAACACAACATCTAACCCAAGTCTGTGATTCGTAAAATATGGTGTTATGTATGTTGAATTTATAATACGTGTCCATGATTGTAAGTTGTACTTTGGTCAAATTATGGTCATTTTGTAAACAACATGTTTACATAGAATTTGAGTTTAAGGCCGGTTTTGTTAGCAGCTGGACTGTTATTTCCATGCATTGTTGTGACAAAACTCAGGTACAGAAAGTAATTTTCCATAAAATTTATTCATATTCTGATTCATATTCTGATGTGAAAATTGTCAGGTCCGCCTCTTTATATATATATATATATATATATATATATATATATATATATATATATATATATATATATATATATATATATGGGTTTAGTAAACAAGTGATCAATTGGGTTCTAAAAGTCTTGTTCCAAACTTGTTCAGTCTTAAAAGAAGCTATTTTAATATTCATATGTTATAGTTGTGAAAAACAAAAATAATTCAGAGAGAGGAAGTATTTATTTAAAATATTCATATGCATAAATCTTTCTTTTTCTTTATGAGGGGAGGTGTTATGTATATTGAATTTACAATATGTGTCCATGATTGTAAGTTGTACTTTAGTCGGATTATGGTAATTTTTTAATCAACATGTTTACATAGTATTTGAGTGCAAGGCCGGTTTTTTATCTGCTGGACTCTTATTTCTATGTCTTGTTGAGACTAAAGTCATGTACACAAAGTCATTTTCCGTACATTTTACTCATATTCTGATGTGAGAATTGTCAGGTACAGCTATATTATGGGTTTAGTAAACAAGAGATCATTCGGGTTCATAAGGTCTTGTTCTAAAACATCAGTCTGTAAAGAAGCTATTTTAATATTCAGATCTTATAGCTGTGACACACAGATATAATTCAGAGAGAGGAATTATTTATTTAAAATATTCATTGGTAATACTCAAGTGCTTATATATTTTAGGACTTTTGGGGATTTACGTTAATTAATTTAAAACATTCTAGATTACATCATTTTGGTACATTCACGTTATTTTGAGTGTCTTTTAAATTATCACTTTAATTGTCTAGAAATAAATCGCTTGTTTATTTTACTTACATTGATGGTTTCACTTTCTTTCTGTTACATATTTTTAAGACCTAGAGTCGTAACAATTGATCATAATGACCTACTACTGACATGAAGTAGGGTTGCTCATAAATATGTATACCCTAACCAAGCCTAACCAAGTGCAAGATTCTAGATACTTTAATATGTATATAGCAGCAAAAACCCTATCTGGTCATGTGCGAAACGCAAAAACTTTACCTAAGCCAGTAAAATGTGTAACGCAGGGCACAGTGACCTTTACTTGCATATGTGTGATGCTAACAGAGATGTATACAGTCATCTAGTGTAATGAGTCAAGCACAAACAGTTAAAACATAAAATTGAACCCAAGTCAGTGAAGCGTGAAATATGGGACACAGTTACCTACTCTATAGTGACGGTGTAGTACTCCTCAAGATGTATTCCTTCACCAAATTCCATGATTACATATATAACAGCATATATACATGATGCAAAAAACCTATGTGGTCATGAGCTAAGCGCAAAAACGTAACCTAAGCCATTAAAAAAATGTGAAATGAAGGTTACAGTGGCCTTCTTTTATTGTAAGGATTTGATACTAAGTGAAATGCATACAATCATCTATTTTGATGATTCTAGCATGAACAGTACTGAGAAGTAAACTTAAAACACACAATTGAATCCAAGTTGGTGAAGCATGGAATATGGGTCACAGTAACTTACTTTTGTGATGAGGGTGTAGATGCATTACACCCCCTTACGAAGTTCCATGATTCCAGATCTAACAGTGTATATATATTGTGCAGAAAACTGTTTGGTTATGAATTAAAAGCAAAAACCTAACCTAAGCCAGTCGATGTGAAAATGTAGGTCACAGGGACCTTCTTTTGTTGTAAGGATGTGGTATTAATATAGATGCATACAGTCATCTTGTTTAATAGTTTTAGCAATGAATGGAGCTTGAGAAATAAACTTCAAACAACATTTAACCGAAGTAAGTGAAGCTTGAAATAGGGATCACAGTGACCTAATGTTGTAATGAGGGTGTAGTACTCCTCAAGATGAATTCCTTCACCAAGTTTCATGATTCCAGATGTAACAGTATGTATAAAGTGTGCGAGAAACCTGAGCTAAAGGTAAACACTTACCCCAGAATGTACAACTAACATACAGGACTGTACAATGTTAGCCCTCTTAGCGCCCTACCAAGGAAGAAAAAATGGTTAATATGCAGTGAAGTCATATATGTATGTATATGCCTTTATGTGCGCGGACTCTAACGTCGTCGCGGGGGTGGGGTGGAGGTACTACAATAACTCTCCTCTACTTCGTCGAAGTGAGCTACATAAATACAAAAGATGCAATTGTCCCTATGGTCCCAATCTGACTTATTACATTTTATGATACATTAGGGCAGATCATCTTTATTTTAACATTATTTAATAGCATTTTAAGTAATATGAAAAAAATAAAACTTTAATGGCACATAACAAGGAAATAAAAAATATAAATATCTCAATATTCGAATTGTACTCAAAAAGATCCTCACTATTGTACATTGACTCAATCTCAGTCTAATCTACACATCTATGTGTCACACTGCAGTTTCCTCGATTCCTTTATGCACATGAAAGCCATTAATGGTGCACTTTCTGGAACAATAGAGATGTTGACTATGATCTGATACATTTGACACGGTAGAAGAATTTCTTCCACATACAGTTCGTATGACCTGTGTTCTGAATTTCTGTCCCAAGGCACAGTATAAATAGAAATTAACAGAGTGATTCACGTACATAAGAAGATCTGCGATGCAACCAAAAAGTCTCAGACGAATTTGGTCGTGTATATCTCTCTGGTGTTTCTGTTGATTCCAGACATTATGTGCAATCATAACAACTCCCATCGGGAGTGTCGTGATAAGGAATGTAAAGGATACAGCTAAGAGCATCAAGGTGAGTTTGAAGTTGTTGTCATTTGCAGATTTTCTTTTCTCTAGTTTGATAAGGGAACCATTTTGATGTTCCCCTCTCCACGTTGTAGCTAGAACTGTTTTGTGAATGATAAGGAAATTAAAGGCTGAGATGAGCAAAAACGGCAACAAGCAGTATAGAATAGCATCTATCCAAGGCCAAACTTCTTTCACAAAATATTCAAAACCAGCAGCAGCGTCGCATTTGTTTGACTGATGAAGACTATTTAAATATTCGGGTTGTAAATCAACGGTCCATAGAAGATGCATATTTACTACAAGAAAGACCAGTGATAGCAATCCAATTACCCTTTTTGCCCTTGTTAAGTTACAGAATCTTGAAGCATGAAGAGGCTGGGACACAACGACGTAGCGTTCAATAGTCACCGCTATGATCAACCAGACGGAAAATTGACTACTACTGTAGCCTAATACATTGACGGTCTTGCAAAGCCACCCAGCTTCGTTCTTAACATCAACTGCTGTCAGTTCACCTAGCCATGTCCTAAGCAAGCCGATCATAAGAACGATAGTGTCTGCCACAGAAAGTGCTGCTAGAAACAGGTTGGTGGAAATTCGAGCCATTGTTTTATTCCGAAGAATCAAAAAGGACATCAAATTTCCGAACATTCCCACTAGTAGAAGGAACGGTGGAACATATATGCTTAAATTCTTGTAAATCCTGTACTCCAAGAATGTCATCAAAATGTTATCATGATCGTTGACATGATTTGGCAATGACTGGATGTGAAGGTTTTGAAGGAGATGCTCCCTGTCTAAGCTACTGATGCTCAAATTATGCAGCTGCATGAACTGCAGCAGCACAGTTATGTTGAACTGTTCTAATGGGTATCCACTATCGCTGATGTCTGCAAAGTCATCCATCCTGCCAAAAGAGCAAAAACTTATTTATTGAATCAGACATAAAGGTAAGATTATGGTTGAAGAAAATTGAAGTGATTCCTCGATATAGCTGTGATAAAGCGCAGCTAATCATTGGGTTTAATTTTTAATTCGTGCCGCAGACACGAAATGAATGGACACAGAGACACATGTACAGACAGACAAAAAACAGAAATGAGTACATATCCACATTAGAAACATGCAAAACGGCATATATGGCCCTTTCACAGCTACCATGAAGCAATATCTTTTGGATAACGTGCTCTGTTACTTTTAATATCATGTAGTAATTAATTCAATTTCTGGCTCCGAAAAAGGAAACAAATTGGCAATTATTACAATTCTTCAAATAATTCAACATATCATAAAAGATAAAATCTTAGTGTGTCTACAAAGCATAATTCATATAGCCACTCGAAAGAATGTTCTCTATGTAGAATAATTATCCTTCAAATTAAGCTTCTTTTTTTAGAGAGGCGGAAGGCAATGCTGTTATAATGTATTTCTGGCTGTCTTCAAACTTAACTCTAAACGATGCAATGTGCACAAATTAAATGCCAAGTAACATAAACTACCCAGATACATTTCCCAAAGTGACGACTATTACCTCAAAAGATTAGATAATGATTTGTATCAGAATAAATTAGTATTCTTAGGTTGCATTGGTTCCTTTGAATTCAAGAATTGTCGGTAATAAAAGATCATTTGTCATAGGCTCAGAACGTTAAATAGCCAGCAGCACTTATCTCGGCTCTAAAACCTTACTGCACCTACTCACGAGCGCTCAAAGTGGCCTCAGTTGATCGCTGGGGTAGAAAAGATGTTGAGTTTGAACATACCTTAAAAATAAACGAACAAATACAATTAAGCACAGCACTGGAAAACCACGTTCCTTTGGGGCAGCAGAAACCTATTAGGTTACCGCTTATGTTTGTAAATTCAACCACTCTTCTGTCATACGCATGTGTTTAGAAAACTGAGAAATAAAACTGGCTACGTGAATGTTAGAGTAATTGAATTATGAATTCTGCGCTACCCGTATGAAAACTCTCTCTCTCTCTCTCTCTCTCTCTCTCTCTCTCTCTCTCTCTCTCACACACACACACACACACACAAATTAAATACATGAAATTTTCTTTAATACTTTTCATTATTGGTCAACGTACACGCATTGTGCTCGCGAAAATATTTACGTGATTAATTCTGAATTGTAAATATATTTAAAGTAAAGGCATCAGAGGCAGGTATAATGTTGTATGCCTCTATATGTGCATGGAGGCGAGAAGATATATATGATTATACCCACCTACCTATTTAATTTAATATCTACCTACCTACCTACATGCATACATACATACATACATATGTACTACTGCCATCTCGAAGACTTCCACAAACTGACATTTTTTATGGTAATTTCTCGCTATCTATCTGTCTTTGTACATAATTTCCAGCAAAGTTTCACATTTGCCCTCGAAAAGCAAAAGTGTAGAATTCCGTTGTTCACTCTATTAAACCAGTAAATGGATTGGATCGGTTGTGTTTCCTAAACCTAGTCACATCACTATTTGTTATTAACTTTTTGATCTTACAGTTCAGCTCATTACTGTATTGCCGACATCTGCTGTACATTTGTTTGTTGTTTTTTTTTTTTTTTTTTTTTTTTTTTTTCTTCTTTGGAATAGCCGTTTCGCATGTAACCGAATATATTGCATCACGCGTTTGAATAGGCCATCTTAGTTAAGTAATGATTATGCTGGTGCATCGACCAGTCACCGCTATGATCAACCAGCCTCAGGCACGTTTGACTGTTGGCATTAGACATTTTTGTTGTTGTTGCATAACCACGAAGCGTTTGACTGATTGACACATCGTGTGAAACCTTGATAATACGCACCGCCTACTGATGAGAAGTCTGCACGGCACCGCGTCAGCTTAATGTATTTCATCTCCCATAAAGTCATGTTGTTCGGCGGTGAAACACATATCCCGCAAACACATATAAAATTCGACAGTATCTTACATAAGAGAATTACATCATTATGTCCCTATCACTGACACAGTATAGATAAACTTGTCATCAAAGAACATGCACACGTCAACATAAGCTCGTCCAATAAGGATAGGTGTCCTTTATATAGATGTCGAAAATGATACTGATATTACGAATAGCGGTTGACATGCTGACCTTTTGAGCAGATGTATATGGGGCTGTCAGCACCTTCATTGTATATAACCTATATTTTTTCCGCCGAGTAAGTTTCTCTGGCAAGAAAACCCTTAACAGGGCATAGGCCTTGTACTAATTTTCCTGATAATATCCGGAGTTTCTTCCACCCGTGAACCAGGGCCGGATCAAGGGATAGGAACCTCTGTCTCTCTGTGTTTGTCTCTCTCTCTCTCTCTCTCTCTCTCTCTCTCTCTCTCTCTCTATATATATATATATATATATATATATATATATATATATATATATATATATACATACATACATAATTGCATGTATGTTTTCGTATATGAGTTTTTGTTGAATAGTTTATGAGACAATTACAAGTGGTGGTGGTGGGGCAAAGGAAATGATATAAGAAAGAAAAATGACTTGAATCAAAAACTTTTAATGAAATTGCAAATAGTGTAATAAAGTTTCGACATTAATAAAGTTGGACAGTTTTGTCCATTTATGTGCCATGTGGAAGAAATAAAAAAGAGACAAAGTGAACAGGATGCCAACGGTCCAAACACGTCATCACACACTCAAACCTTATTAGCTGGATTTTTATGCAAGTCATTAGCTTTGTACATACCGGTTTACCTCTTCAGACAGGGATATGTCTATATATGTTTGTATTAAATGGCTGTCTGCCTGTTTTTATTGATGGATTGATGGATGTACACATGCATACAAAGACTCTTTTAGGTGCATATAATACATAATATTAACATACGTCCAGATGTATATGTCGGCGGATAAACACACTTTGAAGAAGCATATGCGTCATGCATGTTTAGGTTGCAAAAGCGTAATAAATTAATCCTACTGACTTTTATAGCCTGAATAGAAATATACAATTATCATATTTTATAGTGCCTTATTCACACACTGACCCAGAAACTCTCAGCACTGCTGACAAAACGATTTACATAATCCTAGGCCTGTGATATACAAAAGGTAACATGTGATAGATATGTAAAAGAAGGTAGTTAGGATGTGGTAAGGAGAGGGGATACCTTTTCTAATGTACTACACGAATGTTGGGGTTAAAAAATACAAAAGAAACGGAGAAAGATGTGTTATACAAAATGTTGTGTACTGTTTGTAAGTTTTATTTCATATAGCAAAGGGTAGTAATTAAAACTGCAGAGAAATACGTGTGTTATATCACAACTTTGCAAATATATATATTCTAAATAGAGAGTTAATATATCCATACTAAATAGAGAGTTAATATATCCATACTTAATAGAGAGTTAATGTATCCATACTAAATAGAGAGACATGGATGGAATAGTATTACAATATTCTCTTTTTAAAAGAAAAACAAACATATGGATTGATTCTATTGGACTTTCTTTCTATGTTATTTTCTTGCATGTCATTTGATAAAATATACTTATAAATAAAACCATTTGCAGCAGAGCAAAAATGTATATTCAGTTTACTGGCAGGACTATGCACGATTCCGCATATGTATTTATTATTGTGATGATGAATTTATCAATTGTTACACTTTAAAATACTCAATATTTTATTATATATCTACAAATTATACATAACTCCAACGAATCATTTTCTGACAATCTGATATGGACATCTGTATCACCTACTATTGATTTCCGATTCCGTGTCACCAGTCTAGAAAACTGAAACAACCGATTTATCACATCGTATCAACTATCCCTAACCAAATTCTCGAAAATAGTAAACGTTATTGAAGCAGGGTCTTTCCCCCCATATACTTATGCACAGTTTCAAACTGCGTACAGTAGCAAAAGCCCAACAGTCTTGTCCGCAACGTTTTACAGCACGCTGAATTCACTAGTTCTCAAGCGGTGTGCAGCACCTCATCACCTATTAATAACCTTCTTAAAAAGTAGTTCCAGTAGTTACTTTAAATGAATGTTTCTTCTGTAAAGGTATATAATAAAAGCACAATCCGTATAGTTAGTTGATAGAGAAAGCTTCATCATTTCTTCCGAGTATGTGACATCAGCGGACCACACTCGACGCTTCGCGTCTCCTTAAATCCTCTGATATCACATACTCGAGATGATGCAGCTTTTCTATAAATGTATTCTTCGGTTAGCTGCTACTCACAACAAACACCACCCTTCTAATAATCTATTATGTCATTGCAACACTCCATGGCACCATCTCGAGTCTGATACCGGATAAAGCCTCCATTTTTACCGCAAAGTTACAGCCACACCGAAATCCTAGAACCACATTGAAACCTCTCAAAAACAAATTTCATCATCTGTGCGGATTCCGATTCCAGCCTGAAAGCTTTGCAAAACCCTTAATTTGACAACCCGTTAATACCCCAGATCTTACAGAAACATGATTTGCTCATACAATCTTGAAAAAGTATTCTTACTTGTTGGCTGCCTAGTCACTCTGGTATTAAGGGTAATGAAAGGGCAGATATAGCAGCCATGAATGTCATGCAGTCACCCGTTTCGAATGGAAGAGCCCATATACTGCCTTCAAATATTATAAATCAGCACATACATGACTCGCGCATACCTCCAGAAGGGTGAACCTTGACTAGAGTGCGTTCCACGCCACTGTCCACTGACAGTGGAACACATTCTTGTCGAGTGTATCGACTTCCACCCTCTGAGACAAAAGTTTTGGGGTTTTTTTAATGAAAGAACTTTATTATGATATACCATCCGATACGATCTTGGACTTTTTGAAGGAATGCCGTTCATAGAAAAAGTTATGACCATACGTTTTAAGGATTTTACATGTGTTACCTTTATCTTTTATTTTATATACCTTTTACAGAGTTTTAACAGATTTACCTTTTATATTTTATCTTGCTATACTTCATGTTTACATTCATTTGAAAGAGTTTATCTCCCTAAAGGTTTTGGGCAATTATTCATTTTAACATTTTTAGAACTTTACTTTTAGTTGGCACCAAATAGCATTTTTTGTGTTGGTGTGCCGTTAACGACATACATACATACATACATACATACATACATACATACATACATACATACATACATACATACATACATACATACATACATACATGCATGCATGCATGCATGCATGCATGCATACATACATACATACATACATACATACATACATACATACATACATACATACATACATACATACATACATACATACATACATACATGTATCATTAACATAGGAGCAGATCTTTTCACCGTCTGTCATGTTCTTCACCTGAATCATCATAAGTGACTGTCCCTTATCAGGTATATTGTTTAGCTACTTTGTAATACTGACACCTATAGCATGACCAATTAGCGTATAACTAATGAGTGAACAACAATGGACATCTCATGTATAAGGGATACAATTTGAGTATACGGGTCGGTTACATGCGAGATTTTGGTACGGGGTGTAAATTATCTCCCCATCGGCTGCTGCCCTTGCCCCAAACTTGCCCATAAATAAAGGAAGGCAGCCAGTTTGTTTACATGTGTAAATACTACCACTAATCGAATGATATTGACAGAATGAATATAACTTAAGGAGTGTTGATGATATCAGCCTGTAGCGTACTAACGGGGGGAAGGGAGGGGGGATATCGGTTGTCCCGGGCGCCAGAGGTCTGATAAAAATTCGGGCCTCGTATTCTGTCCCTTTGGGCCATCATCGTCGCCCCTGGCTCCATTTACCCTTAGTATGCCACTGATATCAGCACAAATATGTATAACAAACTGTGTAACTATTTTAAAAGTTATCGATGTATGAAAATTTATATTAGGGTGAATAAATTTGTATGAGTTTAATACTTACATAGATTTTTCTCATTCAACTTTTTTTTTTTTTTTTTTTTTTACAAACGCCTAAATATCTGTTCCATTTTCTTGCGTTTTTCATGATTTGCGGACAACAGTTCTCGCCAATTTCATCTAATAAATTTTTAATTCCTAGAAGCGAATACTTTAGACCTGAATCTACCATGTCGTACAATAGGTATTGGTTTTATAGAGAACGCTACTAATTGCGCAGCAGAATGAGGGAGCGTCGTGTACAGTGTGGAATATATTAGCATGCAACCAAGCTGACAAAATGAATCGGCATTGATCTTCTTGCACAACTCTGTCAATGAGGAAATATTTGATGTCTGATCACTTGGTTAATGGAGTTTTCTTTATAGTTAAGTATTCTATTAAGAATTTAGTTCAACATATGTTACGTCAGATAATCATCAAATTACATTCTTACGTTTTTCTTGATATCGATCTCGTTCAATGCACATGGCTAATAAATTAAACTAAATGCATAGTAGTTTTGTTTGATAATGTGAGGATGTTGATGTTGGTTTTACTGTCGCAAATTGAGTTTTACCGGCGACGCATCAGCAGAGCCTAAAAGACAATAAAGCACCAATAATGTCCTCTAATCTTCAGACACAACACTGTAATCTCCATTATAAAACTCTTTCGAAAATTGTGTCGCAAAAGGCGTACAATTCAGTTCATCATTGACGTCACAATGGTATCAAAAAGTTTCCGACAATGCATCGTGGATTTTACAGTCGCAACTTTTAACGTTGAACAAACCATAAAACACATATTAGTTAGAACTGAGATAATATCGGATCAACTAGTCCCTCCATGAGACATGGCGACCGTGACTATATGAGCTCTCGTGACCATTTGTAGCATACTTTCGCTGTGATACCGCTTGTCAAAAACGTACCAAAACGTACAAAACCCCATACATTTCTGTAAATACCATCGACAAGCTCTTTCTACATATAACAATAAATCCCTGGAAATAAGCTAAATATTACAATGATCAAGAAAATATCTAACATGATACGATATATATATATATATATATATATATATATATATATATATATATATATATATATATATATATATATATATGCAGTTTCCTCAAAAAGAAGCTAGAAATGTGTCCGTGTTCTGTCTCGTTAGAAAAATTATTTTTATACCAGTTGTCACCTACTTTATCGTTATGTTTTTGTTTTTGTCATTCCTCGATAATAGTTATTGTTACAACTGAACCCTATCGAATACTAGGACTTCACACGGCTGCATAATGTCAAGTAGGTACATAATTATTAAATGCTTTCAAAACAAGCTTCTGTGGAAATGGGTGTGGAGTGGCCGGCGAAGTTGCATCAAGACTGTCTGGTTGTAGGCCCGGTATCAGAAAAATAGCAATCTTCACATGATTCCAGGTATGGGCACTGAAAACCATATAAAGTGAAACCTCTCAAAACCGCAACCTTTTTAAACTGAAATCCTTATGAAACCAACAGATTTTTCTTGTCCCGAATTTGTCTTTCTTTAATTTGAATCACAAAGCATTCAGTACACCGAAACCCCTCTACTTTGAAAACTGAAAAAAAAATTCGGTCACAGATTTCAAGTTTACATTGAAATGAACCTCATAAAACGGAACCATACTCAAAACGTGGCCAAGTAGCTGCTAGATTCCAGTTACGAGGTCAGGCAACGGTCAAAAAATAGTCTTGAACAGCGCATGAAGTAAAACATGCCGGCGCTAGCAATGGTACAAATTACAACAAAAGGCTAAACAATACAACAGATTGTTGTACAGATTACAACCAAATAATACAACAATAGGCTAAATTTCAGTACCATTTACACCTGGCTGAAGTGACAGCTTACTAAGTTAATTGTTTGCAATATAGTGCTAGTTGATGTGCAAAGCAAAGGGGATGCTGTTTATCTTGCCAATCATCTACGTCCGATAATATGCACATAAATGATATTAAAATCAACTGGCTTTGGAACTTAAAACACGTATCGTACCTTGGAATTGTGCCTACAAAGACCAAGAAAAGAACAATTTTGCAACAATGTTTTCACCTATTTATTGGCTAGTAACATTTTATCAAATCATGTAAATTTACATAAAAGTACAAATGCATGTGTTGAAACAAAATTAGTGTAAGCACTTTAGTATAATTGTCAACAGAAGCAAAATCATTATATTAATCAAACCTTAAGTAGGCACTAAACATCATACACCTTATGTTATAAATATTTGCTACACAACTGATTGCATCTTATTTTAGATGAAACTTTAGAACCTCGGTAAAGTGAAAATCCCTCAAAACAGACACTTTTATTTGAGTCCATAGGATTACGGTTTTGAGATATTTCACTGCATTTGCTTGATAATCTTCTCTACGCTTTTTATTTTATATTATAATACATAGTCATAAACGTCGCTTAAAGTAGATGGCAAATGACGTCAAAGAATAATATTTTTTAATAAAATATATTACTGCAAAATATATTGACAACGATATGTGTACTGATAATCTTGACTCCACTTCTTATTGTATCATTAATCCTTTCAGAAAGGACAGTGCAAACTAGATAAAGAGTGTAAGATATGACAAACGATGCAAACGAAATTATGTTGAAGATATGACAAGAAAAGCGCGGTTTATGTGAACATTCGACAGAAATGATATTTATTCGCTTTCAAGTGCCTGCTTATATAATCGTAGGAAAAATAAGAGTAGTCATCAAAGATACATAGGATCTCACACGAATGCTTATTTAAGGAAGTTAAGGATGATCTCTGGCAAAATGTTCGAGTATTTAAATTTTGACAAATTTCTATATTATATTTTTAATCAGTTTAGGGTCGAAGCAATCCAACTACAAGGGGAAATAAAATAAGCCGATGTGCATTTTCTTGCGCCACACTTAGTCGAACGTCTATTCCAAAGTAAAGGTCATTACATAAAAGACGTCACCAGCTGGACATAATAATGTAGCTGACTAAATATTTGAAAAATTCATCTGATTTGCACAGTTGGAAGATTATATATCCTTCTTATGAAATACAGTGATAAAAGCGTCCCTTAGAGAATATTTCTAAATGACATATAGAAAAAATTTCTAGATGACATAGGTAATGCTGAAACAGTGATCCTGTGAGGCAGGTAGAACATCACTAATGATTCCCCAATGTTTTGTTCACTAGATTATTTTCTTTCACGTTGATATATGTGCGATTTTTAAAAGACAATAAATCTTGTTGTTTTTATTGTTCAATAAGAGACGGAGGTGGCCATCACATCATCTTATGTCATCTTAAATCCAGTTACTGCCAGAAGTCATAACGCTTCGATAACTCAATATGTCAGGTGACATTATATCTAGGATGTAATAATGAAATTATTACATAATTCCTAGCTGCAACGGAACACGTTAATTTTACAAAACCGGCAATCTCTAGAATAAGATTATTAAAAAATTGCGTAAACTTCACTAATTACAATGACCACAAATGTAAGATTAAATTTATTACATAACGAAACTCGCACTTTATCTTAAATTCTTTGACAAGTATGTGTTTCAAACGAGAAAATCGATCGGAAGCTTTTAATGACGTCATGACACTATACTTTCTCTTGAGTACATATCTAAAATGCCAAAAGGGTTACAGCGACTTTATTTTTGCTGATATCATGCAGTAAAAACGCTGATATCGTGTGGTGAAAACATTAATATCATTTGGTAAAAAAAGGAATCTATAAGTGTAAAGTTTACTGGTTAACAATTTGAGGTATCTTATTGGTGTTACTTTGTTGCAAGCACCTCGCACTCTGTCGTTTGCAATTACTGGTAGTGAGTTGCCTGCTAGAAATTAGTGACCGTAAAGTAACAGCCTTATTGAAATCTCTGTTAAATAAGCGTGGACTGTTTCTCAGTTACTAGTGATTCCTTCCCCAATAATTACCGAGAATTGTGGCTTGTTAGAACAAAGGAATTAGTAACCACAAAGCAATAAGCCTTTTGACCATGCAATCTTTAATATATTCACCTGGATATTATATTAACAAGCATTAATAGCCCCTACTCCTTACCATATTTATGAATATTATAGATAATGTAGCTTGTAAGCAGTAGAATGCTAAATATATCGCATCTAGCGGCCCATATAGTACCGAATATAGTTTTTTTTATTTCTTGATAAGACTGCTGATTTGTTGATTATATGAAATTTGACAGCGTAAAGAAAACTTGATAATATACAAATATAGACCTTTGTTGAGGTGAATTATAAGTTTTATGAGTCTGTAAACCTCATATTGATCGACTCGATGAATAAATATATTGTGAAAATTTATTAGACAAATTCCTAATTAAATGTGAAAATCTCTTCAAATGGAATGACATATGGGATTTCTTTCAATGTTGATGGATGATGTGCTTGCAAATTATATTTGATTTAGTACATGAATAGTTAGGTACTATATTAGTAGAACTTACCTTTTAATATATCATCTATCGAATAATTACATGGTCGACAGAATAATTTCCTCAAATTTCATAACAGTTATTCAAATATTTTCCAATCGGTTTCCTATGGAATAGTTTAAACTTTTCCTTAGATCCGAAAAAGAAATGGAAAAACAGTCTTATTTGAATATATTATTGTGTGTTATTATTGTGTGTTAGAAATATTCCATTTAAAACACGAACTGCATCGTACAATGTCAGCTTATATATGACAAGTGTGATTCCATACTGGTCAAGAAATGAATTAAAGATGCCATCAGGTTGTGTCCTTGCCGAATTATATTACTGTATTCCAATGGACTGTGCTATTAGCAGTATTTTCGTTGTCGTTCATTTCATTTTATATATGTTGCACCTTTAACGTGTAATGGGCTCTTTGCCACACGATGCTGTATAAAGTCTCACATACGAGCAGCTGCCCGTCGACTATTTATACGATACGAGATTTTAACTTTTGCCAGCAGGCTGGCTGCTGTGTACTGCCTCAAAGCATGCACAGAGAGAAGCTGTCTTTCTCTGTGAATCGATTGGAATCGGAGAATGCTTACATTTGAGTACTTTTGTTTCGAGCAAAGAGATAGGCAGCAGAAGGCATATTCAATGAAAATTGTATTTTGCCGCAACGAGAAAATGCATTCTTCGGGAAATTCTCAGATCAGAAAGGCAGATACTTGAATGTTGAGACATTTACTTTTGTGTTTTAAACTTTGCAAAAAGTGGAATATGTTTTGTTCTTCAATTATATGACACATTCATCATAATGGTGCACTTATGCATTAATAGAGATAATCGTTTAGAACTTTAAAAAACTGAATACGTATTTTTCCATTTCTTTTTAATGTACGTCCAAAACATGTTAAGATTCTTTACCGATTTTCTTTTTTTGTGTTGAATATTTAATTTTTTGTATTGTAACATGAATTGCATACTCACATAGTTTCAACGAAATACTCAAAGAAAAACCTTATATATCAACATCATATCTTGCTGAATGAAATTTGACGCGAGTCCCTCGAAGTGGCTGGTGCCCTATTGGCTAAAAGCTTTTCTAGGAATGTAATAAAAGACCGTTTCTTCTCACCTTTCATTCTTTTTCACTGCTGAGTATTGAAACAATCTCTGGTATTCGTCAGAACTCCAACATACCAAATTTGGTAACAAAAATGTTTACTTAAATGTCTGGACTTTGACCTAGAACCTGATATAATTGATAGTAAATCACCGAGCTTGTCTCAAACAATGTCACTATATACCCACATACAAAGCTGGTTAAATATATAAATCATATATTTGGGATGTAAGCAGAGTTATTGGAGTTGTAAAATGAGTGTTTATTATCATGCTCACAAGACAGTACAGTTCAATGCCGATGTCAGGAGATTTCACCTTAAAATCAATGTCAGGGAGCTGACTATCAACTTGTTTATTAGAATGCAACTAAATGCAACATCTGGTAAAATTTCATATAAGTGCAAGACCATGTGTTCATAAGCGCAATGAAACACAACACTGCAAGCAATGGCTCGACCCTAGTTAGGTCTGGTTTTCATAACTTCTTCACAAAAGGGCGGATATGTTATTGATCAGATATTCACATTTTCATTCAGAACCAGTTAAATATTGCGATCGGTGTTTTGGTCAAAAAACCTATTCCGTTGCCACCATGCATGCAAGAAGAGTTCAGGATTTTCGCGATGTCCACTATGGTGACATGCAGGTTGTCAAATGGGCACCGCTTTCATTCAGAAGCAGTTACATATTGCTACAGTAATGTTTCAGTGAAAACTCCATTTCATTAAGACCATCCGTTCAGTAAATCTATTAATAACTATATATTGCAAGACGGAAGTGTAGGTCTGATCTAAACCATTTCCATTTAGAAGTAACTACGTATCACAAGAAGTCTTTTAGTGAAAACCCAATGTTGTGACGACTATCAATTCTGGAGAAGTAGCGATAACAAGATTTAAACGATTGTCACCACGTCCATAAAATTTAATATGTGATTAGCTACATTTTTTTATTAAGGACCAAGTTAACATTTGAAGAAGTCGTACTGGATGTCTGAGTGGCAACGTTTACATTTAGGACCAACTAGACATGAACATAAATAAAAGTCCCGTGTCGACAAAACCGTTCATTTAGGTAGAGTAGTGATGACAAGATACTCAATGCGGCCGCCACAGTGACCGTGTTGGATGTCAAAGGGGTACCGCTTTTCATTTAGGACCAACTAGACATCATCAATGATTCGCTGAGGGGCTGACGATTTGAAAGCCGCCATGCGTTTGGAAGTGCAGTTTTCCAGTGTATGAACAACGTACCGAAAGGTGAATACAAACTGGCATTTAATAATTAGATAATCAGACTGAGAAAGTATGCAGAGGTGCATGGGAGATCATTGGAGAGGATACATTGATGCAGTGTTCACTAATAAAGAACTGTGTTGTATAGCGTACTAATATTACGAACTTTTTTAATACCCATCGTATGACCGTTCGTTCAGGAGCAGTAGCGTTAGCTATATTTCAAGATGGCCGTCATGTACGTTCGATGCGTCTGAGTGCAAGGAAAATTCTATACCTGAAAATGTTAGGTGGTTAATAGAGCAAAGCATTACAAAACCACCTGTGTTGATGTATTCCAATTTGTATGCAACCAGTTTCTAGATTTCTATGTTCTGCTCATGAATGCTCTTTAAGGATAGTGTACTCGCACATTCAGCACCTTGTACTCGCTGACTCACTCATGTACACGTACAGCCTGTAATGGTAAAGATGCTGTAATGGAAAGGGTTGAATATTCCTACATCATATTTGTACTTTATTTTTCATCACATCTCTGGACACGGAGGTAATAGATCGATAGACAGAAATGTAAAATCTCGATAGCACAGATGGTCGGGATATCCACTGCCAAATCTGCACCTAATTGGTGTGATATTGAAACAAAATGCAACCTTAGAGACCTTTTAGGACTTTGAATCTGATTTTAGATCATTAGCTCTACTAGTCATAGACTAGAAGAACGTGTGTTATGGTCTGTTCTCTGTCATCCATCTGTTTGCACAGATAGTTATTGCTATTCATCCTAAACAATTTGTATTATTGCCATGAAGCCTTACACATATATTCATCACATCGTCTAGTTGGTTCCTACTGAAAATGGTGCACGCCAAGGTGGTCATATTGACAATCTTGATATCTCTATCCCTTCCTACTGATGTCCATGTCGACGTGGTTTTTTCACTGAATTATCTTTCATGATGTCTAGCTGGTGGTAAAGAAAAATGCTGCATTTCTGATATCCAATATGTCTGCCATAACGACCATCATACAAATCTGTATATGGCTTTTCCTCCTGTATTGACGATCATATCAAAATGGGGTTTTCTAGTTAGTCCTAGATGAAAATGATACTGATCTGACATCCAATATCACCACAGGGGAGACCATCGTTAAAATCTTATTGCTACTGTGCCTGAACAGATCGTCATTTTACATGGGGTTTCTAGTTGGTCCAAAACAAAACGGAGCCGATCTGACTTCCACAGTGGCAATCATCTTGAACGTCTTGTTATCGCTACACCTCATTGGTGGACATATCAGTGTGGGGTTTTCATTTGAAGACGTCCAGTGATGTCTCGTTAGACCTAAATGACAACTGTGCCTATCTTAAATCATTTAGGCTGACATGGTGGCCATCTTAATGGCTACTCATGTGGAAATGATGATGAGATTAACACGGGGTTTTCACTCAAAGACTTCTGTGTTGTCTAGTTGGTCCTGAATGAAAATATGAGAATCTGATTTTCGGTATAGATGCCACGACGATCTACTTGAACACATTGTGACCCCTATTTATCTATAATTGATGGTAATATCGATATGGGTTTTTTTACTAAAAGACTTCTGATGATGTCTTTTCTGGCTACTTCTCCTGAGCGGATGGTTGTATCGACATAGGGTTTTCAATATAACACCATATTAATATGTAGTTGGTTCCGAATGAAATCGATGATCTTCTGACCTCCAACATGGCACCCTAAATAATGTTGTTATCACTACTCCTCTTGCATGAATGATGGGATTAACATGCTGCTCTATACTGAACTATTCATACAATATTTAATTGGTTCTGAAGTAAAATGGTGCATATCTGACAACTAACATTGGTGTCAAGTTAAAGGTCATTGCTCGCATTTTTGTACTTCAATGAGCGCATGAAGACAGCGACTTGTACATATACAAGGGAACTTTGACCAGGTTTTGTGCTTGGTTGCATTCTACACTGAACAAGGTGATAGTCAACACTCTGACATTGATTTTAGGGTCAGACGTCTTGACTCAGGTTTCTAGCTGTACTTTCTTGTGAGCATGATAACACAAACTGGTATGAATGGTTTAGTGTCATTAACCCAGTCTGTGGATATCTGAAGAATACATTAATTGATACCATTTGAATAGCTTCATTGTTTCCTCCTAAATTATTACTTATATATTTAACCAAACTTAGCAAACTTAGCATGTTTTATGTCTTGACATTGTTTGAGATAAATTCAGTGATTTCTTATCAATGATATTCAAAATTAATATCAAAGGCCATGATAAAGGATTTTATACAACACTTACATGTACCTTTGTAACATATTTACTCAAACGTAAGAACATATTTTTGTTACCACATTTGGTATGTTGGAGTTTCTCAAGTATATTTGAGATGATTTCAATACTCAGTAGTTAAAAAGAATAATCTGATTTATTTTGGATTCCTGTAGAATATCTTTTTGGCCAGCAGAGCATCTGTCCCTCTGAGGAACTCTTGTTTCTTATGTAATCGTTGCTGAAGTTTGTTATTTTCAAACTCATCAAGACTCGATTTTTTTTACATTGGCCGTTGAAAGTTTAAATACATTCATGTGCTTAAGCACTGATGTATAACTGCAAATATGTAAGGTCTTACGTAATAGCAGTTAATATGGCAAGTTATTATAAACATTCTCAATGGAGATGTGTTTGACCCACCTATGCAATTTATCTGTAACTTCCATTTTTTAAAATTCTTTATTCAGATTTCATTTATGCCTAAAGACATGAAAAGGGGTAGGTACTAAAAGGCCTCTTTTGACCCAAAAAAAGTTACAAATTTTCAGAAAAGTTGTTGATCTGAGAATACCCTGGCAAAAAATTGAATAACATTTGAAAAACTTAAAATTGTAATTGATCTTTGAAAATTATTTAGATATGAAGTCATGATGCTCATGGTGTCACATTTGGCTATCAAATAGCCATTTTGTGGTACGATTGCAGCTATTTTTGGAAAATTCCCGTGGTCCACATGCAACAACCAATTTCATATTTTTACAGAATATAAAGTTATGCGTTAATAACCTATCAATAGAATATCGTTTTGGTTGTCGCATGTGGACCATGTGAGATACGAGAAAATATAAGTCCGTCAGCGTTCATTGATACCTTGCATCTTTATAACGATATCAAGTATTAACTATATATAAACTGAAATTTCTGCTACAATGAACACTAAAATGGTTTTGACATAATGCAGAGACATTCTTATGAAATAACCATTGTTATGAATACAGAATTTGCTACAGACAAGATTTGTCCCCGATATGTTTAAGGACAGTTGTTACATTATTTAGGATTATGTCCTCCAAATATACAGGTCAAGGATGGATTATGGCCGATTTTGGCCCCCAAATTAGTGATAAATTTAAGTGATTGTAACAGCATTTGTTATGGTTATATCACAATGACTATATGTCCACTGTAACATATATACATATGGTATTGTGAAACACTGTGAACAAAACATTTAATTTTGTTCGTAAATGGGCGTATGTTTGTCAAAAACTTCAAATTTAAGCCATATGTCTGCATTTTCAAAGACCTCAAAAAATACCAGCGCAATCGAGAACAAGTTTAATTTTTTGACAGAAGACACTTTTTAAAAAACCATCTAACACATATGCAAAATTTCATACGTGTTCACGTTTGCGCTCATCCTTAACGAAAAGAATAATGAAGCCAAACTGTTCTTCGCTCACCCCTTGTGTCCGTCCCCATATGGGCCTAAAACATCAACTACACAGTATCACAAAAAAGCCGTTTTCCTCCCTTGTCTTTAAAAATAACTGAGATTCAATGTCGGCTGTCATTGTATTATTTCTGTCATTTCTTTCTGATCGCGTTTTGGCACAGTCTTTAGCGCAAATCTGAATATTGGGATCAGGGTAGCTAAATATAGAAGAGGCTCATGAAGGAAATCAATCCACAACAACAACAACAACAAAAAAGCAGCTTACGGTACTATTTTACTAACAGGGTCTGAAAGATAAGGAATGATGGTAGAAATAACGATTACCGTATATCTTTCACTTACCTTGATCATTTTAAATAGCATTTGTTGTTTTAATTCGTTTGTAGACTGTATTTTTCCCTTGTATGAATTCACAATCTTGAACTCTGACAAACAACATCAGAATATAAAATAATAATGTGAATCATACACACACAAGCTATGCGAGTACTGAAATCATCATTGAATAAATTTGAAATGCAATATATTTAGCATCATTATTCATTTGTTTTACATTTGATAAATTACTTCAGTACACAACTTCACAGTATCCTCTGCAATAGAGAAAACTGAAGACTAGATCTCAATCTCCAGCTGACTATAATACGGAGAAATAAATTTGATTGCAGTAGTTCTTGAAGAAGTATTTATTGAAGAAATGGATTATATTGTACAGTTATGAATTTTACTCTGTTTGTAATGCAACGACATGTACAAAGTATTTTGCTTTCCTAAAGGGAGAATATAATTGCTTGGTACATAATTGATGATACCTCAAGGAACCTCATAGGGCAACATGCTATCTATATATATACTAACTTTCCTACGAGATTCTTACAGAAGTTGAGTGGTGTAAAGGTAACGTAGTTTGCGTTACAGTCTGTTTTATTTCTCGAGAATGACGACCTATGAACCTGCGAAAATTGAGCCCAGAGCCCTCTGCATTACCCCTCGTATTCAAGGGTATAATTTCCTGTTCGATAACTCTGATCAAGTTGTCCCGAAATAGACCACATCCTTGCCTCGTTTTGGGTAAGGTCAACTTCATGTGTAAATTGGCTATTAATAGGATTAATATTCCCGGTAAACTACCCGCATATCTACAGGCGTCGATATCGCCACATCTCAGTAGGATGCCATTAATTAATGATAATCTATTTTCGACGGATTATCAGCGGAGGAATAAAAAGAAAATAATATATTGGCAAAGGAAACATATCGACGACTGTACCCAGTCTAAAAGTATTTTTTTTTATCTTTAGACTTAAAATGTATATTGGGTATTGTATATATGCATGTGGATCGTCAAAAACTAGTGAGATGGTCGACCATACCTGCTCCATTTTTTCAAATCAAGTTATAAACGAACAGTTTTCTAGCCGGCCCCACCTCCTCTGGTACAGAATTTTCTTTATCCTTGAGTAAACAGCATCTTTTAACAAGTCCCGATGTCCCTGGACTCATTGTGTGTGTGTGTGTGTGTGTGCTCACGCGCGCCCTTGGGCGTGTACACGCACGCGTGATTGTATATAAATTCTTGCGATGTATGGACTCCATATCGATGCACATGTAAATCATTTATTGACATTTTTCAAACCTGAAATGTTGCTGATTTTTCTGTTTTATTCTTCAATCTAACATTGATAAAAAGTGGTCTACGTCTTTTCAAGGTTTAGTTCTATGTTTACATGCTTACAATAAGTAAATGTTACCATGCCAACTTAAAATTCAATGCCATATGACCTTGTTTATTTGAAGTACAAGGGTTTGGGAATACAAACTACATGCTACAAAGAGAAATTGATATGACGTATATCTGGATATTCATCATGTACCATCCTTAATTTCCAAGTCATTTAATATAAAATGTAAAAAATCGGGGAAATAAATGCAATGATATGGCAAGAATTTCTCCAGAACGAAATCTAAAGCCGTCTCCTGATTATATTAACCACTGAATATACAGGTATTTAATGGATAAATACCCTGTATTTTACAAAAAATAAAAAATAATGACATAATGTTGAGTTCTAATTGGTTACGCCACAATAATGTTGTCGATGATACAATCATACGGAGGGGGAGCAGTGCTCACTGGAACAAATATATTCGTATTAAGCTGTTGTCTTACTGTTATTTTTTTTTTCATTCGATCCATTCTGGAGACCCATTTGTTATAAAATGAGAAACCAGTGGTTGTTCACTCATCGTCTTGACAATAAATGTATCAAAAACTGATATCTTTGGTCGGTGAAGCAATAAAACCGTGCGATATATGTCCAACAAGTGCCTCACACGCTGTATAGTTTACATATATGGTACTCTCTCTCTCTCTCTCTCTCTCTCTCTCTCTCTCTCTCTCTCTCTCTCATAAAATTAAAATAAATATATCAAATTTTAGGATCAATCATCATAAAAAGGAATCATTTTTTCGAATTATTATTAATATAAAGTAAGATTTTCCCCCAAACGATACATGTACAAAATAGCTTTCGTCGATGACGTTTTGAACATTTGTAATTCTTCTGTATACACAGCATCAACATTCGGCTGTTATTAATGTACAAAGTGTATGCAATACATTTTTGTGAAGAAAATTATCAAGACATACATCAGTTGTCTTTTCTGGGGTGATTCTTTTAAGATTTTGACAACAAGTCAGTGCTAAGCATAAACATGAGCGAAACGTTTTAAATGAAAACGGAAATAGGTGTAAGAGGTAATCAAGCGAACCTAATGGAAATATACCAATTATTTAAACAATGTTGCAGAACAAAAATCAAGTTTTATTAGTCTTATCATTGGATATTATGCACATTGCGTGCAAATGCACTATTTTGGATGTATATGTTTCGGCAATATGCGTGATAGTATCTTTTTAGCGTACGTATCTATAATCCACGAATATAGGTACCACAACGAAGAAGAGAACCATTGGCTATTTAATGGTTGGTTTCCTTTATTAAAAGCGGTCCTGGATAAAAATGAAAGTTTCATCTGGATCTGATTAAGGGCCGAAATTGATTTTTACAGTACGTACACTTTGTTTTCATACTCCATGGTTACTCATATGTTATCTTTTTGCAGTAATATTCAATAAAATGGCAGCCAATGAACTGTACTGGTTGTTGACAAAGAGAACATTATAACTTTAGTCCTGAAAGCCATTCCTTGATTAGGAAATATGCCCCTTTTGGTTGTTCATACTTAAACAACCACATTTGGTTGGTTGGTCGGTTTTAACGGCACTTTTAACACATTATAGACTATATCATCCAGATGAAATGGGAGTTAAGTGCCTTTTCCAAGGACACATCGAGGCAGTCGACCGGACAGACCTTGGCGGGTATCGAACCCGCGACCCTTGGGTTACATGTCTGACATTTAAACAACTCAGCTAACGTGGGTACCAACCACATTTGAAAATGAATCTGTCATATCCCCACAATGAGGATGTTTTTTCTGTAGATAATACTAATTATTTGTGATCAGACACCAGTATTATAATTTCAAACTATATATATATATATATATATATATATATATATATATATATATATATATATATATATATATATATATATGTGTGTGTGTGTGTGTGTGTGTGTGTGTGTGTCACAAAAATCAATAAATTTTTCAAAGAACCTATAAAACAAAATTGCACAATAACTTTGATAAAGAAAATATCCCATCGGAATGGAAATATTACTTACCTGGATGTGTAAACTTCCAAAGCAAACAGTTGCCTCTAAAGTTGGTTTCTCATAACATTGAAGCATACATTATGATCTACGATTATTAAGCCTGGGCAACAAGCAATTTCTTCATGTATTTTAGAAGAAAGTACCTTAATTTCGCTACTTCATTCTGTTTGCCATTCGTCATTTTGATGAATGAATATTTTACAGAAGAAAAATCACTGATTTAATTTCTTAAGGGTGAGAGTGATATGTGGAACATATATGTATTTGATCTATATTCCTGAGGATAACATAATTTACTAACTATGAAGAAAATGGGATACAACATTACCCAATATCTACAGGCAGGTCCATATTATATTAAAATACAATCTAATATATTTTAGAATACACCACTTCTTATTTTATTCCTTTCAGAAAGGATAGTGCAAAAATAGAGAAGGTAAGACATGAAAAACGAAGTAAAAGAAATTATGATGAAGATATTACAAGAAAGGCGCAGTTTTATGTGAACATGCAATAAAGTGCACATAAATAATATTTATTCTTAATAGCTCTCAAATCCCTGCTTATATAATCGTACGAAAACAAATGCGCTAATGTCATTGTTAAGTCAAAATAAGAGCAGTCACCAAAGATATAAATAATCTCACACGAATGCTTATTTAAGGAAGTTAAGGATGATCTCTAGTAAAATGTTCGAGTATTTCAATTTTGTCAAATTTCTTTATTATATTTTTAATCAGTTTAGTATCCAAGCAATCCAAATACAAGAAGGAAAACATTATAAGAGAGTGTGCATTTAGTTCCGCCACACTAAGTGAAACGTCTATGCCAAAGGAAAGGTCATTAGGTAAAAACTAGAAGAAACAGTAATATGTCGCCAGCTGGAAATAAAAATGTAGCTGACTAAATATTTGATAATTTATCCGATTTGTACAGTTGGAAGATTATATAGCCTTAGAGAATATTTCTAGATGACATAGGTAATACTGAAACAGTGGTCCTGTGAGGCCGATTTACGCAGGTCGTAATTGGCTCATAATTCGCCAATGTTTTGTTCACTAGATTATGTTCTTTCATAGTTATATATGTGCGATTTTTAAATACAATAAATCTTGTTATTTTCTTTGTTCAACAAGAGAGGGAGGTCGGCATCACAATATCGTATGTCATCTTAAGTCCAATATCTTGCTAGCGTTCATAAAGCTGCAATAATCCGAGATGTCGACTGACATCATATTGAGGATGCAATAATTAAATTATCACTTCATTTCAAGCTGCTCAGGAAACATTGATTTTACAATGCCTATGGTACTTAGAATGAGATTATTAAAAAGTTGTGTAAACGTTATTAATTACAATGACAACGAATGTAAGATTCTATTTATTGCATAACGAAACTCGCACTTCATCTTAAATCCTTTGACATGTACGTGTTTCAAACGAGGAAATCAATCGGAAGCTTTTAATGACGCTATATTATTTCTTGCGTACATATCTATAATGCCAAAGGGGTTACAGCGACTTTATTTGGCTGATATCATGTGGTACAAAAATTGATATCATGTGGTGAAAACACTATACAAGTGTAAAGTTTACTGATAAATATTGGGGTATCTTCTTGGGAGTTACTTTGTTGTCAAGCAACTGTTACTTGAAGACCTATCACTCTATCGTCTGCGACAAATAGTACTTAGTAGCCTGCAAGAAATTAGTGACCGTAAAGTAATAGCCTTATCGAAATCTCTGTTAAAGAAGCGTAAACTGTTTGTCAGTTTCTAATGCTTCCCTGCAAAGTAATTAACTGAGAATTGTGGCTTGTTAGAACAAAGGAATTAGTAACCACAAAGCAATAAGCCTTTTGACCATGCAATCTTTAATATATTCACCTAGATATTATATTAACAAGCATTAATTACTCCTTACCATATTTATGAATATTATCTATAATGTAGCTTGTAAGCAGTAGAATGCTAAATATATCGCAACCGGCGGCCCATATAGTACTGAATATAGTTTTTTATTTCTTGATAAGACTGCTGATTTGTTGATTATATGAAATTTGACAGTGTAAAGAAAACTTGATAATATACAAGTATATACCTTTGTGAATATGAAGTTGTATGAGCCATTTAACCTCATATTAACTGACGTGAGGAATAGTTATTTGTGAAAATGTTTTGATAAAAATTCCTAATTAAATTCGAAATCACTTCAAATGGAATGACACAACTGAATTTCTTTAAATGTTTGCTAATGATATACTTGCAAATTATATTTGCTTTATGAAATAAATAATTGCCTACTATATTAGTATAACTATCCGTTTAATATATCATCTATAGAAGAAATCAATGGTCGGCAGAATAGTTTCCTCAAATTTCATAACAGTAGTTCGTTCACATATTTTTCAATTCTATTCCAATGGAGTAGTTGGACATTTCGTTCATGTCTTTTAAAGCCGAAAAAGAAAAGAAAAAACATTATTTGAGTATATTATTCCATGTTAGAAATATTCCATTTAAAACACAAACCGCATCATACAGTTTCAGCTTATATATGACAAGTGTGATTCCATACTGGTCAAGAACTGAATTAAAGATGCCATCAGGTTGTGTCCTTGCCGAATTATATTAGTGTATTCCAATTGACTGTGATATTAGCAGTATTTTCGTTGTCGTTCATTTCATTTTATATATGTTGCACCTTTACGGGTAATGCGCTGTTTGCTACAAGATGCTGCAAAAAGTCTCACATACGAGCAGCTGCCCGTCGACTATTTATACGATACGAGATTTTAACTTTTGCCAGCAGGCTGGCTGCTATGTGCTGTTTCAATGCATGAACTGACGAAAACTGCCTTTCTCTGTGAATCAATTGCAATCGGAGAATGCTTAAATATGAGTAGAAACGTATTATACTTGAATCGGAACATTTCTTTTCTAATCATATTTAGATAGATTTACCTATTAAATGTCCAAACCAAAGTTTCGATATATATATATATATATATATATATATATATATATATATATATATATATATATATATATATATATATATATATATTAGAAGTAATCACAAATACTTTGCTAAAATTATTAGTCTCTAATGACCCTTGCGTCTTATTGTAATGACTTAAACTTTAGAAGGAAATTAGTAATATTAGTAAAGACTGACTTTCTATTTTTCAGTTGTCCTAAAGTTACCCAGTAATGAAAAGACGGTCAATTTAAAGTGGTGAAGTTGGGGTTTTGAGCTTGATCCTAGCGATAAGATGCAAGTGAGAAATGGAAAGAGAAAGAAGTGCACAATGACACCGAGTACAGGTTAAATCAGTCTCCACAATTACCAGGACTAGTTTTTCGTTCGCTTTAACAATTTGTATTGCCGCAGGTGGTAAACATTATGCATGGCATAAGGATGTGGAAAATGTTCTCAAACTTACATGTTCATCTTAATAATATAAATGTGAATATGAATGCAAGATGGATATATACAATCTTATAATCTGCAGAGAGACATTTGTGTGGTCAGTCAGGTTATTTTTGCGTTTTAATCTCTGCAGAAAGTGGAATATTACACTCTTAAATTATGCGACACACTGATAAAAATGATGCAACTAAGCATTAAAAGAGATAATCATTTAGAATTATGAAAAAGCTGACTACATATTTTTCCATTTAACTTGAATGCACTTCCTAAACCTATATAAGATCCTTTACCGATTTCCTTCTCTTGTGTTGAGTATTTAATTTTATTTTATTTAAACATAAATTGCATACTCGCAGGTTTTAAACCAAAATACATAAAGTAAAACAGTATTTATCAATATCATATCTTGCTGAAAGAACTTGACAAGAGTTTCTCGAAGAGGCTGATGCTCTATTGGCTAAACAAATTTCTAGGAATGCAATAAAAGGGCATTTCTTCTCACCTTTTATTCGTTTTTACTGCTGAGTATTGAAACAAGCTCTGATATTCGTAAGAAACTCCAATATACCAAATTTGGTAACAAAAATGTTTTCTTCAATGTCTAAGATAAATACATTCACAAGATATATGTAATTCCAGTGCAAAATTATTTCTCATGGATGTTGATCTAGAACCTGATATCATGGATAGTAAATCACCGAGCTTGTTTCAAACAATGTCACTATATACCCACGTGCTAAGCCGGTTAAATCTATAAATAATATTTTTGGGATGTAAACAAGGTTGTTTGAGTGGCAAGGTATTCGTGTTTGCTAAAAAAAATACTTGTTTGTTTTATCATGATCATACGACACTTACAGCTGAATACCGATGTCAAGACCTTTGATCTTAAAATCAATGTCTGGGAGCTGACTATCAACTTATTCATTAGAATGCAACTAAATACAAAATCTGGTAAAAGGCCATATATGTGCAAGACCCTGTGTTCATAAGCGCAATGAAACACAAAACTGCAAGCAATGACCATTGACTCGACCCCAATTAGGTCTGGTTTTCATAACTTGTCACAAAAGTGCGGATATGTTATTGATCATAAATTTACGTTTTTATTCAGAACCAGTTAAATATTGCGAGCTATGTTTTAGTGAAAACCCTATGCCAATCAGACAATGAATATAAGAGGAACACATGCTTTCGAGATGTCCACGTAATGTTAGATGAGCACCGTTTTCATCCAGAAGCCGTTACATATTGCTACAGTAGTGTTTCAGTGAAAACTCCATTTCAGTACAACCATACGTTAAGTAGTTGTTGCCATATACATATTTTTAGGATAGCTGTTAAGGCAGCCATTTTTAAAGTTAGATCACCATCATTTAAATATCGGAATAACTATATATTGCACCAAAACAGTGTAGGCCTGATCTAAACCATTTTCATTTAGAAGTAACTACGTATCACAAGAAGTATTTTAGTGAAACCCGATGTTGTTACAACTATCAATTCTGGAAAAGTAGCGATAATAAGATTTAAAAGATAGCCACCATGTCCAAGAAATTTAAGATCTGATTAGCTTAATTTTTATTTAGGACTAACTAAACATTATAAGAAGTCGTACTTAAGGGCGACGTTTACATTTAGGACTAACTAGACATAAGGATATTAGTAAAAGCCCCATTTCAACAAAACCGTTCATTTAGGTTACTCAAGAGTAACCATAAAAAGATTATCAACATGGCAGCCATGACAGCCATAATGATATAAGATAGACACCATTTTAAGTTAGGTCCAACTGGATGTCACAGGAAGTCTTCAAATGAAATCCCATATTGATCTGACCACCCATTAAGGAATAGCGATACAAAGATTTCAAAATGACCATCACTGTGGCCAAATTGGAAGTCAGATGTACATCATTTCGTTTCGGATCAACTAGAAACCCCATGTTGAATGATGATCCGTTCAGGTGGAGTAGCAATAAGAAAATTTTAAAAATTGCCGCCACTATGGCTATATTGGATGTCAGATCGGCAACATTTGGATCTAGGGTTAACTAGAAATACATATTTTGATATGACCATCAGTACAGGAGGAACAGCCATATAAAGAGTTTTAGGACGGCCGCTATGGCAGACATATTGGATATCAGGAAGGACACCAATTTCATTTATGACCAGCTAGACATCATGATATGGCCATCATTATGAAGGAGCAGCGATATCAAGATTCTCAATATGGCCACCGAGGCGGGCACCATTTTTATTAAGAACCAACCAGACCCTGTGACAAATATATTTTTGAAGTTTCATGGCAATAATCCCATTAGTTTAGGAGGAGCAACAATAACAATCCTGTGCAACAGACGGATGACGGACAAAAGACCATATCATAAGTTCTTCTAGTCTATGACCAGTAGAGCTAATGATATACAGTCAGATTCAAATTCCATTAAAGATCTATATGGTTTCGTTTTCTTCAATAAGGCACCAGTTACGTGGATATTTGGCAGTGAATTGCCCGACCATCTGTGCTATCGCGATTTTACATTTCCGTATATCGATCTGCTACCCCCGTTTCCAGATATGTGATAAAAATGAAGCACACATATGGCGTAGGAAACTTCAACCCTTTCCATTACATCATCGTTTGCCATTACAGGCTGTCAGTGGACATGAGTGAGTCAGCGAGTACGATGTGCTAAGTGTGTCAGTACAGCATCCTTAGGGAGCACTCATGAGCAGAACATAGAAATGTAGAAACTGGTTGCATACAAATTGGAATACATCAACATAATTGATTTTGTAATGCTTTGCTCTATTACCCGCCTCAACATTTCAGGTATAGAACTTTCCTTGCACTCAGACACATTGAACGTACATGGCGGTCATCTTGAAATATAGTGAACGCTACTGTTCCTGACGAACGGTCATACGATGGGTATATAAAAAGATTTTTTTATTAGTGAATCCTCTCAAAGGATCCACCATGCACCTCTACAGAATTTCTCAGTCTAATTACACTGGTCTACAAATTTTTAGAAGTCGTCTGCTTCAGAGATAAAATGTGCTATTTATTAGGGATTTTGGTGTGCTGAATTTAAATATGACAATTAAAACAACTGATTGGATACTGTTTCCAAGATATTTAAGTTTTTACATTTTACGTCTATGTATATTGTGTACATAGTAGAGTTTTAATCATAAATTGTAAACCTAGGTCTTTTCATGTGTTTACGGTTGCTTTACATGATAATATTTCACCTGTCCTGTTTATGTAACACTTTAAAAAAAACAGCAAAAGGGTTATATGAATAAAAAATATATTGAAACAAAAGTCAAAAATCTATTATGTATATATAAGTACATAGTTTAGTCCTTATTCAGTGTCTACTCGGCGCTTCTTGGCTCATCTCTTGTGTTCATTAAATGGAGCATCTCTTGTCACTGTCCAGCAATAGTCTGCAAGCGTTGATGGGCTCCATTTGCCTTGATAGCGTTTCTCCATTGTTACAATGTCCTGGTGAAATCGCTCGCCGTGCTCGTCGCTCACTGCTCCGCAGTTCGGTGGAAAAAAATCTAGATGAGAGTGTAAAAAATGTATATTTAGTGACATGTTGCAACCAAGGCTTTTGTATGCCTTGAGGTTTTCCACCAACTCCCTGTAGTTCTCTGCCTTGATGTTTCCGAGAAAATGTGTTGCCACTAACTGAAAGGCTTTCCATGCCGTCTTTTCCTTGCCACGCAGTGCACGGTGAAATGCATCATCTCGAAGAAGTTCACGAATCTGAGGACCAACAAAGACACATTCCTTTATCTTAGCTTCACTGAACCTTGGAAATTTTCCGCGGAGGTACTTGAAAGCTGCTTGTGTTTTGTTCATGGCCTTGACAAAGTTCTTCATCAGACCCAGCTTGATGTGCAAGGATGGTTACAAAATCTTCCTTGATTCAACAAGTGGTGGATGCTGAACACTTTTCATTACAGGCTCCAATGACTGTCGGAGTGGCCAATCTCACTTGATGTAGTGGGAATCTCTCGCACGACTATCCCATTCGCAGAGAAAACAGCTGTACTTTGTATATCCAGTCTGCAGACCAAGCAAGAGAGCAAGAACCTTGAAATCGCCACAAAGCTGCCACTGATGTTGGTCATAGTTTATTCACCTCAAAAGTTGTTTCATGTTTTCATAGGTTTCCTTCATATGGACTGCATGACAAACTGGAATTGATGGCAAACCACTGCCATTATGCAGCAAAACAGCTTTAAGACTCGTCTTCGATGAATCAATGAACAGTCTCCACTCATCTGGATCATGCACGAGGTTGAGGGCTGCCATCACACCATCGATGTTGTTGCAGGCTACAAGATCACCTTCCATGAAGAAGAATGGGACAAGATCCTTTTGACGGTCACGGAACATGGAAACCCTAACATCACCTGCCAGGAGATTACACAGCTGTAGTTTGGAGCCCAAGAACTCTGCCTTACTCTTGGGTAGTTCCGAATTCCTGACAAGGTCATTCAGTTCACCTTGTGTTATGAGGTGTGGTTCAGAGGAGGAGAATGGGAGAAAATATGGTTCATGTGACATTGATGGTTCAGGAGTAGAAGTTTCATCCTCTTCCTCTTCCTCGTCTGACTCAAGTGAGAATGATTCTGGTGCATCAGGAACCGGCAGTCCTTCTCCGTGCGGTAATTGGCGTATAGCTGATGGAATGTTTGGATAATGCACAGTCCACTTTTTCTTCTTTGACACACCTTTCGCAACTGGAGGCACCATGCAGAAGTAACAATTGCTGATATGATCTGTTGGCTCTCTCCAAATCATTGGCACTGCAAAAGGCATAGATTTCTGTTTCCCGTTCAACCACTGGCGAAGATTTGTTTCACAAGTGTTGCAGCATATGTGTGGGGCCCATCTCTTGTCCTGATCTCCAATGTTGCAGCCAAAATAAAGGTGATAGGCTTTCTTAACCATAATGGTTATACTGCGCTTTTGTGATGCAAAAGTCACTTCATCACAAACATAGCAGAAGTTATCTGCATTGTTCACACAAGTACGAGGCATCTCTGCTCACTTTGGCTAAACAGAAATGTGTCCCTTTGTAAAATCAAACACTGACAAATAAGAGAGCACGACACTGTATGATTTGTAGAGCTGATATAGGGCAATTTCTTCAGCAGAGTGATGTAAGCTTAGTTATGATTGCATCATCCATGACTTATAGGAATAACATGATGCAATTCATATCATGTATGACGCAATACCATCTTCAGATTGCATCATTCATTGTTTTGCCTAAAAAGCAAGTACTGTCCAAACCCAGTCATAGATTTATTCATAGATTCAGTCAAAGATGTATTTTAGTCATTTCTGGTTTAAATTGAGATCCCTTCCCTTTATAACTCACTTATCGTCCGCCATTCCAAAGTCAAGGATCGTATATACTGACCCATTATCATATCTTTAAAACTAGAGCCAATCAACAATTTTAAGCATCATTTTCGTTCTCAATGACCCAGAATTAGTAAAGTTTGACAACATTTACTGCGGAAGCATTTTGGCTGTAGACCAGTGTTATCCAGTTATTAAATACTATTTTGTATTCACGTTTTGATACGTTGTTCATACACCGGAAAACTGCATTTCCAACAGCATTGCAACTTTCAAATCGTCTGTCCCTCAGCGAATCTCTGATAACGGGATTTAGTCAAAAAGCACTTGGAGCTAAATCAGTTTGGATGCAGTGCTCCTACAGGAAGTCTGTCAAGACGGCTGATTTATGCACCGGTGCGTTATCTCAGAGTAGATGGATACCTCGGGTACCAGTGCGCAGACGGGTGGTTCGGTTGTGTTCCACAACATTTGGCAAACGTTGGAGGCATAAAAATGTCCAGTGACACTAATAGACCATGCCTCTTTCATCTAAAGAAATGCGTATAAAACTCTCTTGACAGTTTTACTACGTCGAACGAGCTGAAGTCTTTGCTTGTTTTCTTTTATAAAAACTTTATTTTTTTTTCTCTTGAGTCGGGTATATCCACTGTATATCAAGCGTATTCATCAATTGCCTCCTTCACGGGAGCCCCTTTCCGCTCACCAATTGCAGACAACGGTCTTTCAGAACGCGGGTCATCTTCCATGGATTTGCGACCATCTTTTAAATAATGAAACTACCTCAAAATTGTAGGATGTTACAGAGATTTACATCCGTAAACAGTGCATACATTCGAAACACTCCTCATGCACCTCTACATACTTTCTCAGTTTGATTATCTAGTTATTAAATATCATTTTGTATCCACGTTTTGGTATGTTGTTCATATGCGGGAAAACTGCACTTGCAACCGCATGGCGGCTTTCAAATCTTCTGCCCCTCAGAGAATCTCTGATAACGGGATTCAGACGAAAATCACTTAGAAAATCAGGACTGTATGGCGGATATGGCAAAGTTTGGATGCTGTGCTCATTCAGAAAGTTTGTCACAACGGCAGATGCCTGCGCCGCTGCGTTGTCAGTTTGTAGATGGATACCTCAGATCCCATGAGCAGACGGGTGGTTCGATATTGTTCCACAACATTTTGGCAACACTTTGGAGGAATATAAATGTCCAGTGACACTAGCGGAGTCAAGCACGTATACTTTGGCGACTAGGCCTTTTGCATCGAAAAATAATGCGTATAAAACTCTCTCGACAGTTCGACTACGTCGAACTATTTGTGGTCTCTGCTCATGTTTTCCGATCCAGACTTTATTATTTTCTCTTAAGTCGGATTCAAACAAGCAAATCCATGTTTCATCATCTGTGACACTTTCATTTAAACGTCTCTAGTCACTCTCTTCATATTTAGCGAGCAGCTATTTGGCAATTTCAATCCGATTCTTTTTTTTTGATCAACAGTCAACAAATGAGGAACCATCTTGAATAAACCTTTTTGAGCTTCAAATGATTCTTCAATATATGAAAAACAGCTGACTAATTAATGCCTGTGATAATATAAATATCTTACACTGTCTATCGAGTATATTTGTGAATTGTCTCCTGCTCAGCAGCCACTTCCCTCTCACCAATCGCTGGAAACGTGGGTCATCTTCCATGGATTCACGACCATCTTAAAATCGCTGAAACCACTTCAAAAATGTAGAAAATGACATAGAATTGCAACAGCAAACTTTATCCAAGTCGGTCTTGCTATCATTCAGAAAGTACCCTAAGAGCACCTGGATTTTACAGTATGCTTTTTGCACATTAGCAGAATTGTTCTCTTTCTCAAACATTTTTACGTCACTGTCATTTACCTATGTTACGTCACATACATATATCTGCACGTGTCGCTTACTGCACATACAGATGCAAATCATTTTGTTGAACGTTATTTTGTCTCTCGATTGGCATTACATTTCCATTGACAGGTTCAAGGAAACAAAAACGTTATCAGAAAATATTTAGAACTTTTCAAATACCCCTCGTATCGATATGGGTTTTTACTAAAAGACTTCTTATGATCTGGATGATGGTGATCTGAGATCCATTATGAACAACCACAGCGGCCATCTTAAATCACTTATTATCACTACTTCTTCGGAATGGGTGGCTAAGAGACTCTTATCATGTTTAGTTGGTCTTAAATGAAATGGCGCACCCCTCAGAGATATATTATCGCCACGACATCAGCTATCTTGAAACTAATGTCATTACTACTCCTCCTGAGCAATATTTATCAATATAGACTCCAACGAAGCTGCGAATCCAAACTGCAAGGTAAGCACATAATTGAAAAAATATATCTCAACGGCAATGTCATATTTTGAAATATTAATTACATGTATATTTCTAGCGAGAAAATAATGTTTATCATTTGAAAACAAGCAGTGGATGAAAAAGAAATATTTTCAAAATTGAATTGCTTCTAACCTTGCTTTCTTATCGGACTGGAATATAAAAGTAGGGAAATAGAATGGAAGAGTACATTACGATCCAGTATTCAGTCTGGGCATCCATGGATTTTCTTTAACTGGTGTACGAACCACTTTTCGTGTATGAGGGACAATATTGTTTTCTAGGGTATAGCAGAACAGAATAGGATGGTAAGGGTCGTGAGATGGTACAAAAGGGAACTTATTAAACACAAATTAAAAATGGATGATTCGATTCGACAATTGAGTTTGAAAGGATTCATCGGATACAGTGGAGAGAGGAAAAATCAAAGGCTCTAGGTGCACAATTCTCAAAATTCTAGGATTCCGAATTTGTTAAATGTGCTGCTTCTTACAAGTTCGAATGAAACCATATGGTGTGCATGATCAATTTTCACTGCTTGTAATCGACAATAGGAAAGTGATGTTGCCCTTGTATCGCGACACCAAGCGCGACCCTGGTGAATTTGTCTGATTGGTTTTGAGACAGGCTTTACACTAAACTATAAACGAATTCCATTTGAGGGAGCCAAGTAATACACGATTCGGAAGGTTTACATTATAAACCCCTCCCTACTAGAGCTTGATCTGGTGATCCACCTGGAACACAAAATATTCAACGAGCACGTGCGCCGACATGACAGGGCAATCAGTTAGCACGAACGAGGACATATCGTATCAATCAAAGACCATGTATGAGGACAATGCGACTAGTAAAATGGACACTCAACCAAGCATTCTGACTCAAAACCGTTTCGCGTTGTTGACTAATGAGCGGGAATAAGGAGGTCATAGTACGTGTAGACCTGTAACTCATCTAGTGCAAAAAGGACTTCAAATGAATTTCCGATTGATAAACAATTACTTACAATTTATTCCTCTCGTTTGCCAATGTTTATGTCTTAAAACAGAACTTAATTGATGCAGGATGTATGGATTTAGTCAATGAAGATGATATGCAATGTTTTGTAGAGACAACATTTAATAACATTGACTGTGTTACATTTCCGGTTTATGATATTATAAAATGATAAAAAAATAGGTCGAGGTATCTTTGAAAATCTTGAGGTATAGCTGCAATGTTTTTAGAAATATATATGTATTAAAAAAATTAGAATGTAGTCAAACGAGTTTGAATGTGTTCTTAAGTTCTGAATCAGAAAGAAATTATTTGGAGAAATGTTTTCAGTGTTGTATACGTACCTACAGAGTCACCAAATTCTAGTGATGAAAATGGTTTTTCAAATTTTGTGTCAGAATTAATTGCACAATTGAGTGATTCAAAATATGTATTTTTGGTGGGTAACTTTAACGTATGTAAAGTTAGTTTGGGTCATTTTATTCTAAATAATTTTAATGAATCATTTGTATGGGATAAAGGTTAAATTTATAATAATTATTACAAAAGTGATCGATTGAGATAATTTGCATCATTTAGAAATTTCTATTGAACGAGTTAGTCAAGATGGTTCCTTTTTTAAAATATGTTACCGCAGATGTGCAAAAATAACAATATATTTATATGTAATGAAAAACTGGAAAAGATAAAAATATAAGAAAGTGTACACCTAAGGACATAAGCGTTGTTGATTATCTTACATCACCTGCATGCATATTTTCTTTAATACATGATTTTGCAGCATTAGATTATTATCCAGTATTATCTGATGTACAAAGTGTCTTTCAATTTTCATTTATTACATACAAATTATTTGTACTGGAAATGAATAAACTGAATAATCATAATGGATGCTGGATAGAATGCAATATTGTGTAGATAATATCAATATAATCTCAATTAGAAGAATAGTTTAACGTTTAAATAGCCATCGGTCCAAATATTAAGGAAGATAATAATGCAAGAGATATAAGTACTGATTTCTTTAATCGAGATTGAAAAAAAAAAAGAAAAAAAAAAGAAGATGACTATCATATGGCTCAGTGATCTCCATAGACATTTTTGATAATATCGGGGTAAGCGCGTTAGGGTCATAAAATGTTTTAAAAAGCTCGCGTTGACGTCATAAAAGTGAAATAAATTAAGGTCAATGAAAAAAAATGCATATATTTACATAGTATTCTTTATTTACCTAGGTTATAACAAGGCTTAATGTCAATCTCATTTGTTTCTTAATTTAAAAAATGATATACGCCTCTTCTTCTCTTCGTCTTATATACTGACTGCCACATCAAAATTAAAGTCTTTTAAGGATTGTCCTTCAGTATTGCTTGTCATCAGGTTGTTCAGTATCCTCTGTGTCAACCTGTTCCTTAAAACACTCTTAATTCGATTCACTGAAGAGAATGACCTTTCACAATCTCAAAAAAATGGAACGTAAAATTTATGAATAGATGTACAAAAAGAGACAAAACTACCTGAATCCTTGTTGTATTGTTTAATTTCTTCACTGAATCAATGTCAGAGAGCTTAAATGTTCAAAAGTTTAAATTGTTTTATTTACCTACTGTTGACACAGTTAGCCCCCCACCCCCCCACCCCAGTAGATGTGAATCATAATAAAACTTGCCATCCGATCCAGCAATTTCCACCCAAGGGTATAACGTCTTCAATTCGTTGTTAAATTCCGTCCTTCGTTTCTTGATATCTTTCTTTGTGGAAATCATGCTGACGCTATCGGAATCGGAATCAGTGCCACTATTGGTGACGCCAATTTCTGATTTTCATAATCAGGCCAACATGGGGCTAGCCGGGCGTTGGATAATTTTACGTTTCTTGGAAGGTGGTGTGTTCATCTTTCACACGAATTTTTAATGTAATATGTGTAACTACTTTGGCTGGTAGTGAAAATGTCTGAAATATATATAATACACTACCAGTAGACTCCATCGTCGCTGGCCAATCACGTGACTATGTCTGTGCAGACGAAACACGCACCAAAGGTCGCGCACCGGCAGTCGCGCAAGTCAGGTACAAAAAGATAATGGTTAAGTGAGTGGGTATTTATCCTGAATTATCTTAATAAAATACCCAAGAAGAGGTAAGAACAGGTGTCATTTGAGTAATAGTGCTCTGAATTAGGTGACAGGATGTTTGTTTAACAGATTAATTTTATAAGGGTAGTGGGAAACATTAAAGCGTATCGGTACAAGAGCATAGCGTAGCGGCAGGTTCTGAAGCATCGAGGGTTGTCGGGGGTTGAAACGATAGCGTGGTGGGCCCGCTACGGTAAAAGGCCCTGGGGAGAACACTGTGGCTAAAAAGGCTTGTTCGATTATTTAACAAAACAAATGAAAATAATGGACAAGATTTGCGGCAAACTGTAGGAAAAAGAGAAAGAGTTAGAAGATATTAGAAGCAAAATAATGGATGGTGTGAGGGTTAGGTCTAGAGTTAAATGGATTGAAGAAGAGAAATTGACCAAATACTTCTGTAACTTAGAAAATAGAAACTACATAAGTAAAATGATGCCGCCTCTTGTTGAAAGCAATGCTTCTTTAACAGTCAGAAAGAAATGCTGGATGAAGGAAAAGTATTTTATATGAACTTATATAGAAAGCGTGAACTTTATCCTGTCGATTTTGAAATGCTACTTAATTATTCTAAGATTCATAGACTGAATGAGTTACAGAAACATTCCTTAAATAGTCCTATATCATATATAGAAGCATCAAATGTTTTACAAAAACACTATAAGGTGACACGCCTAAGCAGTATATTTCAAACCGGAGACCCATTTCACCTCTAAATATATCATCCATAATTGCTTCTGCAGGGTTTAAACTGTGCTACCCACAATTATACATAAGGATCAAACAGGGTTTCAAAAAGGACGATACATTGGAGAAAACATAAGAAACTGATATGACCTGATGTTTTACACCAAAAGCACAATATTTCTGGACTAGTGTTTTTATTTGACTTTGAAAAGGCATTTGGCTCAATTTCATGGCCATTTATTGATAAGGTTATTATTTATCTTTTACTTAATTTTGAAAAACCAATATTAAATTGGGTAAAACTTTTTTTCTATCTGAACATCAAATCCTGTGTAATTATTAATGGTTAAGTCTCTAATTGGTATGGTATCGAAAGAGGGTATATACCGGGGGATCAATGCACCCCACCCCCACCCCCATATATTTATATATTTTATCCTGTCTGCAGAGATTTTAGCCCATATAATAAAAAAATAAAAATATTAGGGGAATAAACATAGGTAGTGAACGTTATGTTCTTTCTCAATATGCTGATAATATGTCACTTGCTCTTGATGGTTCAGAGAAATCTCTTAGGTCTGCTTTACATCTTTTATATTAATATTCCAAACTTTTTGGACTTTGTATAAATATTGAAAAGACAACAACGGTGGTTTGGATAGGAAGAAGAACTGATAGTAATATGAAATATTGTTCAAAATATGAACTTAATTGGGGACGTACTGAGTTTGTTGTCTTAGATGTAAAGTTTAAAACTAACTTGGAAAAAAAACTTACAACTCTTAATTACCTATCTAAAATTAGAGAAATTAAGAACTTGATAATTCAATCGTATAAAATCGTTTCTAACTTCATTTGGAAAGATAACAGTGCTAAAAAGTTTACCTGTCTCCAAAATTAATCATCTTTTATTGTCATTACCAAATCCATCTAGACAGGTTCTTAGTGAACTAAATACACTCTTTCACAAGTGTTTATGGCATGGATTAAATGATAAAATCAAACGAAATATTGCTGCGAAGGATTATCATGAGGTGGGATATAATAAGATTAATATATTTAATTTTGTGAATGCTTTGAAACTGACATGGCTTAGAAGAATGTTGTCTAAGGACGCGAAATGGAAAGTCTGATACAATTTTCAGTATTGATAGTTTATTTTAATTTGGAATGGATTTTATTAACTCAATAGAAAAAGTAGTCCTTTTTGTACAGAGCTTTAAGTAGCATTTTTAGAACTAACTAGATCGTTCAAAATGGTCACAGCTGAACAATTTTTAGAAACACATATATGGTTTATTCCTTATATTACAATAGATGAAAAAGTGCATATTACAAACTATAGTTTCAGAAAGGCATTTGATTTGTGAATGATTTTATTGATGAGGATGGTTCCTAGATAAGTTTATATTGTTTTAAAAATAGGTTTTCTATTAACATTAATTTCATAGATTTTCAAAGCGTCCTTACAGCTATAAAGTCATACCGAAACAAATTCAGAATTTATTATGACTCTACTTTACAACATTCTTTCATAAATGTTGTTGTGTACACTATTATTAAAAATTAAAATGATGAAATACCATCTTCCAGAAGGATATGGAACTTTGAATTTGTGACTTAGTCGATTAAGACTGGCCGCGATGTTTCTTCCTACCATATAAAACTACAAACATAATGTCCAAACTCTTAGATTGTTGCAGTTTAAAATATTGCTAAGAATTCTGGCAACAAATATATTTCTCACAAAAATTAATATTACTTTAAACGAGCTCTGTTCTTTTTGTATGTTGCATGCACTAGATCATATTTTGTGGCATTTCCACGTAACTAAGTGTTTTTCTTAAATGATACCTTACAATGGATAAAAAGTAAGTGTAATCACACAAATATATTGGAATTCAAAAATTAAATATTATCTTTGGAATTAGAGACAAAACTCAGAATGATAATGTAATTCACTTAATAATTCTATAAGCAAAACATTATATATATATATATATATATATATATATATATATATATATATATAGAGAGAGAGAGAGAGAGAGAGAGAGAGAGAGAGAGAGGTCAATTTTGTCTCAGTTCAAAAATATTGTTGCTTTTAATTTTAACTTGGAAAAATGTAGTGTTTATAGAAACTTTAAATTAGAAAAGATTGATAATGGATTGTGTTAAAACAAACAGTTAACAGAGTCACAGATTTGCTGTTTACTCTCTATTCAGGTATATAAATTCCCCATTTGTTGCCAGAATTTGGACATTGACAAGCAAACATATGCTTTCTAAAATAGACAACCTGTCAGAGTGTTTTACATATTGTTAGGGATACTTTGGTGGTGTATTTTGTGAATGAGTATATATGCATGCTGATATATTTGTTCTGTTGAAATGCCAATTCTTTCCAAATACATTAGTATGCTAACTTTAAAAATATGTATATAAACAATATATCCTTTTCTTTTCTATTCTGGTCCCTTTCTTTTTCTTTCATCTTGCAGTAACACAAAAAATTGGTCAAGAACTGCCTACATTATTTGTCTTATAGAAAAGTAGTTAAAATACTGTTACTATATTTAATTATTACATGTATGTATCATACTCTTTATGTCAATAAATATTTTTTTAAAAAAAGATATGCTGCAAGCAAGCAAAAACTTTTCAGTGAAATTGAATACAGAACAAAAGATATTCTGATATCATTGGACGATTCTTATTCCAGTATTGATTTTTTTATCGGGTCCGTTTTTGAAATTACATCAATTATTGGAAAAGGAACCGAAGACGAAATAAAGGAGATAATCAAACTCTAATAATAGCAAAGCCTTTGGTTCAGATGGATTTATTAATGAATATAATAGGGTAATTGAAACAATTTTGCTATCGTTATATGAAAGACGTTTGAACATTATCTTTCATATGGGTATAATTCTTTAGTGATGTGTGTGCGTATGTGTGTGTGTGTGCATGCGTCTGTGTAGACCATTACACTTGCTACGTTGATTTGGAAAGGTGTTTAATGCTTTGATGAATAACAAAAAATACCAAAACGCTTGGAAGAAAACGATTTTCTATCCGAAGTACAAGCGGGTTTCAGAAATGGTTATTTTACCATAGATATTGTTATGTCACTGCGTGCTTTTGTTGATTCTCTAATTGGAGACTGTCACGGAATTGTGTGCACAAAGTTGCGATTGTATTGTAATTTAATTTAAAAGTAGTATGAGTCCCGTTCAGCATTAACCATGGTGTATGCTTTAATTCTGTCAGACGATTGCGACTTAATTTTACTCACTTAGTCGGCCGACTTACTGTGGCATGTGCAAAGTGTCGGTGGTAGGAACCCACTTACCTCATGTTTTCCATCTTTGGTTTCCCCATGTATGAGTATATATAGTGCTATTTTGTCGACATAGTTACACTGCATTGATGCTTTGTCATTAAGCTGTCTTCTTCACGATAGGGATCTTTTATTTGTAGAGATATGTAATAGTTGTAGACGTTTTTCTTTTCTTTCTTTCGTCTGCGTTTAATATATATAGTAGTTTCTTACGTTAAATGTTTCGGAATTTATCCGAAAGTTATTTTAGGTCAGACAATAACAATACTATCAAATATTTTTTAGTCTGTTTCATGTTGCAGTCATAATTTTATCTGACTTGACAAGTTGGTTTGAATTAAGTATGTAGTATATAGTAAAGGATGAAAGTGTTCTAGCTTTTCATAATTCCTGGTGATTATTCTTGTTGTAAATAGATTTATATATGAATCTGGTTATCACGCAATTCCATATCGTCGTTCTTAATAGAGAACAGTTTTAACGTTTGACCAGATCTCTTCTTGTGCAAAGCATACATAACATGTATAGTGGTGATAAAATTCGCTGGAGTTTATGATTCATATATTACACATTTCAGCGTCTGAGGGGTCAATGGTTCCTGCTCCAAACCGGGCCTGCGCAAAAGTGAGGTTCCTGGTGGATCCTTCGGAAGACGGGAAAGGAATGTAATATATGTGATCGTTCCTTGTGTACGCCTATTATAGTAAAAATAGGGCAACTTCATGTCCGTTGTTAGACTCTGTAGCATCATACGTTTATGTTCGTTATACAAATGACATAGTATCACAACTTCATATCCGTTCATGGAAGGTATATTTTCATATATTCATATGCACTGGGAACATTACACTTTCATAGATTCGTCCTATATGTGAATATCATAGCATCATAATTTCATGATGTCAACATAAACTTACAATGTCTTTAAATGAACATACCATATTGCTGAAAGTGAACAGAAACATTTAATATCTGTTATGATAAATATAATATTGTAAACGAAATTTATTATATGCACAAGCTAATGTATATAGTTAACTGTGCAACGTGTGGAAAAAACAACTTCTGAATGCTTCATTTTGAATTCAATATTTCATTGCAATAGTCTTATTTAGTGCATCAGTAGACTAATTGTAGTGAATGTTTGTTTAATTTAAATTGGATACTATATCGGAATGTTATTGTTTAGCTAGCTGGTGTCAGATTTGAATATGTTAGAGTAGGACTGAATTCATTACCACGCACAGTGTAAATAAATATGTCATTTCATAACTCGTCTTTATATCTTCACTAATCAAACACCCAATGTCTATCTTTGTGACAGAAACAAGAAAAAAGTTATTTGGACTGTTTGTATTTTAATAAGTCTTTGTACACTGCGTGGAGAGTTGGCTTGTGGTCTATATTATTAGCTACAAGAGTCTCTGGAAAATGGTTTAAAATTATGTATAGTTTATACAAAAACATTAAATTATGTGTTTATGTTAACCGTAACTACTGAAGCTTTTGTTTCACGTGATATTGTTGTTCAACAAGGGCAAGACTTGTCGCCATTGTTTTCAATTTTGTTTTTCATGATTAGAATCTTGCATGAAACTTAATGGATGCAGAGGTGTTGAGTTATATAATATTAATACAATTTATATAAATGTTCTATTGTTACGTTATGCCAATTATACTATAGTTATTGCTACTAACAAGATGGATATGCAACATATGATAAGTTGTTTTCCGATTGAATATGGAAACTGGCAGTTAATGTTGAGAAAACAAACGTTGTAGTTTTCGTTAAGGGGAAGAGAAAGATATATATTTTAAAATTTGATAGAAAAATATTGAGGTTGTCAAAGCTTACAATATGTGGATCTTATTTCTTCAAATAATGAAAATTTTACTTCAGCTAAAAAGAATCTAATAAATAATGCAACCACAGCTTTGTTTTTGTTACGCATGCGCATTTATCATCTGAATTTACCGACTGGGTGTAAATTGAAATTATTTTATGAAACTATATTACTTATTATTACCTACGGTGCGAAATTAGGCTTTTGAAAATATGGATTTGATTGAAAGATACATGTTGAATTTAAGATCCATTTCAGGCATCACCAAGCGTACCCCGAAATATATGATATACGGCTAGTTGGGATGAAATACCTTATCTATTGATATAAACACAAGGATTATTAATCTTTGGTCTAAATCATTATGGGAAAAATATTGACAATTTATTGCACATGATGTAGATTTTTCCTTAAAAATCTAAAACTGACCTATAGTTTGAAATGCACCTGCTAGATTTGACATAAAAGAACAACCACTTTGTCAAGTTCTTTTGAAATGTAGATCTAGCAATCATAGAGTTTTAATATAAAAGGGACGTTGGGAGGGGATACCGAGGGCTGAAAGGAAATGTGTTTTTTTATGTAGAAATGAATATATGGGCAATTGATTTCACTATATGTTTGAATGTGATTTGTTTTCAACCGACAGTGAAAACTTTATTTGAAAAATACTTTAAAATATTCTGAAATTTAGAAGGATTTTCAATATGAAAAATGTCACACAACTGGAACAAACTAGTAAGCTTTCAATATTTTGACTGTTTTTTTTTTTGTTTTTTTTTTTTTGTCCCAGAAAACTTTTCATATGCTCGAACTATAGCATCGACGTAAAAACCACCTATGTATTACGTTTTATGTACCAACCTTGTTTTCTTCATATGTAAGCAGACAGAGGATCAGAGAGTAAAGGAACTCTGTTCTTCTGTTATTATGTTTTCTGCATCATAAAACTTCATATCCGCTTCAACAACGGTCTTTACTTAATATAAAGTTAAACAACCTGTGTAATGTAAAGAAATAAGAGTGGATAGTAAACCATTTTAATTTGTTTTTCAAATCTCAGAAAAGAATTCAAACTGTTAGTTTCAAAAGTTAGTGTCTTCGAGATTTTTCGCAAGTTTTAAAGAAGTTCATCCACCCGTTTTAATACACATGCTTTAGAAATTTAACACCTTAAATACTTGAGTAAATTTTGAACATGGATATCTCAATCATATGTATCTTTAATGTGAATGTCAATATATTACGGTCGAGCAAAGTTTCCTGCAAGAATCCTTATCACTGTCTGTTATTTTTTATCTATTTTTTTTCTTCATCTTTTGTCACGTTTGCAAATTAAACATGAAAATGCAATTATACAGCAAAAACATGGCTTTTTAACAGCTTTTTAAAGTATAAAAAAGGGCGTAGACAAAATGTGGTACCTCTTATCAAAGGCTGTTTGTTGGAACTAAATCCGTATCTAAACAAACAAAGCTGCTGACGTTCAAAATATACACGGTCCTATTTTAAGCTATGGCCAAATATTGTTCTACTCCAATCAGTCGCGAATACACAAATATCTGTCCTCTGACTGGTTCAGATTTTGGACTGAAGCAAACCCATCAACCAACTTGATTTAAAAAAAAATAAATTCACTAGCTAAGAAATAAAAGATCTCCATTTGTTTTTCTTTTCTTATTGACTCCACCCAGTCGATAAACGATACTGCCTGACCGTTGCCTGACGCAGTGAGAGGCTGACAATGGGATTGGCGCATTGGCAATGAACTGCTAGCAGAGACTAAAGGCGGGGAGGGTTTCAATTTTGCTGACTAATTATATCATTGCATAATAATAATAATAATAATAATAATAATGGTTGTTGTTGCTGTTTTTCCAGCACTACCTTGGGTACTTTCTATCTTCCATATTAGAATAATGTCTTAAATTTAAGAGTTAATTACCTTTATCTTTTCTTTTGTATTTCTCTCTTTACTATTCAGTTATGTTTAAACTTTTATTCCAGTTTTAAAAAGGATCTAGGGCTAATAAACCAAGTTTGTAAAATACACCATGCAATAAGTTGGATATGTAGAGAATAATATTTTCACATTCATACATTTTTGCGAGTACTTTAAACGCATTTATGCTAGTAAAGATGTTTTGCTTTACCGTATGTACTCCCGTATAGCATATACCAACTGCAAACTGCATAGACCCAGATCTGCCGTCGCATAATGCGCCGTCAGATTTGGGTTTATGCAGTTTGTAAGGACTAATCAGCAGAACAAACAGTGTTGTTTGCATTTGGACCAGGATTATACGCGAGTATATACGGTACTTTGTTTTAATGTCTTCTTCCGTTTTGTTCCACAACTTCTTTCTCCTTTAAAAAAAAAAATAAACAAGACGATTTATTGGACATCTGTTTCCGTCTTTCATTCTCTCTCTCAAAACTGTTTAGTATAAGCAGTAATGCACGGGAATAGGTTGAGCGAAATGACGAACCAGCGAGAGGTAATTCAAACATTTCAATGTATTTGCAGTTCATCTAAGTCATTATCATACTTTACTTACCATTGCTACCCTCCATATGAATGTTTTTATCCTCCATCTCTCTCTTTCTCTCTCACTTGGTTGGTTTGTCTGTCAGTTTTACTATCTGGAGACAGGAGTCAACGTCGCATGCCAAAGGCGAAAATCCGCTATGCTCGTTTTTCACGATAGTTTCGCTCGTATCGTGTGAAGATCGTCCAGAGAGAGAGAGAGAGAGAGATCCACTTAGGCAAAACTGACATGATGGCTGACAAACCATCACAGAGAGAGAGTGAGAGAGATGGAGAGAGCGCTGGAAGTGGGGTGTTGTGGGGGTGTTGTGACAGGATGGACTGACCATAATATTGTTTTTTTTTCTTCATCCTTCTGTATCTCTGTTGGTCGATAATCAGTCAGTGTTACCATGAGAGAGAGAGAGAGAGATTAATTAATTGTAGTAAAAAAAACTTACATGCTTACTGACCAAAGACAGTGAGAGAGAACAAGACAGGGAGAGCGACCTTCAGACATCTAATATTAAAAAATGATGAGTTTTAGAACCTTATTATAAGTTTTAAAAAACAAAAAAAAAAAACAAAAAAAAACAAACAAACAAACAAACAAAGATTCAAATAGATTAGAGTATATGTGTGCCGCCTAACCAATGAATTAACAGTACGGCCTTCCTCGTCTCGAGAGGCTTTTGCGATTCTCTATCATTGCTATCGTGAAAAATACTATAGATAGCGTACACATACCATTATAACGACTCGGTTTCCTCTACGTTACTTGGTGTAAGTTCAAGTTCAAGGTTTTCATCCACCTCAAAATTCATTTTTCTCTCTCACTCCACATATTTCAACGTAATTTTGTCCCTTATGATATGTGTGTGTGTGTGTGTGAGAGAGAGAGAGAGAGAGAGAGAGAGAGAGAGAGAGAGAGAGAGAGAGAGAGAGAGAGCAGAGGGGATTTCGATGAAATGGTGTACCATTTTTATTTCATTTAGAAAACAAGATTAATATTTCTTTTTATTTTGTTTTTTTTTAATTTAAAAAATGATTAATGTGTGGAAATTCATTACTGATCTAGAGAGCATAGAAGCAATAGTCTACTGTTGAAACCATAAATATATGCATATTATGCCGTGCGCGAATCACAATTTTGTTATACTAACAATATTGATATATAAAAATGCTTTATACAAACACTTTTAAAGCCATGTTATTTTTAAAGTACATGTATGTGATATAGTCATATATTTATGTATGTATATATATATATATATATATATATATATATATATATATATATATATATATATATATATATATAACAAACTAAGGCTTTCCGTGTGCGTGCGACTACTACCCTCGAGCTCTTTTAATTTCAGTTCTTATGCACAAAATCAATATGAAACAACAGACTTATCAAACATTTAAATATTATAAGTACAACGGTGAATTTCCGAGACTAGTTTCGATTGAAAGGTATATGATTTCTTAATTGTTGGCACAAGTGATACAGTTGTCAAACAACATGATACCACACTAAACCATCTCACCCATCCCCCACCCATGAGGTGGCCTCACTTGTCCACTAACTCGATCGCAAGATAACTTCTAATCGAGGTCACTTTAGCGGTGTACTCTTTGAGAATTGTTTGTTTCTCGCTAGTTCAACATTTTCCGATGTTATGTCTTACAAAAATAAATAATAATAATTATATAAAACAAACTATTGCCTGAACTGAATCCAATTTTGCGCAAGTTTAAAAGAATTATTTTATGAAATATCTAAACAAAAATTTTGACTTGTCCACCAAATTAGCAACCCTTCTTACCTTAATGATGAATTATGCGATACCATATATATATATTATATATATATATATATATATATATATATATATATATATATATATATATATATATATATATATATGTGTGTGTGTGTGTGTGTGTGTGTGTGTTTATGATTGTTTTTCTCTCTCTCTAATATAGATTAAATTAATAAAACGGTATATTATTAGAAGACACTACTTTCCTCTTAATTAGACATACAGGTATTTGGGGCTGTTTCCTGAATTTAAAGAGTACTTTCTTATTGGACTGTCCTTCTCCCTGGATGAAGAAAGGTATAGCATAATAGCAGTATGGTGTACCAGGCACGTAAGATGTAAATATAATGGTGTGCCCGACAATATTGGACTCTCTTTCACATCTAACATGGAAGGCAAATGGATAGTTAATGTAATTTACGCAAAGAATGGACTCCAGTCATAGCCTGTTGTAGTAAGGTATCTTTGTTTATAAATAGTTCCTAAAGCTAGCATGTTAAGTAACAGGGGTCTCATTAGGTCAGTGTTTCTCTAATGGCAGCAGGAACTGGGGAAAATGATCTGATAAGATCAAAAGCTTGCTGGTGCGCATTCAGCAGGGAAGGAAATTTTCATGGTCTTCAGACATACCAGTAAAGACCTTTGTGACCTTAGGTGGGAGTGTGAAATGTTACTGTCAGGGTAATATACAGGGGTGTAGAGAAATGAAATATAAATTTAGAAACATGTATATGCTTCATTTGCTTAGTTATCATACATTCAGTTAGAAGTGATCCGCGTTGAGAGTGAAGGACTTTTCTTTGCTTATCCTTCACCGCCCCAACCGCCGCCTGCAGTTCTGTTAATCCGGCTCACCCTCCACCTTCGCGTCTTCACATAAACCTCTCTCAGACATACTAATTCCACTATTCCACGAGGTGGCAACCAGACCCCTTATATTAGCAGGCTACACTTGCCGTACCACTCCTAGCGGTATTCGCCGCTATATTGCATTTTGGGCATTCTGTCACCAATCCACTCAACGTAACAGATTAATTTCCTACAAATGTCATCATAACAAGTTAGGGCGACTCCGCCTCAAAACATGGGCAATTCTGCCTTGACAATTCTGTCATTCAGTCATACTGGCGATTCCGCCTCATAGATACTGCATGCTTCCCTACCATCTTACCTCAACTAACCTCATGCAGCGGAGGGTGAGACCCAAGGAATGCCAAAGATATATACATATGTATTGTTTAATAAAAAAAAAATTATAATAGTTTTTAATTAAAAAAAATTGTGTACACTACTTCTCTATTATTTCTTGTTATGCTATACTGTTTCTTTTGTACAGGTCGCCTGCCCGGCAGTCCGTTTAGCTGTACATGTGTATTGTGTGAATTGTGTGCATGTTTCAATTCACAGTCTACCTGTCCATCATTCCATATATTGTATTGTGGAAAGTAATGTTTTTTATAATAGCATAATAGTGTACCCTTCTCTCACGAAGTGTAAAACAAGCAGTGTACTCGTCCAACATATATTTTGGTGGGGAGGGGGATTGGCGGAAACCTCAAAAGCAGCAGTTTTAAAGCAAATGCATGCTCTAAAAAGGAAACTAACAATAATTTGCTTCAAACAGATTGATCTTATTTGCTCCTTAGCCATCCTTCCTCAGTCAGATATGGATTTTACAGTGTCTGTGCAAATACATCTGATACTTTTATAAGGTCGGCTCAAACTAGATTTGTGCAATTTTCGTTATTAATCTTAGCAGCTAAAATTGGGGACGACACTTAAAGGAAAATTGTTTTATAAATTTCCGTAAGCGTTAGTGTGCATTTGTTTTTTCTGTTCGATTCAAAATGTCGGAAAATCATGAAATGAAGATTGTATTCAATGTTAAAAGGCTGACAATCGCGTTGAAACAAAGTTAAGTTTAGACGTACGAGGATGACAACAAGTAATATAGTCACATGACGTCTCTATGTCTAGTATGAGACGCGAATAGTAGGTAGACTTTGAGATGCTTTCATGTTAATTTATGTGGTAATAAAATACTATTTACTGCTAACGCCGATGGAATAAAATCGCCTTAATGCATGATAATGTATTCCCCAAGGAATAAAGCAGTTTTGGTCCGCAATGGATAAAGCACATCATTTGTTGTGGAATGGGATCGTGGTGTCATTCAATGTGTTACCGAGTGAAAGTGTACGCTATAACGTTATCTCTCTCTCTCTCTCTCTCTCTTATTGTAGTTAGATATATACAGCGATCACAATTGCTTTGGCAATGTACGCCAGACTCTCTTTATCGCTTGTAGCTCAGTTTCCTAGAAAGTGTTGCATGTATGGTAATGCAATTTCATGTATGCATTCACATTTATCCCTTATGTTAACACCCATAAAAATGAAATTGTGGTTGTAATTATTTAGTTTTTCTGCTAAACTGACAATGCCAAAGTTTTGGATTAGGTACTGAACAGGTAAAACAGGTAAGACATTATTCAACAGAATTTCATGTTGGTTCATTCTTAGCACAGACCTTCAAATGTGTATCCAATTATAAGCGTGAAAGAAATGAAAATTGTTTCATTTGGTTTGAATTTATGTTTCATGTAATATTTCACTGGCGTCCTCTTTGGACCAATTCTATTTTGATACTTTCCATATTTGATTCACATGCACGCCTTGTACTCTTTGGACCAATTCTATTTTAATACTTTCCATATTTGATTAACATGCACGCCTTGTACTATTTGGACCAATTCTATTTTGATACTTTCCATATTTGCTTAACATGCACGCCTTATACTCGTGATAAGACTTTAAGTGATTGATTCTCAGTTGAAAGTACCTTGCATGGGAGTAAGAAACATGTATCCATGCATCCAACTGAATACACACCGTCATACCGATTATACCTACATTCATGCATACATATATATACATTGATACATGTATGTATGTATGTATGTATGTATGTATGTATGTATGTATGTATGTATGTATGTATGTATGTATGTATGTATGTACATGCATGTACATGCACGCACCCACGCTCGCTCGCACGTACATATATATACTACTCCTTTGTTGACGGATTCTTCAAACTAACATTTTTGTTGGTAATTTCCTCTCTCTCTCTCTCTCTCTCTCTCTCTCTCTCTCTCTCTCTCTCTCTCTCTCTCTCTCTCTCATCTTTAGCACATAGCTTCACGTTGGCCCCCGAAAAGCAAGTTTGAAATTCCAAATGAAGCAGTAAATGGACGGGATCCGTTGTATATCCCCCAGCAACATAACTGTTTTAATACTAACAGTTTTACCCAACAATTCCACTCATTTATTGAATTGCCAAGATCCGTTGCACATTTCTTGTTTTTTGGAATGGCCTTTTCATGATTTTGTGAATGATAAATTCCACACAACCAAATATAAACAAATGTATTCACTCGCGTATTTGAATACGCCTTCTTAGGTCAGTAATGATGATGCTGGTGCATCGACATGTTGTGTACGTTGGTATAATTAAATCTGACAGTTGCTAAAAAGAAACAAGCTCTTCACAACAATAAATTGTTTATCTGATGGACACAATATCTTAAGGTTGTGATAATATGCAACACCTACTCATGGGGGGTCTATAGGCGGCTGTATGTCTATTTACCATAACGTCATCTTGGTGGCGGTGGGGTGGTGAAACATATCCTGCAAAATCGTGTAAATTGTTAGTTTGACATTATCTTACATGTCGGGAATTGCATCATTCCCTGCCCCTTAATCGACACAATACAGATAAACTTGTGCACATAAAACTCTCAATAGACAACATAATTTTGTCATTTTTATATATGTCAACAATGATACTGAAATAATACGGAAGAGGGATTTATGTATTTGTTCTTTCTTTTGGCAGCAGTCATATATATATATATATATATATATATATATATATATATATATATATATATATATATATATATATATATATATATATATATATATATATAGCTTGTAAATGCTAAATCATGTATATAGCTGTACACGCTAAATATGTATATAGCTGTACACGCAAAATTTTGTATATAGCTATACACGCTAAGTTATATATAGCTGTACACGCTAAATATGTATATAGCTGTACGCACTAAATCATGTAAATCTATTTTTAAGTATTATAGTCTATCAACAAGCTTCTATTTTTAAGTGTTATAGACCTATCAACAAGCTTCAATTTTTACGTGTTATAGATCTATCAACAAGCTTCAATTTTTAAGTGTTATAGTCTATCAACAAGATTTATTTTTAGCCTTGTACACCTATCAACAAGCTTCTATTTTTATGTTATAGTCCTATCAACAAGCTTCTATTTTCAAGTGCTATAGTCAATCAACAAGCTTCTACTTTTAAGTGTTATAGTCAATCAACAAGCTTCTATTTTCAAGTGTGATATACCTATCAACAACCTTCTATTTTTAAGTGTTTAAGTCCGATCAACAGCTTCTGTTTTTAAGTGTTATATTCTGTCAACAAGATTCTATTGTTAAGTGTTATAGTCCTATCAACAAACTTATATTTTTAAGTGTTATTTTGTATAGTCTTTAAACAAGCTTCTATTTTTAAGTGTTATGGACCTACCAACAAGCTTCTATTTTTAAGTGCTACGGACCTACCAACAAGCTTCTATTTTTAAGTGTTAAGGACCTACCAACAAGCTTCACTTTTTAAGTGTTATGGACCTACCAACAAGCTTCTATTTGTAGGTGTTACGGACCTAACAACAAGCTTCTATTTTTAAGTGTTACGGACCTACCAACAAGCTTCTATTTTTAAGTGTTATAGACCTATCAACAAGCTTCTGTTTTTAAGTGTTATATTCCATCAACAAGCTTCTATTGTTAAGTGTTATAGTCCTATCAACAAACTTATATTTTTAAGTGTTAATTTGTATAGTCTTTAAACAAGCTTCTTTTTTAAGTGTTATGGACCTACCAACAAGCTTCTATTTTTAAGTGCTACGGACCTACCAACAAGCTTCAATTTTTAAGTGTTATGGACCTACCAACAAGCTTCGATTTTTAAGTGTTATGGACCTACCAACAAGCTTCTATTTTAAAGTGTTACGGACCTACCAACAAGCTTCTATTTTTAAGTGTTATAGTCCTATCAACAGCCTGCTAATTTTAAGTTTTAAAGTCTATCAGCAGGCTTGTTTTTACGTGTTATGGACCTATCAACAATTGTATATTATTAAGTGTTATAGTATATCAACAAGCTTCTATTTTTAAGTGTTATAGACCTATCAAAAAGTGTCTATTTGTAAGTCTTTTAGTCCTATCAACAATCTTCCGTTTTTAAGTGTTATAGTCAATCATCAAGCTTGCACTTTTAAGTGTTATAGACCTATCAACAAACTTTTAGTTTTAAGTGTTATAAACCTGTGAACAAGCTTCTATTTTTAAGTCTTATAGTCTATCAACAAGCTTCCATTTTTAAGTTTTATTGCCCTTCAACAAGCTTCTACTTTTAAGTGTTATAGACCTATCAACAAGCTTATATTTTTAATAAGTATAGTCTACCAACAAGCTTGTATTTTTAAGTGTTATACACCTGTCAACAAACTTCTATTTTTGAATGTTCTAGTCTATCAACAAGCGTCTATATTTAAGTGTTATAGACCTATCAACAAGCTTTTATTTTAAGTGTTATAGACCTATCACCAATCTTCTATTGTTAAGTGTTATAGTCCTATCAACAAACTTATATTTTTAAGTGTTAATTTGTATAGTCTTTAAACAAGCTTCTTTCTTAAGTGTTATGGACCTACCAACAAGCTTCAATTTTTAAGTGTTATGGACCTACCAACAAGCTTCGATTTTTAAGTGTTATGGACCTACCAACAAGCTTCTATTTTAAAGTGTTACGGACCTACCAACAAGCTTCTATTTTTAAGTGTTATAGTCCTATCAACAGCCTGCTAATTTTAAGTGTTATAGTGTATCAAAAGGCATCTATTTTTAAATATCATAGTCCTATCAACAGCCTGCTAATTTTAAGTTTTAAAGTCTATCAGCAGGCTTGTTTTTACGTGTTATGGACCTATCAACAATTGTATATTATTAAGTGTTATAGTATATCAACAAGCTTCTATTTTTAAGTGTTATAGACCTATCAAAAAGTGTCTATTTGTAAGTCTTTTAGTCCTATCAACAAGCTTCCGTTTTTAAGTGTTATAGTCAATCATCAAGCTTGCACTTTTAAGTGTTATAGACCTATCAACAAACTTTTAGTTTTAAGTGTTATAAACCTGTGAACAAGCTTCTATTTTTAAGTCTTATAGTCTATCAACAAGCTTCCATTTTTAAGTTTTATTGCCCTTCAACAAACTTCTACTTTTAAGTGTTATTGACCTATCAACAAGCTTTTATTTTCAGTGTTATTGTCTTATCAACAAGCTTCTCTTCTTAGTGTTATAGACCAATCAAAAAGCTTCTATAATAAGTGTTTTAGACCTATCAACAACCTTCTTTTTTCAAGTGTCATAGTCTGTCAACAAGCTTTGATTCGTAAGTATTATAGTTCTGTCAACAAGCTTCTATTTTTAAGTGTGATAGTCTTATCAACACGGTTCTATTTCTAAGTGTTTACTGTTATAGTCTATCAACAAGCTTGTATTGTAAGTGTTATAGAATATCAACAAGCGTCTATTTTCAAGTGCTAAAGACTTATGAATAAACTTCTATTTTTAAGTGTTATAATCTATCAAAAAGTTTCTATTGTTAAGTGTTTTAGTCCTATCAACGAACTTATATTTTTAAGTGTTAAGTGTTATAGTCCTTCAACAAGCTTCTATTTGTGAGTGTTATGGACCTATCAACAAGCTTCTATTTTTAAGTGTTATAGTGCTATTAACAGGCGGTTATTTTTAAGTGTTATAGTGTATCAAAAGGCTTCTATTTTTAAGTGACATAGTCCTATCAAGAACGATCTATTTTTAAGTTTTAAGTCTGTCAACAGGCTTTTTAAAAGTGTTATGGACCTATTAACAAGCTTCTATTTTTAAGTGTTATAGTCCTATCAACAGGCGGCTATTTTTAAGTGTTATAGTCCTATCAAAAGGCTTCTATTTTTAAGTGACATAGTCCTATCAAGAACGATCTATTTTTAAGTTTTAAAGTCTGTCAATAGGCTTTTTAAAAGTGTTATAGACCTATCAACAAGTTTCTATTTGTAAGTGTTATAGTCTATCAACAACCTTCTATTTTAAGTGTCATAGACCTATCTTCAAGCGATTATTTTTAAGTGTTTTAGTCCTATCAACAAGCTTCCTTTTTTAAGTGTTATAGTCTATCAACAACCTTCTATTTTTAAGGGTTATAATCTGTCAACAAGCTTCTATTTTTAAGTGTTATAGTCTGTCAACAAGCTTCTATTTTTAAGTGCATTAGTCTATCAACAACCTTCTATTTTTAAGGGTTATAATCTGTCAACAAGCTTCTATTTTTAAGTGTTATAGTCTGTCAACAAGCTTCCTTTTTTAAGTGCATTAGTCTATCAACAACCTTCTATTTCTAAGTGTCATAGACCTATCTACAAGCTTCCTTTTTTAAGTGTTACAGTCAATCATCAAGCTTCTATTTTGAAGCGTTAGAGAAATATCAACAAGCTTCTTTTGTAAGTGTTATGGTCGAATCAACCAGCTTCTATTTTTAAATGTTATAGTCTATCAACAAGCTTTTATTTTTAAGTTTAATAGACCAATCAACAAACTTCTATTTGTAAGTGTTCCAGACCTATCAACAAGCTTCTCTTTTTGAGTGTTATAGTCCTATCAGCAAGTTTATATTTTTAAGGGTTATAGTCGATCAAGAAGCTTCTATTTTTAAGTGGCATAGACATATGAAGAAGATTCTAATTTTACGTCTTATAGTCCTATCAAGAAGCTTTTATTTTTAGTGGTGTTATAGACCTATCAACAAGCGTGTATTTCAAGTGTTATATACCTATAAACAAACTTTTTTTAACGGTTGCAGTCTATCAAAAAGCCTCTATCTTTAAGTGCAATGGTCTATCAACATGCTTCTATATATAAGTTTTATAGAGCTATCAAGAGGCTTCTATTTTTAAGTGGTATAGTCCTACCAACAAGTTTCTATATTTAAGTTTTATAGACCTATCAACAGGCTTCTAGTTTTCAGTATTATACAGTCAGCAAGCTTCTATTTTTAAGTGTTATAGTCCTATGAACAAGCTCCTTTTTTTAAGTGTTGTAGACTTATCAAAAAGCTTCTCTTTGTAAATGTTATAGACCTATCAACAAGCTTGTATTTTTGAGTATTACAGTCCTATCAACAGGCAGGTATTTTTAGGTTATTTTTTATGTGTTTATCGGAGAGTAATCTACATTACTCTGTGCACTGACCTAAGAAGAATTACTCTTGAGATATAATATTTGGAGGTCGGTTGGGTTCGAACCAGGGACCCCTCAAGCGAAGATATGGCACCATAATCGCCAGCACACATGTTCCAGCGCTCATACTACCACGGCCAACGAGACATCACCACAAAATGATGTTCGGCAGCCGTACATATAGGCTCTAGAAAGTGCAGACCCTCTTAGACTCTTAGATATTTCGTCTCAAGAACGCTTGGCACTGGCTTGGTTAGGTTATTTTTATGTGTTTATAGGAGAGTATTACAGTCCTATCAACAGGCTGGTATTTTTAGGTGTTATAGTCTATCATCAGGCTTCAAGTTTTAAGTGTTATAGCCCTATCAACAAGCTTCTGTTTTAAAGTGTTAAAGTCTATCAACAGGCCTCTTCTTTTGAAGTTTTATAGACCTATCAAAAAGCTTCTATTTTCAAGTGTTATAGTCTATCAACAAGCTTCTATTTTTAAGTGTTATAGACCTATCAACAAGCTTATATTTTTAAGAAGTATAGTCTACCAACAAGCTTGTATTTTTAAGTGTTATACACCTGTCAACAAACTTATATTTTTGAATGTTCTAGTCTATCAACAAGCGTCTATATTTAAGTGTTATAGACCTATCAACAAGCTTTTATTTTAAGTGTTATAGAAATATCACCAATCTTCTATTTTTAAGTGTTATAGTCCGATCAACAGGCTGCTTTTTTAAGTATTATAGTCTATCAAAAGGCTTCTATTTTTAAGTGTCATAGTCCTATCAACAAGCTTCTATTTTTAAGTTTTAAAGTCTATCAACAGGCCTTTTTTAAGTGATATAGACCTATTAACAAGTTTTTGTTTTTAAGTGTTAGAGTCTATCAACAAGCTTCTATTTTTAAGTGTTATAGACCTATCAAAAAGTGTCTATTTGTAAGCCTTTTAGTCCTATCAACAAGCTTCCGTTTTTAAGTGTTATAGTCAATCATCAAGCTTGCACTTTTAAGTGTTATAGATCTATCAACAAGCTTTTATTTTTAAGTGTTATAAACCTGTGAACAAGCTTCTATTTTTAAGTCTTATAGTCTATCAACAAGCTTCCATTTTTAAGTTTTATTGCCCTGTCAACAAGCTTCTACTTTTAAGTGTTATAGACCTATCAACAAGCTTTTATTTTAAGTGTTATTGTCTTATCAACAAGCTTCTCTTCTTAGTGTTATAGACCAATCAAAAAGCTTCTATATTAAGTGTTTTAGACCTATCAACAACCTTCTTTTTTCAAGTGTCATAGTCTGTCAACAAGCTTTGATTCGTAAGTATTATAGTTCTATCAACAAGCATCTATTTTAAGTGTGATAGTCTTATCAACACGGTTCTATTTCTAAGTGTTTAGTATTATAGTCTATCAACAAGCTTCTATTTTTAAGTGTAATAGTCCCATAAACAACCTTCTATCTTTAAGTGTTATAGAACAATAAGCAAGCTTAAATTTTTAAGTGTTAGAGTCTATCAACAAGCTTCTATTTGTAAGTTATATAGTCTATCAACAAGCTTCTATTTTCAAGTGTTATAGTTCTATCAAGAAGCTTCTATTTTTAAGTGTTATAGTCCTATCAACAAGTTTCTATTTTCAAGTGCTATAGCCTATCAACAAGCTTTTTTTTTTAAAGTGTTATGGACCTATAAACAAACTTCTTTTTTTAAGTGTTATAATCTATCAAAAAATTTCTATTTTTAAGTGTTTTAGTCCTATCAACGAACTTATATTTTTAAGTGTTAAGTGTTATAGTCCTTCAACAAGCTTCTATTTGTGAGTGTTATGGACCTATCAACAAGCTTCTATTTTTAAGTGTTATAGTGCTATTAACAGGCGGCTATTTTTAAGTGTTATAGTGTATCAAAAGGCTTCTATTTTTAAGTGACATAGTCCTATCAAGAACGATCTATTTTTAAGTTTTAAAGTCTGTCAACAGGCTTTTTGAAAGTGTTATAGACCTATCTACAAGCGTCTATTTTGAAGTGTTTTAGTCCTATCAACAAGCTTCCTTTTTCAAGTGTTATAGTCTGTCAACAAGCTTCTAGTTTGAAGTGTTAGAGAAATATCAAAATGCTTCTTTTGTAAGTGTTATGGTCGAATCAACCAGCTTCTATTTTTAACTGTTATAGTATATCAACAAGCTTCTATTTTTAAGTTTTATAGACCTATCAACAAGCTTCTCTTTTTGAGTATTATAGTCCTATCAGCAAGTTTATATTTTTAAGGGTTATAGTCTATCAACAAGCTTCTATTTTTAAGTGGTATAGACATATGAAGAAGATTCTAATTTTACGTCTTATAGTCCTATCAAGAAGCTTTTATTTTTAGTGGTGTTATAGACCTATCAACAAGATAATATTTCAAGTGTTATATACCTATAAACAAGCTTCGTTTTTAAGGGTTGCAGTCTATCAAGAACCTTCTATTTTTAAGTGTAATACTCTATCAACATGCTTTTATATTTAAATTTTATAGAGCTATCAAGAATCTTCTATTTTAAATGGTATTGTCCTACCAACAGGCTTGTATTTTTAAGTTTTATAGACCATCAACAAGCTTCTACTTTGCAGTATTATACACTGTCAGCAAGATTATACTTTTAAGTGTTATGGACCTATGAACAAACTTCTATTTTTAAGTGTTATAATCTATCAAAAAGTTTCTATTTTTAAGCGTTTTAGTCCTATCAACGAACTTATATTTTTAAGTGTTAAGTGGTATAGTCCTTCAACAAGCGTCTATTTGTGAGTGTTATGAACCTATCAACAAGCTTCTATTTTTAAGTGGTATGGTCCTACCAACAGGCTTCTATTTTTAAGTTTTATAGACCATCAACAGGCTTCTTCTTTTCAGTACTACACACTGTCAGCAAGCTTCTATTTTTAAGTGTTATAGTCCTATGAACAAGCTCCTATTTTTAAGTGTTGTAGACTCATCAACAAGATTCTCTTTGTAAATGTTATAGACCTATCAACAAGCTTCTATTTTTGAGTATTACAGTCCTATCAACAGGCAGGTATTTTTAGGTTATTTGTATGTGTTTATAGGAGAGTAATCTACATTACTCTGTGCACTGGCCTAAGGAGAATTACTCTTGAGAGATAATATTTGGAGATCGGTTGGGTTCGAACCAGGGACCCCTCAAGCGAAGATATGGCACCACAATCGCCAGCACACACGTTCCAGAGCTCATACTACCACTGCCAACGAGACATCACCACAAAATGATGTTCGGCAGCCGTACATATAGGCTCTAGAACGTGCAGGCCCTCTTAGACTCTTAGATATTTCGTCTCAAGAACGCTTGGCACTGGTTTGGTTAGGTTATTTGTGTGTGTTTATAGGAGAGTATTACAGTCCTATCAACAGGCTGGTATTTTTAGGTGTTATAGTCTATCAACAGGCTTCTAGTTTTAAATGTTAAAGCCCTATCAACAAGTTTCTGTTTTAAAGTGTTAAAGTCTATCAACAGGCCTCTTCTTTTGAAGTTTTATAGACCTATCAAAAAGCTTCTATTTTCAAGTGTTATAGTCTATCACAAGCTTCTATTTTTAAGTGTTATAGACCTATCAACAAGCTTATATTTTTAAGTAGTATAGTCTACCAACAAGCTTCTATTTTTAAGTGTTATACACCCGTGAACAAGCTTCTAGTTTTGAGTGTTCTAGTCTATCAACAAGCGTCTTTTTTTAAGTGTTATAGAGCGATCAACCAGCTTTTATTATAAGTGTTATAGACCTATCACCAATCTTCTATTTTTAAGTGTTATAGTCCGATCAACAGGCTGCTTTTTTAAGTATTATAGTCTATCAAAAGGCTTCTATTTTTAAGTGTCATAGTCCTATCAGCAAGCTTCTATTTTAAAGTTTTAAAGTCTATCAACAGGCTTTTTTTTCAAAGTGTTATAGACCTATCAAAAAGTTTTTGTTTTTAAGTGTTATAGTCTATCAACAAGCTTTTATTATAAGTGTTATAGACCTATCACCAATCTTCTATTTTTAAGTGTTATAGTCCGATCAACAGGCTGCTTTTTAAGTATTATAGTCTATCAAAAGGCTTCTATTTTTAAGTGTCATAGTCCTATCAGCAAGCTTCTATTTTAAAATTTAAAAATCTGTCAACAGGCTTTTTTTAAAGTGTTATAGACCTATCAACAAGTTTTTGTTTTTAAGTGTTATAAAGCTGTGAACAAGCTTCTATTTTAAAGTCTTATAGTCTATCAACAACCTTCTTTTTTCAAGTGTCATAGTCTGTCAACAAGCTTTGATTCGCAAGTATTATAGTTCTATCAACAAGCATCAATTTTTCAGTGTGATAGTCTTATCAACACGGTTCTATTTCTAAGTGTTTATTGTTATAGTCTATCATCAAGCTTGTATTGTAAGTGTTATAGAAATATCAACAAGCTTTTATTTTTAAGTGTAATAGTCCCATAAACAACCTTCTATCTTTAAGTGTTATAGAACAATAAACAATCTTCAATTTTTAAGTGTTAGAGTCTATCAACAAGCTTCTATTTTTAAGTGTTATAGTCCTATCAACAAGCTTCTATTTTCAAGTGCTATAGTCTACCAACAAGCTTCTTTTTTTAAGTGTTATGGACCTATGAACAAATTTCTATTTTTAAGTGTTATAATCTGTCAGAAATTGTCTATTTTTAAGTGTTTTAGTTCTATCAACGAACTTATATTTTTAAGTGTTAAGTGTTATAGTCCTTCAACAAGCTTCTATTTGTGAGTGTTATGGACCTATCAACAAGCTTTTATTTTTAAATGTTATAGTCCTATCAACAGGCGGCTATTTTTAAGTGTTATAGTGTATCAAAAGGCTTCTATTTTTAAGTGACATAGTCCTATCAAGAACGATTTATTTTTAAATTTTAAAATCTGTCAACAGGCTTTTTAAAAGTGTTATAGACCTATCAACAAGTTTCTATTTGTAAGTGTTATAGTCTATCAGCAACTTTCTTTTTTGAAGTGTTATAGACCTATCTTCAAGCTTCTTTTTTTAAGTGTTATAGTCTGTCAACAAGCTTCTAGTTTGAAGTGTTATAGAAATATTAACAAGCTTTTTTTGTAAGTGTTATGGTCGAATCAAACAGCTTCTATTTTAAAGTGTTTTAGTTCTTTGAACAAGCTTCCTTTTTTAAGTGTTATAGTCTGTCAACAACCTTCTATTTTTAAGTGTGATAGTCTATCAACAACCTTCTATTTTTAAGTGTTTTAGTCCTATCAAAAAACTTCCTTTTTTAAGTGTTATAGTCTGTCAACAAGCTTCTAGTTTGAAGTGTTATAGAAATATTAACAAGCTTCTTTTGTAAGTGTTATGGTCGAATCTACCAGCTTTTATTTATAAATATTATAGTCTATCAACAACCTTCTATTTTTAAGGGTTATAATCTGTCAACAAGCTTCTATTTTTAAGTGTTATAGTCTGTCAACAAGCTTCCTTTTTTAAGTGCATTAGTCTATCAACAACCTTCTATTTCTAAGTGTCATAGACCTATCTACAAGCTTCCTTTTTTAAGTGTTACAGTCAATCATCAAGCTTCTATTTTGAAGCGTTAGAGAAATATCAACAAGCTTCTTTTGTAAGTGTTATGGTCGAATCAACCAGTTTCTATTTTTAAATGTTATAGTCTATCAACAAGCTTTTATTTTTAAGTTTAATAGACCAATCAACAAACTTCTATTTTTAAGTGTTATGGTCCAATCAAGAACCTTCCATTTGTAAGTGTTCCAGACCTATGAACAAGCTTCTCTTTTTGAGTGTTATAGTCCTATCAGCAAGTTTATATTTTTAAGGGTTATAGTCGATCAAGAAGCTTCTATTTTTAAGTGGCATAGACATATGAAGAAGATTCTAATTTTACGTCTTATAGTCCTATCAAGAAGCTTTTATTTTTAGTGGTGTTATAGACCTATCAACAAGCGTGTATTTCAAGTGTTATATACCTATAAACAAACTTTTTTTAACGGTTGCAGTCTATCAAAAAGCCTCTATCTTTAAGTGCAATGGTCTATCAACATGCTTCTATATATAAGTTTTATAGAGCTATCAAGAGGCTTCTATTTTTAAGTGGTATAGTCCTACCAACAAGTTTCTATATTTAAGTTTTATAGACCTATCAACAGGCTTCTAGTTTTCAGTATTATACAGTCAGCAAGCTTCTATTTTTAAGTGTTATAGTCCTATGAACAAGCTCCTTTTTTTAAGTGTTGTAGACTTATCAAAAAGCTTCTCTTTGTAAATGTTATAGACCTATCAACAAGCTTCTATTTTTGAGTATTACAGTCCTATCAACAGGCAGGTATTTTTAGGTTATTTTTTATGTGTTTATCGGAGAGTAATCTACATTACTCTGTGCACTGGCCTAAGAAGAATTACTCTTGAGATATAATATTTGGAGGTCGGTTGGGTTCGAACCAGGGACCCCTCAAGCGAAGATATGGCACCATAATCGCCAGCACACATGTTCCAGCGCTCATACTACCACGGCCAACGAGACATCACCACAAAATGATGTTCGGCAGCCGTACATATAGGCTCTAGAAAGTGCAGACCCTCTTAGACTCTTAGATATTTCGTCTCAAGAACGCTTGGCACTGGCTTGGTTAGGTTATTTTTATGTGTTTATAGGAGAGTATTACAGTCCTATCAACAGGCTGGTATTTTTAGGTGTTATAGTCTATCATCAGGCTTCAAGTTTTAAGTGTTATAGCCCTATCAACAAGCTTCTGTTTTAAAGTGTTAAAGTCTATCAACAGGCCTCTTCTTTTGAAGTTTTATAGACCTATCAAAAAGCTTCTATTTTCAAGTGTTATAGTCTATCAACAAGCTTCTATTTTTAAGTGTTATAGACCTATCAACAAGCTTATATTTTTAAGAAGTATAGTCTACCAACAAGCTTGTATTTTTAAGTGTTATACACCTGTCAACAAACTTATATTTTTGAATGTTCTAGTCTATCAACAAGCGTCTATATTTAAGTGTTATAGACCTATCAACAAGCTTTTATTTTAAGTGTTATAGAAATATCACCAATCTTCTATTTTTAAGTGTTATAGTCCGATCAACAGGCTGCTTTTTTAAGTATTATAGTCTATCAAAAGGCTTCTATTTTTAAGTGTCATAGTCCTATCAACAAGCTTCTATTTTTAAGTTTTAAAGTCTATCAACAGGCCTTTTTTAAGTGATATAGACCTATTAACAAGTTTTTGTTTTTAAGTGTTAGAGTCTATCAACAAGCTTCTATTTTTAAGTGTTATAGACCTATCAAAAAGTGTCTATTTGTAAGCCTTTTAGTCCTATCAACAAGCTTCCGTTTTTAAGTGTTATAGTCAATCATCAAGCTTGCACTTTTAAGTGTTATAGATCTATCAACAAGCTTTTATTTTTAAGTGTTATAAACCTGTGAACAAGCTTCTATTTTTAAGTCTTATAGTCTCTCAACAAGCTTCCATTTTTAAGTTTTATTGCCCTGTCAACAAGCTTCTACTTTTAAGTGTTATAGACCTATCAACAAGCTTTTATTTTAAGTGTTATTGTCTTATCAACAAGCTTCTCTTCTTAGTGTTATAGACCAATCAAAAAGCTTCTATATTAAGTGTTTTAGACCTATCAACAACCTTCTTTTTTCAAGTGTCATAGTCTGTCAACAAGCTTTGATTCGTAAGTATTATAGTTCTATCAACAAGCATCTATTTTAAGTGTGATAGTCTTATCAACACGGTTCTATTTCTAAGTGTTTAGTATTATAGTCTATCAACAAGCTTCTATTTTTAAGTGTAATAGTCCCATAAACAACCTTCTATCTTTAAGTGTTATAGAACAATAAGCAAGCTTAAATTTTTAAGTGTTAGAGTCTATCAACAAGCTTCTATTTGTAAGTTATATAGTCTATCAACAAGCTTCTATTTTCAAGTGTTATAGTTCTATCAAGAAGCTTCTATTTTTAAGTGTTATAGTCCTATCAACAAGTTTCTATTTTCAAGTGCTATAGCCTATCAACAAGCTTTTTTTTTTAAAGTGTTATGGACCTATAAACAAACTTCTTTTTTTAAGTGTTATAATCTATCAAAAAATTTCTATTTTTAAGTGTTTTAGTCCTATCAACGAACTTATATTTTTAAGTGTTAAGTGTTATAGTCCTTCAACAAGCTTCTATTTGTGAGTGTTATGGACCTATCAACAAGCTTCTATTTTTAAGTGTTATAGTGCTATTAACAGGCGGCTATTTTTAAGTGTTATAGTGTATCAAAAGGCTTCTATTTTTAAGTGACATAGTCCTATCAAGAACGATCTATTTTTAAGTTTTAAAGTCTGTCAACAGGCTTTTTGAAAGTGTTATAGACCTATCTACAAGCGTCTATTTTGAAGTGTTTTAGTCCTATCAACAAGCTTCCTTTTTCAAGTGTTATAGTCTGTCAACAAGCTTCTAGTTTGAAGTGTTAGAGAAATATCAAAATGCTTCTTTTGTAAGTGTTATGGTCGAATCAACCAGCTTCTATTTTTAACTGTTATAGTATATCAACAAGCTTCTATTTTTAAGTTTTATAGACCTATCAACAAGCTTCTCTTTTTGAGTATTATAGTCCTATCAGCAAGTTTATATTTTTAAGGGTTATAGTCTATCAACAAGCTTCTATTTTTAAGTGGTATAGACATATGAAGAAGATTCTAATTTTACGTCTTATAGTCCTATCAAGAAGCTTTTATTTTTAGTGGTGTTATAGACCTATCAACAAGATAATATTTCAAGTGTTATATACCTATAAACAAGCTTCGTTTTTAAGGGTTGCAGTCTATCAAGAACCTTCTATTTTTAAGTGTAATACTCTATCAACATGCTTTTATATTTAAATTTTATAGAGCTATCAAGAATCTTCTATTTTAAATGGTATTGTCCTACCAACAGGCTTGTATTTTTAAGTTTTATAGACCATCAACAAGCTTCTACTTTGCAGTATTATACACTGTCAGCAAGATTATACTTTTAAGTGTTATGGACCTATGAACAAACTTCTATTTTTAAGTGTTATAATCTATCAAAAAGTTTCTATTTTTAAGCGTTTTAGTCCTATCAACGAACTTATATTTTTAAGTGTTAAGTGGTATAGTCCTTCAACAAGCGTCTATTTGTGAGTGTTATGAACCTATCAACAAGCTTCTATTTTTAAGTGGTATGGTCCTACCAACAGGCTTCTATTTTTAAGTTTTATAGACCGTCAACAGGCTTCTTCTTTTCAGTACTACACACTGTCAGCAAGCTTCTATTTTTAAGTGTTATAGTCCTATGAACAAGCTCCTATTTTTAAGTGTTGTAGACTCATCAACAAGATTCTCTTTGTAAATGTTATAGACCTATCAACAAGCTTCTATTTTTGAGTATTACAGTCCTATCAACAGGCAGGTATTTTTAGGTTATTTGTATGTGTTTATAGGAGAGTAATCTACATTACTCTGTGCACTGGCCTAAGGAGAATTACTCTTGAGAGATAATATTTGGAGATCGGTTGGGTTCGAACCAGGGACCCCTCAAGCGAAGATATGGTACCACAATCGCCAGCACACACGTTCCAGAGCTCATACTACCACGGCCAACGAGACATCACCACAAAATGATGTTCGGCAGCCGTACATATAGGCTCTAGAACGTGCAGGCCCTCTTAGACTCTTAGATATTTCGTCTCAAGAACGCTTGGCACTGGTTTGGTTAGGTTATTTGTGTGTGTTTATAGGAGAGTATTACAGTCCTATCAACAGGCTGGTATTTTTAGGTGTTATAGTCTATCAACAGGCTTCTAGTTTTAAATGTTAAAGCCCTATCAACAAGTTTCTGTTTTAAAGTGTTAAAGTCTATCAACAGGCCTCTTCTTTTGAAGTTTTATAGACCTATCAAAAAGCTTCTATTTTCAAGTGTTATAGTCTATCACAAGCTTCTATTTTTAAGTGTTATAGACCTATCAACAAGCTTATATTTTTAAGTAGTATAGTCTACCAACAAGCTTCTATTTTTAAGTGTTATACACCCGTGAACAAGCTTCTAGTTTTGAGTGTTCTAGTCTATCAACAAGCGTCTTTTTTTAAGTGTTATAGAGCGATCAACCAGCTTTTATTATAAGTGTTATAGACCTATCACCAATCTTCTATTTTTAAGTGTTATAGTCCGATCAACAGGCTGCTTTTTTAAGTATTATAGTCTATCAAAAGGCTTCTATTTTTAAGTGTCATAGTCCTATCAGCAAGCTTCTATTTTAAAGTTTTAAAGTCTATCAACAGGCTTTTTTTTCAAAGTGTTATAGACCTATCAAAAAGTTTTTGCTTTTAAGTGTTATAGTCTATCAACAAGCTTTTATTATAAGTGTTATAGACCTATCACCAATCTTCTATTTTTAAGTGTTATAGTCCGATCAACAGGCTGCTTTTTAAGTATTATAGTCTATCAAAAGGCTTCTATTTTTAAGTGTCATAGTCCTATCAGCAAGCTTCTATTTTAAAGTTTAAAAATCTGTCAACAGGCTTTTTTTAAAGTGTTATAGACCTATCAACAAGTTTTTGTTTTTAAGTGTTATAAAGCTGTGAACAAGCTTCTATTTTAAAGTCTTATAGTCTATCAACAACCTTCTTTTTTCAAGTGTCATAGTCTGTCAACAAGCTTTGATTCGCAAGTATTATAGTTCTATCAACAAGCATCAATTTTTCAGTGTGATAGTCTTATCAACACGGTTCTATTTCTAAGTGTTTATTGTTATAGTCTATCATCAAGCTTGTATTGTAAGTGTTATAGAAATATCAACAAGCTTTTATTTTTAAGTGTAATAGTCCCATAAACAACCTTCTATCTTTAAGTGTTATAGAACAATAAACAATCTTCAATTTTTAAGTGTTAGAGTCTATCAACAAGCTTCTATTTTTAAGTGTTATAGTCCTATCAACAAGCTTCTATTTTCAAGTGCTATAGTCTATCAACAAGCTTCTTTTTTTAAGTGTTATGGACCTATGAACAAATTTCTATTTTTAAGTGTTATAATCTGTCAGAAATTGTCTATTTGTAAGTGTTTTAGTTCTATCAACGAACTTATATTTTTAAGTGTTAAGTGTTATAGTCCTTCAAGAAGCTTCTATTTGTGAGTGTTATGGACCTATCAACAAGCTTTTATTTTTAAATGTTATAGTCCTATCAACAGGCGGCTATTTTTAAGTGTTATAGTGTATCAAAAGGCTTCTATTTTTAAGTGACATAGTCCTATCAAGAACGATTTATTTTTAAATTTTAAAATCTGTCAACAGGCTTTTTAAAAGTGTTATAGACCTATCAACAAGTTGCTATTTGTAAGTGTTATAGTCTATCAGCAACTTTCTTTTTTGAAGTGTTATAGACCTATCTTCAAGCTTCTTTTTTTAAGTGTTATAGTCTGTCAACAAGCTTCTAGTTTGAAGTGTTATAGAAATATTAACAAGCTTTTTTTGTAAGTGTTATGGTCGAATCAAACAGCTTCTATTTTAAAGTGTTTTAGTTCTTTGAACAAGCTTCCTTTTTTAAGTGTTGTAGTCTGTCAACAACCTTCTATTTTTAAGTGTGATAGTCTATCAACAACCTTCTATTTTTAAGTGTTTTAGTCCTATCAAAAAACTTCCTTTTTTAAGTGTTATAGTCTGTCAACAAGCTTCTAGTTTGAAGTGTTATAGAAATATTAACAAGCTTCTTTTGTAAGTGTTATGGTCGAATCTACCAGCTTTTATTTATAAATATTATAGTCTATCAACAACCTTCTATTTTTAAGTTTTATAGACCAATCAACAAACTTCTATTTTTAAGTGTTATGGTCCTATCAAAAACCTTCCATTTGTAAATGTTCCAGACCTATCAACAAGCTTCTCTTTTTGAGTGTTATAGTCCTATCAGCAAGTTTATATTTTTAAGGGTTATAGTCGATCAAGAAGCTTCTATTTTTAAGTGGCATAGACATATGAAGAAGATTCTAATTTTACGTCTTATAGTCCTATCAAGAAACTTTTATTTTTAGTGGTGTTACAGACCTATCAACAAGATTGTATTTCAAGTATTATGTACCTATAAACAAGCTTCTTTGTTAAGGGTTGCAGTCTATCAAAAAACCTCTATTTTTAAGTGTAATACTCTATCAACATGCTTTTATATTTAAGTTTTATAGAGCTATCAAGAGGCTTCTATTTTTAAGTGATATAGTCCTACCAACAGGCTTCAACGAGACATCACCAAAAAATGATGTTCGGCAGCCGTACATATCGGCTCTAGGACGTGCAGACCCTCTTAGACTCTTAGATATTTCGTCTCAAGAAACCTTGGCACTGGCTTGGTTAGGTTATTTTTTGTTATTTTTTTGTGTTTATAGGAGAAGGAGAGTAATACAGTCGTATCAACAGGCTGGTATTTAAGTTTTATAGACCTATCAACAGGCTTCTAGTTTTCAGTATTATACAGTCAGCAAGCTTCTATTTTTAAGTGTTATAGTCCTATGAACAAGCTCCTATTTTTAAGTGTTGTAAACCTATCAACAAGCTTCTCTTTGTAAATGTTATAGACCTATCAGCAAGCTTCTATTTTTGAGTATTACAGTCCTATCAACAGGCAGGTATTTTTAGGTTATTTTTATGTGTTTATAGGAGAGTAATCTACATTACTCTGTGCACTGGCCTAAGGAGTATTACTCTTGAGAGATAATATTTGGAAGTCGGTTGGGTTCAAACCAGGGACCCCTCGTGCGAAGATATGGCACCATAATTGCCAACCCACACGTTCAAGCGCTCATACTACCACGGCCAACGAGACATCACCACAAAATGATGTTCGGCAGCCGTACATATAGGCTCTAGAACGTGAAGACCCTCTTAGACTCTTAGATATGTCGTCTCAAGAAACCTTGACACTGGCTTGGTTAGGTTATTTTTATGTGTTTATAGGAGAGTATTACAGTCCTATCAACAGGCTGGTATTTTTAGGTGTTATAGTCTATCAACAATCTTCAAGTTTTAAGTGTTATAGCCCTATCAACAAGCTTCTGTTTTAAAGTGTTAAAGTCTATCAACAGGCCTCTTCTTTTGAAGTTTTATAGACCTATCAAAAAGCTTCTATTTTCAAGTGTTATAGTCTATCAACAAGCTTCTATTTTTAAGTGTTATAGACCTATCAACAAGCTTATATTTTTAAGTAGTATAGTCTACCAACAAGCTTGTATTTTTAAGTGTTATACACCTGTGAACAAGCTTCTATTTTTGAGTGTTCTAGTCTTTCAATAAGCGTCTATTTTTAAGTGTTATAGACCTATCAACAAGCTTTTATTTTAAGTGTTATAGAAATATCACCAATCTTCTATTTTTAAGTGTTATAGTCCGATCAACAGGCTGCTTTTTTAAGTATTATAGTCTATCAAAAGGCTTCTATTTTTAAGTGTCATAGTCCTATCAACAAGCTTCTATTTTAAAGTTTTAAAGTCTATCAACAGGCTTTTTTTTAAGCGTTATAGACCTATTAACAAGTTTTTGTTTTTAAGTGTTAGAGTCTATCAACAAGCTTCTATTTTTAAGTGTTATAGAGCTATCAAAAAGCGTCTATTTGTAAGTCTTTTAGTCCTATCAACAAGCTTCCGTTTTTAAGTGTTATAGTCAATCATCAAGCTTGCACTTTTAAGTGTTATAGATCTATCAACAAGCTTTTATTTTTAAGTGTTATAAACCTGTGAACAAGCTTCTATTTTTAAGTCTTATAGTCTATCAACAAGCTTCCATTTTTAAGTTTTATTGCCCTGTCAACAAGCTTCTACTTTTAAGTGTTATAGACCTATCAACAAGCTTTTATTTTAAGTGTTATTGTCTTATCAACAAACTTCTCTTCTTAGTGTTATAGACCAATCAAAAAGCTTCTATATTAAGTGTTTTAGACCTATCAACAACCTTCTTTCTTCAAGTGTCATAGTCTGCCAACAAGCTTTGATTCGTAAGTATTATAGTTCTATCAACAAGCTTCTATTTTTAAGTGTGATAGTCTTATCAACACGGTTCTATTTCTAAGTGTTTATTGTTATAGTCTATCAACAAGCTTGTATTGTAAGTGTTATAGAAATGTCAACAAGCTTCTATTTTTAAATGTAATAGTCCCATAAACAACCTTCTATCTTTAAGTCTTATAGAACAATAAACAAGCTTAAATTTTTAAGTGTTATAGTCTATCAACAAGCTTCTATTTTTAAGTGTTATATACCTATCAACAAGCTTCTTTTTTTAAGTGCTATGGACCTATGAACAAACTTCTTTTTTTAAGTGTTATAATCTATGAAAAAGTTTCTATTTTTAAGTGTTTTAGTCCTATCAACGAACTTATATTTTTAAGTGTTAAGTGTTATAGTCCTTCAACAAGCTTCTATTTGTGAGTGTTATGGACCTATCAACAAGCTTCTATTTTTAAGTGTTATAGATCTATCAGCACACTTCTGTTTTTAAGTTCTATGGACCTATCAACAAGGTTCTATTTTCACGTTTTATAGGTTTATCAACAGGCTTCTATTTTTAAGTTTTATAGACCCATCAACAAGCTTTTATTTTTAAGTTTTATAGTCCTATCAACAGGTTTCTATTTTTAAGTTTATAGTGCTCTCAACAGGCCTTTATTTTTAAGTGTTATATTCTATCAACAAGATTCTATTTTTTAGTGTTATAGTCCTTTAAACAAGCTTCTATTTTAAGTGTTATAGACCTTTAAACAAGCCTCTATTTTTAAGTATTATCGACCTATCAAAATCTTCTATTTTTGAGTTTTTTAGTCCTATCCACAACCTTCTGTTTTTAAGTGTTATAGACGTATCAACAAGCTTCTATTTGTAAGTGTTATAGTCCTATCAACAAGCTTCTATTTTTAACTGTTATTGTCTATTAAGAAGCTTCTATTTTAACGTCTTATAGGCCTATCAAAAAGCTTCTATTGTGAAGTGTTATACCCTTATCAACAAGCTTATATTTTAGTGTTATAGACCTATCAACAAGCCTCTATTTTTATTTGTTAATGTCTTATCAATAAGCTTCTTTTCTTAATGTTATAGACCAATCAAATAGCTTCTGTTTTAAAAGTTTTAGACCTATCAACATGCTTCTTTTTTAAAGTGTTATAGTCTGGCAACTAGCTTTTATTTTTAAGTGTTATTGTTCAACAAGCTTCTATTGTTGAGTATGATAGTCCTATCAAGAAGCTTCCAATTCTAAGTGTTAAGTGTTATAGTCTATCAACAGGCTTGTATTTTAAGTGTTATAGACCAATCAACAACTTTCTATTTTTTAGTGTCATAGACCTATCAACAAGCTTTTGTTTCGGTGGTAAACTCCTATCAAGGGGCTATCAACAAGCTTCCGTTTTAAGTGTTATAGTTCTATCAACAAGCTTCTATTTTTAAATGTTATAGTCTATCAACAAGCTTCACTTTTTAAGTGTTATGCAGCTATCAACAAGCTTATCTTTTTGAGTTTAAATATCCTATGAAGAACATTCTATTTTCAATTGTTATAGTCCTATCAGCAAGCTTTTATTTTTAGTTTTATAGACCTATTAACAAGCTTGTATTTCGACTGTTATAGACCTATAAACAACCTTCTTTTTTAAATGTTACAGTGTATCACAAAGCCTCTGTTTTCCAGTGTAATGCTCGATCAACATGCTTCTATTTTTAAGTTTGTTAGAGCTATCAAGAAACTTCTATTTTTAAGTGTTATGGTCCTATCAACAAGCTTCTGTTTTTAGGTGTTAAAGTCTATCAATAGGCTTATTTTTAGGTTTTATAGAATTATCAACAATCTTCTATTTTTAAGTGTTATTCTCTATCAACAATCTTCTATTTTTACGTGTTATAGACCTATCAACAAGCTTCATATTTTAAGTGGTATAGTCTACCAACAAGCTTCTATATTTAAGTGTTATACACGTGTGAACAGGCTTCTATTTTCGAGTGTTATATTGTATCAACAAGCTTCTATTTTTAAGTGTTGTAGACTTATCAAGAAGCTTTTATTTTTAACTGCTATAAACCTATCAACAATCTTTAATTTTTAAGTGTTATAGTCTATCAACAAGCTTCTATTTTTAAGTGTTATCGTCTTATCAGCAGGCTTCTATTTATAAATTGTACAGACCTATGAACAAACTTCTATTTTTAAGTTCTATAGACCTATCAACAGGCTTCTATTTTTAAGTTTTATAGACCTATCAACAGGCTTCTATTTTTAAGTGTTATATTCTGTCAACAAGCTTCCATTTTTAAGTGTTATAGTCCTATTAATAATCTTGTATTTTTAAGTGTTAAGGGTTATAGTCTATCAACAAGCTTGTATTTTAAATGTTATCGAAATATCAACAAGATTCTATTTTCAAGTGTTATATCGACTAGCTTCTATTTTTAAGTGTTATAGTCCTATCAACAAGCTTCTATTTTAAGTGTTATAGTCCTATCAACAAGCTTTTATTTTATATGTTATAGTCTATCAACAAGCTTCTATTTGTAAGTGATATAGACCTATCAACAAACTTCTACTTTTAGCTTTTACAGTCGTATCAACAAGCTCCTATTTTTAAGTGTTATAGTATATCAAGAAGCTTCTATTCTTACGTTTTATACACCTATCAACAAGCTTGTGTTTCAAGTGCTATAGACCTATAAACAAGCTTCTATTTTTAAGTGTTATATACCTATCAACAAGCTTCTATTTTTAAGTGTTATATACCTATCAACAAGCTTCTATTTTTAAGTGGTATATAGTCCTATCAACAAGCTTCTATTTTTAAGTGTTATAATCCTATCAACAAGCTTATATTTTTAAGTGTTATATACCTATCAACAAGCTTCTATTTTTAAGTGTTATATACCTATCAACAAGCTTATATTTTTAAGTGTTATAGACCTATCAACAAGCTTCTATTTTTAAGTGTTATATACCTATCAACAAGCTTCTATTTTTAAGTGTTATATACCTATCAACAAGCTTCTATTTTTAAGTGGTATATACCTATCAACAAGCTTCTATTTTTAAGTGTTATAGTCCTATCAACAAGCTTCTATTTTTAAGTGTTATAGTCCTATCAACAAGCTTCTATTTTTAAGTGTGATATACCTATCAACAAGCTTCTATTTTTAAGTGGTATATACCTATCAACAAGCTTCTATTTTTAAGTGTTATATACCTATCAACAAGCTTCTATTTTTAAGTGTTATATACCTATCAACAAGCTTCTATTTTTAAGTGTTATATACCTATCAACAAGCTTATATTTTTAAGTGTTATATACCTATCAACAAGCTTCTATTTTTAAGTGGTATATACCTATCAACAAGCTTCTATTTTTAAGTGTTATAGACCTATCAACAAGCTTCTATTTTTAAGTGTTATATACCTATCAACAAGCTTCTATTTTTAAGTGTGATATACCTATCAACAAGCTTCTATTTTTAAGTGTTATATACCTATCAACAAGCTTCTATTTTTAAGTGGTATATACCTATCAACAAGCTTCTATTTTTAAGTGTTATAGACCTATCAACAAGCTTCTATTTTTAAGTGTTATAGACCTATCAACAAGCTTCTATTTTTAAGTGTTATAATCCTATCAACAAGCTTCTATTTTTAAGTGGTATATACCTATCAAGAAGCTTCTATTTTTAAGTGTTATAGACCTATCAACAAGCTTCTATTTTTAAGTGGTATATAGTCCTATCAACAAGCTTCTATTTTTAAGTGTTATAATCCTATCAACAAGCTTCTATTTTTAAGTGTTATATACCTATCAACAAGCTTCTATTTTTAAGTGTTATATACCTATCAACAAGCTTCTATTTTTAAGTGGTATATACCTATCAACAAGCTTCTATTTTTAAGTGTTATAGACCTATCAACAAGCTTCTATTTTTAAGTGTTATAGACCTATCAAGAAGCTTCTATTTTTAAGTGGTATCAACAAGCTTCTATTTTTAAGTGGTATATAGTCCTATCAACAAGCTTCTATTTTTAAGTGTTATATACCTATCAACAAGCTTCTATTTTTAAGTGTTATATACCTATCAACAAGCTTCTATTTTTAAGTGGTATATACCTATCAACGAGCTTCTATTTTTAAGTGCTATAGACCTATCAAAAAGGTTCTATTTTTAAGTGTTATAGACCTATCAACAAGCTTATATTTGTAAGTGTTACAGTCTATCAACAAGCTTATATTTTAAATATTTATAGACCTATCAACAAGCTTCAATTTTTGGGTATTATATTCCAGCAAGAAGCTTCTATTTTAAAGTGGTATGAGCCTATAAACAAACTTCTGTTTTCAAGTGTTACAGACATATCAACCACCATTTTTTTAAAAGTGTTATAGTCTATCAACAAAATTGTATTTTCGTGTGTTGCAGTCCAATTAACAAACTTCAATTTTTTAAGTGTTATAGTCTGTCAACAAGCTTCTATTTTTAAGTGTTACAGTCTATCAACAAGCTTCTATTCTTAAGAGTTATAGACCTATCAACAAGCTTCTATGTTTGAAGTGTTGAAGTCCTATTAGCAAACTTCTATTTTAAATGTTATAGTCCTATCAACAAGCGTCTATTTTTAAATGTTATAGACCTATCAACAAGCTTCTATTTTTAAGTTTTATGGTCCTATCAACAAACTTCTATTTTTAAGTTTTATAGTCTATCAACAAGCTTCTATTTTTAAGTGTTATAGACCTATCAACAAGCTTCTATTTTTAAGTTTTATAGACCTGTCAACAATCTTCTTTTGCATTCATTTAATTTAAAAGCAATGTGAATATATGATATGTGTAGCTCCCTCCCTAAATACACGTCAATTACTCTGTCAACAGTGTTAACAGCAGTTATATTTTTCAATCCATTTCTCTTTCTTTTCTTGTGTCCTTACTTTTTTCCAACTGGCATATGTCAGCAATATTAAGAAAATGTGAGATAGAATGAAAGAAATAAGAAAGAAAGAAAACATGAACTTTTTTATGCGAAACATACGGACTTCTATGTGTATGACAAATTTGCAAATTACACGCATAATCACATCGTTTCATGGTGTTCACTGCTGAACCACAGTTTGAATAGACTTAGCACCATGTGACTGATCAAATAGTAAAGACAGACAGACAAAAATCATATATATTAAATTGACCATTGATAGGAGGGCTAACATATCTCACATACTTAAGCAATCTGTGTAACAAAAATGTTCCTTCTTATCTATCTATACGTACAAGTATTAAGTATACGTGTAACCAGTCTTAAAATGAGGTTGGCAATTTGTATGTTAAGTGTGTCCACACTATATGAACTATGTGAAAATAAAATGTCTTTTCTGAATGAAAATAAACATAGCTAATATATTATTCTTACTAGATCCGCAGTGTCTTTTGCAACCAAATATTACAAACTGCAGAGAGAGAGAGAGAGAGAGAGAGAGAGAGAGAGAGAGAGAGAGAGAGAGAGAGAGAGAGAGAGAGAGAGAGTGTGTGTGGCATGGAAGTGATTCTTACCATTCAATTTCTCACCAAGTTACGCAAATACAGGTCATAAAGTTCCCATTTTTTTTAAAACTCACTCCACTGTACATTATTACTATTATTGTTATTATTATTATTATTATTATTATTATTATTATTGCTCTTTTTCTTAACGATTTAAAAAAAAATAAGACAATGCATTTCCTCAAAAACGTCCAACAACCAATTCAGCAAATGAAACGTTTCAGGTTTGTCCTTTATATTGTCGGCCCATTTGACTGTCTGCATTCATTGTTAGACGCCTTAATTTGATTTTACATCCCAGCCTAGTATTGGCAGTTTGTTTGTTGAGGATGCCCACACTATCTGAATTTTTTTAATTTTTATTTTTTTTTAAATGAAAATAAACAAAAGCTTCATGTGTAATGTATGGGCATTTTATTTATTTATTTATTTATTTTTTTTGGGGGGGCAACCAAATAATACAAACGAGAGAGAGAGAGAGAGAGAGAGAGAGAGAGAGAGAGAGAGAGAGAGAGAGAGAGAGAGAGAGAGAGGTAAGGATTTGATTCCTAATAGCATTCCATTTCACACTGAATTACGCAAATACAAATCATAAAGTTCCCAATTTTTCCTTTTTGTTCCATTAGTTTTATTTTACCCATACCACAGTATCCTTAATTATATCATTCCCAATCACTGTAACAGCAATCTAAATACCATGAATACCCTATCTTCTTTTGAATTCGGTACCATTAAGCTTATTTACTAATTCTCCCCACGTGTTTGAACAGCCTCATTACAAGATCGACCGTTTATGGCCTAACGTAAATACTCGTCAAAAATGAAATGACAAAGTATATCAATGGCATGACTATAAATATTTCATACAAAGTTGTTGTTTTCTCTTTTTTTCTGCATAGGAACATACAAAAAAATTAATAGTTTCTTGAGAAATAAAGGAACAGGTGGGTAATTTGTAATATGGGTCGGTCTAATATTTCCAAGCTTACGATAAGCGACCTCAATGCATTTTATTTCATGTGTGTGTGTGTGTGTGTGTGTGTGTGTGTGTGTGTGTGTGTGTGTGTGTGTGTCTGTGTGTGTGTGTGAAATAGAACTAAGCCAACGCAAAAAATTCTTCCCACCAAAATCCCAGGCTAAATACTACTGCCTCTTATTTACAATATGAAGCCACCAAATTTCTCTATTTAATTCCATTGACGAATATTTCATCTGGTCTACGGCAAATAATGTATTAATTTTTTATTTACAGTGAGTCATTTATTAATAAATTGATATTGGTTGCAATAAAGGTCATTTCTATTATAATTATTATTAGTAGTAGTAAAGTAGTAGTAGTCGCACCACTACTACAGCTATTATTATTATTATTATTATTATTGTTATTAGTAGTTGTAGTAGTAGTAGTAGCACTACTACAACTAATCATCATCATTATTATTATTATTATTATTAGTAGTAGTAGTAGTTAGATTATGATTATAATTTAATAGCAGCAGTAGTAGTAGCAGTAGTGAGATTAGAACTTGTATTGCTACTATTACTCTTAGAAGAACAACAATAAGAACTACTACTTCTACTACAATACTACTTTTGCTCCTCTTTCTCTTCCTCCTCTGCCTTTATCCACGACAATGTTTCATCATTTTGAGGGGTTTGTGCGATTAATCGAGAGGGTATGAGGGTTGGTGCGTGCAGGCCATGCGATCGGTGCCGTAACCCCCTACATATATGCTTGTAATCCATTGTTACATTTTTCGAGCTTTACCTTTAGTTGGCACCACATAGCCTCCATTGTGCTGATGTGTCGTTAAAAGCTACTACATATATACATACATATCGGTGTGTATATATTTCTGTATATGTGTCTTTGTGTGAAAATCAAATTGTTCGAAATCCGCAGAACTAAATATACCTGAAACTTCGTTTTCGTATCACAAATAGTAAAATTTGTATTCCATACTGAAATCGATGCTTATAAATAGATCGTTAAGCCGTCAGAGATACGGATGGGCGGACGAATAGTATTGATTCATCTGAGGTTTATTTATAGATGAATACCACTATGCAGAAAATAAATCTATATCCAGTTTGTGGCAGGAATATGGTCAATTCGACGCATGTATTTAATATTGTGAATAATTACTTTATTAGTTGCTACACTTTAAGCTACTCATTAAGCTATCAATCACTGTGAACCACCATCTTTTTAAACGGAAAAATCATGAAAAGTTTCACATTCTATTATCTGAGAGATATTAACGTCCTAAATAGGGAAAATATAAATGAAGTTCGGGAAACCGCATACTTATGGAAATATCATAGTTCAGACGTTTGAAAATATAGCATATGTTCGGCACCACCATATTGCAAAAGTAAAATATTGAATAATATGAAATCCTCAGAGGATATGCGAATGGTTCTTTGCGTCACGAGGTCGTTTTGTGTTCACTATTGTGCTATATACACACTGTGAAAGAATATTTGTTGAGTGAAATATTTTCATAAAATCAAAACTGTAACCACACTAAACCTCCAGTTATCTTTGTTTTATAATGAACAGTGATGTTTTGTTTTTTTTTTTTTTTTGCCAACAAGGTCTTTAATTTTGTGACGATTTCCGATCCGAGTGAAATTAACAAGTCGATGGAACTATTACTTTAAAAAAATCATGATTTCTCTGGGTCGAAAATTAACAGCATCGGTTCCTATTTTAGTAAGTAAATAGTTTCTTATGTTCGGTATGGAAGTACTGTAATGACGAGTTTCAGCTGCGTAGTACATGTAACCGTTGTAAACACAAAACGACTTGTGACATCACCGGCAGTCTCCAAAGTCAGCCGACAGTGACTATCATAGTACACAGTACTTTCAAGCGATTTATTTCATAGAAATACAGAATATTTTCCTTTCTGGTGTGGGGATTATACAAAACATGCATCCTATATATCAAATGTAATAAATAAAATGCAAAACATTGATTTGTCCTTAACAATGTAGATCTTATAAAGTGAACAATCGCACGAGCAGATGTTCCGTATCTGGATCATCACAATGGGCTGCCCCTTATCTGATATATTGACAAAATTTGTGTTCATTGTTATGGAAACTGGAAAAGCGACACTTTGTTGATATATATTGATAGACCTTTGAAAGATAAACATGGTACTGCTACTTTTGTTTGAAATATTGCTTTATAAAACACAAGTCAGTTCTAAACCCTTTTGCAATGTAAATATTTCTGTTATACGTTTGTTGCTTGCTCTTCTCGATGTACACATAATGTAACTATTTTACATTATATTTGACCACGTGGATAATAATGACATCTATAGTACGGCCAATTAGCGTGTAACTTATTAGAAAAGAAATAATAGATATCCCAGATATAAAGGAATTAGCTCGGATCTACAGGTAGGTTACATACAAACTTTTTGGGAAAGGGATGGGAACTGGGGAGAATTGATCGAGTGAAGAAGGAACATATAATGATTATTGCTCCTCCTAAAGAAAACAAAATGACCATGTTCCCCTTCTAATCCGAATTAAACATAGGGCACATACGCTATATATATGAGGATTTTAAGATATTAATGCTTGTTTTACTGTCGCAAAATGAGTTTTACCGGCGACACCTTATTTGAGCTGGTAAAACGGATAGTTGCGACACAGTAAAACACCAGTAGGATCATCAAATCTTCCAACACAAGAATGTTATCTCTACTCTGACACGCTTGGGAAAGTTGTGTCGAAAAAAAATTGAAAATATAATTCGTCATGCCAGAACGTCACAGGGAAAGTCACAATTTGCGTTAAAGATTCCGACAGTCTATTTTGGGTTTTACTCAATACAACTGCATCGGCCTTTTCCCTCAAGTCGAGAACAAAAACCTAGGATGTAATTCGCCGCCATTGAGAAGTATGTTTTAAGCTACTTTTCTTTACATGGCACATTATGGCGGGGGAAGGAGACAAAGTCACGATAGGAATATTGTCGACCTTTTCTGTTACAACATATTTGGTGCCCTCCGCCAGAAGCGAATCACAAAACCCATTCAATTTATATGTATTCCTATACCTAGATCTGCCGTTATTTCTAGACTTCAAGGAAATGGCCGGAAATGTTCGGATGTGGATTTTACTGTCACACATATTAACATCAAACCTATCAGACAGCTAGATACGATAGAACTGCCGGTTCAAGGTTCAGCTAGTAACCCTAGGGAAGATTGCACTCCTGACTAATTAGTGCTCTTGGTTACTAAAACACTTATAATCTTGTACGTACGAAATCCCAATATTTTAGTGAATTGTGAAAGAACACAATCCCTTGAGATAGGTCAAATAATCAAATTCTCAGAGGGGAAAAGCCTACAGGGTATAACATTTTATCAAAATAGTTTTCTCAGAAATGTTAAGAAAAAAAAAAAAAAACGCTTCAGAGCTCTATCTCTAAAAACTAAGTTTACTTAAAGTGTCGCTTATTACCGTATAGCGAGTTAACTTTACGCACGTAAAATTTAGCGATTTTGTCAAAAAGAGGGGTTTCACATTTCAGGAGTTATAATTTATCTATTTGAAATTTTGAGAGATTTTTATCTTAGCGGTGACAGCCAACAGTATGTTCTACCGCCAGCAGAAATTGTTCACTGGTAACAGTGTTAAATTGGCAAACCAATATCATAGGCCAGTAACTAGTAAAATCGAGATCTCTCGATTGGTTAGTCACTGACGTCATTCGCACAACAGCGACGTCATTCGAAACTTCCCCTGAACTGCAGTGATTGATTGATAGCTTGACGTGGGCGTGGTACATCATGGGAAAAATTGGAGATTCCGTACTTGACTAAAATGGAGGATGATAGTTATCTGCGGTCTCACGTGCACCGGAAGTGTGACGCAGTTGTCAGCGTACAGATAATGTCATTTGAACCTTACGATTACACATAACTCTAACTGAAGACCAGCAACAATGGGTTTGTAATATTTAAGAAAGAGAAACAATGAAGAGGAACAAATCAGATCTGATTGTTTTGATTTAATGGACACGCCAGTATGTTCCTTAAACAAAGAAATAAAAAAGCTTAAAAACTTATCTTCTTCATAGTATCAAACAATGTATGGTGAATGTAATATTTGGAAATGATGTCGAAAACAACACTTTGAATACAAATGTAGAATTACAGCAATGTACTAAAAAGAGTATTATGCCCATGATCTTTCCTGCACTTTTCACTATTTTTTTTTTTTTTAATATACTTTCGAAAAGGATATTATACAGAAAAGATGCAGAGAGTAAAATATGACAAAATATGTCAAAAGAATATTTTGAAGAAAATGTAGCAATAACGGCACAATTTTATGTAATAATTCGATTGAATAAAAACATTAATTAGCATCAGCTGTCCAGTGACTGTCAAAACGCAACAAAGTAAAAAATATGGAAAAGTTAATTTTTATATCAACTTTGTAGTCGTCTTCAAAGATAACAACATTTCTCATGTTTTCTGAATTTCACTTATAACATAGACTTATCTTTTTTGTAGCAATGTGTCAGTAACTTAAATTCTAGAGTTAATGGTCTTTCACTATGCCTCTTACGATTGTTTGTAGTGAGTAGATTAAGCGAATTAGAGACCGTTACGTAATAGCATTAAATAGATATTTCGATTTAAAAAGCGTGAAATGCTTATCCGTTAATAGTGATTCCTTGCAAACAAAATTATATCAATGGGGACATGTTAGAATACATGAATTATTAGCTGCAAAACACAATCCGTTTGACAATGTAATTCAATATATTTACCTAGAATGTTAGATGGGTAAGGTTTAGTAGCCTTTAGTCATTAAGATAATAAATGAAAGTTTCTCCAAAATTCCTCGATGATGTACTTGTAAAGTATTGTAAAGTATATTTCATTTATGGAGTCATGCAGTAATACACTTACCTTGTAATATATCATCATTCGATTAATAAATAAACGACAGAATATTTTCCTCAAACTGCATGAATCTTGTTCCAAATATGTTCAGATCTGCTCTAGTCAATAATTAAAATAAAATACCCATTGTGTCTTTTGGAGCAAAACAGCGCAAGCACCTTTAAAAGAACGTAATTCTTGGTATAAAATATGTTCATTGAGAGATCACGTTTCATCTATCTATTTTAAACACAATTAGCATCATGCAAGGTCAGCTGATGTGATTCTATACTGGAGAAAGATTGCTCTAAAGACGCCGGCAATCTGTGTCCTTGATGAATCATATGACTATTCCAACTGATGTTAATCATACTATGCAGTAAATAAGAGCATTATGGGTCAATAAACAGTAGTTTCATTTTCTTTTAGTTCTTTTCATATATACGACACCTTTACGTGTTATGTGGTCTTTGCTACACAATGCTGTTTCCGTCGTGAGTAGCTGTTCCCAATTATTTTGAAACGGTATGAGTTTGTAGGATCTTCTAGTGGGCTGGCTTCTGACTGCTACTGCCACATTGATTGCTGTCTAAAACACTAATCAACAGAAGCTCTTTCTATATCGGCATATAGATTGGATATAGAAAAGGCATATATTTGAGGTAACATACTTGTCCAATTTGTCTCTTGTATGCGAATGGAGACTTTTCCATCCAAACCGCATATTCCTTTACGCACAGTTTTTTTTTAGAAGTAATTTTATATACTGTACCCTAAGTAACAGGGTCCAATGACATTTAAGTCGCAAATCAAATTTAAAGTAATTTAAAGTAATATGGTCCAATGACATTTAAGTCGCAAATCAAATTTAGATTATTATGAATATTACTAGGTAAAACTTTTATTTTCGCAATCCCCCACTGCATACCATTAATGAAAAGATGGTAAATTTAACGCAGAGATGCCGTGGCTAATGAGGTTGCTACTGGCGATTAAATGTGAACAAGAAACAGGAAGAAAAAAATTATATATATATATATATATATATATATATATATATATATATATATATATATATATATATATATATAAAGAGATGGAACCTAGTCGTGGATATAGGCATTCGTGCGTAGCAGACACACTCGCATGGCGAATTAGCAATTAATTCCAATTTAACTTCACAGTCACTCCGGATTCCTCTGATAGAACTCATAAGGGTATATACAATTTAATATAGACAGTTACAAATATACACCAGACAGAATGGAAAGTGCAATAGTATGAAGTGAAATTATGTCTTGATAAAGAATATATATATATATATATATATATATATATATATATATATATATATATATATATATATATAATATTATCATACATGTTAGAGAATTTTCATTATTTTAATTCTTACTCCATGGAGATTCGAACACAGGGTTACAGCACCAATCGCCTTGCCTGTAAGCACCAACTCCTATACCATCTCGACCGTGCATATATCACCAAAAATGATGCAACAAAGTCGGTGGTATAGGTATGCGTGCGTTACATGCAAGTCAATGGGTGTCATAATCCGCGGACCTGGGTTTGAATCTCCGTAGAGTACGAATTAAAATTCTCTAACCTGTATGATAGTATTATTTATTCGTATTAATGTTATGAAGCATTCTCCTGTAGGATCCAGGGATAGAACTTTCCGTTCTGTTTAGTGTATATTTGTATTTCTCTCTCTGTCTTTCTCTTTCTCTCTCTCTCTCTCTCTCTCTCTATATATATATATATATATATATATAACTATATATATATATATATATATATATATATATATATAGAGAGAGAGAGAGAGAGAGAGAGAGAGAGAGAGAGAGATCTTTGTCATCACCTTCTCGCTTTCCAAGTTAAAAGCGATTGTCTTTCTATGCATTAAATTGCAGTTCACATTCTATAATGTCACATTGCACATGCAAGATTCGTTTTAAAAATTTATAAGCGTATTGTCTAGTGTGATTTTGTATTTGAGATAAAAGGAAAGCAAATGCAGGTTGCTGTTTATCACAGGACATACAATGATGATGTTCTGCTCCGTGAAACACCTGATATCTTGCTTTGACGTTATGGTAAATACTAATACCTTCTGTGACACTATGCTAAACACCAATACCTTATGAGACATGACAAACACAAATAGCTTCTGTGACTCTATGCTAGACACCAGTACCTTATGAGACCTGACAAACATTAATACCTTGTGTGGCACTATTCTAAACATCAATACCTTATGAGACGTGACAAACACTAACACCTTCTGTGGATCTATGCTAAACACCAATATCTTCTGAGACCTGACAAACGCTATTACCTTCTGTGGCTCTGTGATAAATTCCAATACCTTCTGAGACCTGACAAACGCTAATACCTTCTATGATGTTATTATACGCACTAAAAGGGAAAGTCCACGTTTGATTTTATTTATCACATATAGTATGTTGGATACTTATTTTATATAATCCGCACACCAGAATTGAACAGTTTTTGTTGTGTTTCTACGAAATAAATCGCTTGAAAGTACCGTATTATCATTGTCACTGTCCACCGCGATTAGAGACTGTCCTTGACGGCTCAAGATCCGCTTGTTCACCATGGGGAAATGTACTACACAGTTGAAACTAGTGATTACAGTACATCCATGCCAAAAAATAATAATTATTTGATTACCTGTCTGATATTTACGATGCTGAAGCTAAAATAGGAACCGATAATTTTAGTTTTCAGTCCAGACAAAGCATGACTTATTTGTCTTCAAGTGATAGTTCCATCGTCGATTTTTTACTTCCATGGGATCGGAAATCAGCACAAACTTAAGCTCTTTCTCGTTGGAAAATAAGGCACCGTGAAATTAAAATCACTCATAACTGAAAGATTAGTTAAATGTGTGAGTTAATGAAAATATTTCACTAGAGCAACATTTTTAGCTGTTGTGTATATAGCACTACAGTGAAAACAAACCTTGTGATGTAACGAAACATTCGGAAATTCTCTGATGATTTCATATCATTCATATATATGTCCTCTGCAATATGGCAGTGGATTCAAAGCAGGTCGCCATAAAGAATGTTTATGATAACATGTCATATGGACAACTATTAGATGAGACCCAACACAATTACATTTTTACATCATTTCTAAAGAACGGAAATGTATTTAAATCTTTCAAAGGCAGATGAATAGATCTTAACCTTCAACGTAGAGTATAGAAATACCTAATGATCTGAGATAAAAATAATAAACTCCATCGATGACTGAGTGTTATAAAAGAAAATAGCGAGAAACCAAACGAGACAAGTAATAACCACGGTACTGTGGGAAATACAAATTGTTGATATAAAAAGGCGTGGAGAAAAGGTCATATGGTAGTGCAAAGAAGACGATCTTTAAATACATTGTGCATTTTGAGGAATTAACCATGGATCTTTTTACGTCATTTGAAATTACAATACTATAGTTCGTTCCGCACAGCATCGAGAATGATATCCGTGCCTGTTTCTCGTTTAATTTCCACGTCAGCGTCTCGAGATGTGACTAAAATTATCGAATTCGCTTCGTGCACGAATGATTTAAACATAATTCTTATCGACATACAGCGCAACACCATTCATTCGATACATGCTGAAAAACAGTGGTCTGTGTACATGTAATCCGCCATGTTCGTCCTGGTGTTGTGGAAGAGTCCATTGTGATACGGCACTGAACCTTATGGAACCGTCGCGTGCCACATACAAACAAATATCGTCTGCATCGTCTAAAGTTTTCTTTAATTAGCATTCTACTTTCACTTAAAATGTCAATGTCAATAACAAAAAATACCAAAGAAAAAATTGCATAAAAATGAATTTAATAAACCTTTGAATATAAAGAAATGCACAGTAAACAGCTTTGGATAATAATAACAATAATAATAATAATACTAAAAATTACAATTTTCCTACTGATCTATTTCACTTGTTTCAAATGTTATCTTAAACACTTTTTAACAAAAAAATGATTGCTAAATAGCTTGGTTTCAGTGTATTTTTTGTGATATTTTAGAAGGTAAATTATTTATTTATTTTAATCCATATGTGTTTTCAACACTCATATTTAAGTACCCAAAATAACATTATACCAGTCATATAGCCGATTATTTCTATTACACAAGTCCATTGTTGTCAATGTTTGCCTTTATTTACATAGTTATAATCCAATAATAAATTCAATTTCTTTTTGTAAGCAAGGTAAAGCATTATTTTTTAAATACATGAAAGATAAAACTTGTGCCTCCTATTATAATCGTAGATAGCCTATTGGTTAATTGGAAAATTATGTGCCTCTCCCCTCCACCCCAGATATTTGATAAAAATTCTGCCCATTTGTACATTGTTTTCATTTTAACGGTAACATACTTTTGCAAGTCTTTCTATAAATACTATGAATTTGGTACTGGTATAGACAACAATCCATGCTATAGGTAGGGAAAGAATATATTGTCTTGATGGGGGAAAAACTAAAAATCCTTTTTGGCTTAGTAAAAATGATTGGCACTGTCAGAGAGAGGGTTCAATGGTTTAACATTTTTTATGTTTGTTTTTATACATTTAATCTACAAATAAGACCTGAAAGTTATTAACTGCAACTGCAGTATGCTAAAACATTGCAATAGAGACAGGTGTACAGCATAAACTACATCCCAAGAACATAAAGGTGAAAAGAAATTGCAATTATTTCACTTGTGCAAATTTTGCCCTATTTAATTCAAAATAATATTTTATTTATATACTTTATATAATTTATTTTGTATTCCACGGTGATCTTTCTTTATCCACACACATTATAAAATAGTGTGAGAATATTGATTTCATATCCATTCATCTATCTGTCTCTCTGTTCATATGCCTTGCTATCTATTGTACATGCCTTATGGCTATATTTGAAAAAAATTGAATATAAAGTTTTTAAAAAATTGTTGTCATAGCTCAATATAGCTTTCTCCTAGGCTTACCAAGAAATGATTAGATATTAGATATGACTTATTATATATTTTATGCACAATTGTAAATTTAGAAAACATATATATATATATATATATATATATATATATATATATATATATATATGTATATATATATATGTATATATATATATATATCACAATGTATTAATACTACATAATTTGATTAACAATATGCAGCTAAAATATTTTCAGTTGAAACATGCATAGGAGGCTGAGAGTCAAAGCAAATTAACATGCAGCCTAAATACAAGTTCCAATTTAATGATGATAGTAGTAGATTTCTTCCAAATGTTTAGCTCTATTGGTCATGGACCAGTAAAACACTTATTAAATGGCATATTGTCTGTCATCCACCCAATATATATCTGAATACAGTTCTGCACTGCAACCGGTTCCATCATCAGGTGGGGATCCCCTATCTTAGAGCGTTTCGGCGCTGACCCACAACACTCTCAATGGGTGCGCCGACTGAGTTGATCAGACTCAGCCCGGAACCGGTTAACTTTTCCATCGTTCCTCTCTTTTCCGCCAAATCCTTTGTGAGACTTCCTCCGCCTGTTTACCAACCTTGGTTACTAAATTTCTGCTGCTAGGTTCTGTAATCCCGATGACTCCCAAGGCACGCCAAAAGGTCTGTGCTGCAAAGCCACGGCATCCTATTTCCACCGGTAGATTCCAGGCCTTCCATCCATTCTGCTAGCACTCATGGATGAGTGGCTGATACTTCACCGATTTCCTCTGATGGGCCTCCTCCATTCTAGCTTCCCATAGCACTGTCAGTTCCAACAAAATAACCTGCTTGGTACCTCCTGACCACAGTACAATATCGGGTCTGAAGTTGGTGTTACAGATGTCTCTTGGGAACTTCATCTGTCCTTTTACATCTGCCTGCATTTCCCAATCTTGCGCTGTTGTCAAGATGCCTCGTGCTTCAGACTTTTGTCTTTGTGTCTCACCGCTTCTCACAAATCTGATGAAGTTGGGACCACTTTTAGCTTGGTGTTTGTTTCTTCTGGCTATGTCTATACTGGCAGCAATCTCAGCAAACACTTGGTGCCAACGATAACGACCATCTGTCAGAGCTACATTGCAGGATGACAGCACGTGCTCTAAATTTGCAAGTCTCCCACAAAGTTTACAGCTTGGGTCATCAGTTAGTCCCAATGTCTTGAGGTTTGTTGGTGTAGGGAGAACATCATACACTGAGTGTATGAGGAAGCTGATTTTCTGGGCATCAACTCTCCAGATGTCGCTCTAAGACTGTTTCCTGGACCTCGCAGCTTCCCAGAGTAGCCAATCTCCCTGCTTCCTCATGCCGACAGCTTTAACTTGCCTATCTTCCTCTTCTGCAAGACGTTACTTCTCTCTGGACCATGGCACGCTTCTCTTTGGTGCTTGATGCTTACCATGTAGGTTTTTTCAGACTTTCCAGCCCAACCTTCCTGTTGCTACTGTGCTTACCATATCACTGGGTCTCAGTCTGGATTCTGCCTCTTTAACTGCTTTTGCTGCTACCCACTTTCTACCTGTCCGTACCTCCACTGCTGCTTCTCTCACCTTCTCATCTGCACTGTCTTTCAACATCATCAGCCTGACCTTCGTCACCTTGAACTCCTCTGTCACTGATAATAGTGGTAACTGAAGTTTGCTGCCGGTACTGTACAAACCGATACTACTGAAGCTTCTTGGCACTCCCACCCATCGTCGCAGATATGCATTGAACATTCTCTCAACGTCTTCTACGACTGTCAGTGGGACTTGGTATACTAGAAGTGGTCAAAGGATTCTTGGTAGAATACCATGCTGGTAACACCAGACCTTGTACTTCCCAGGTATCCCACTCTTGTCTATGGACTCCATCCAGTCACTTTGGCTTGTTGCTTCATGTCTGCCACACTCTCACTGCCATTCACGGAGTCCTTAAACCACTTGTCGAGGCTCTTAACTGGTTGCTCACTCAGTGTTGGTATCACTTCCTCTCCGATTTTGAACAAGTATTGATCTTGCACCTTCCCTTTCTTCAGGACCAGACTTCTTGGTTTAGATGACTTAAACCTCATCCTGGCCCAGCTGATCAGGTCTCCAAGATCTTCTAACATCCACCCACCTTCTGTTACTGACCTTGATGTAATTGTCATATCGTCCATGAAGGCTCTTGTAGGAGGCTGTTGAACTCCAGATGACAAAATGTGTCATCGGCTCATCTTCTCTGCTGACTTCACAAGGAGATTTATTGAAGCTGAAAATAGTTCTACTGAAATGGTACATCCAGTTATGATGCCAACTTCTAATCTCTGCCATGCTGTTGTGTAGTCTGACACGGAAAAGCGCATTTTGAAGTTATCGAGGTAGTGTTGAAGCATGTCCCTGAACTTCTCTGGTACATGATACTTCTGTAGAGTCAGGTTCAACAACTTGTGTGGAATGCTGCCATATGCGTTGGCGAGGTCTAACCACAACATTGTCAGATCGCTATTGTTTTCCGTGGCATCCTGGATGATCTTAGTTAGACACTTGTGTGCTCAAGGCAACCAGGTACTCCTTGGAACTCCACCTTTCTGAACTGACGTATCGATGTAATTGTTCTCCAGCAGTTATTTCATCAGACGTCGGGCAAGGACGGCTAGACATATCTTACCTTCCACATTTAGAAGGAATATTGTCCTGAATTACTTGATTCCTGACGAATTCTCTTCCTTCGGAATAAAGCAGCCCTCTGCAAGCAGCCAACTCTCTGTCAGCTTGCTTCTTCTCCATATGACCTTTATTAGCTTCCAAAGTCTTCTGGTTAGTCTTGGACAGTATTTGTAGACCTTGTAAGGAACACGATTTTGTCCAGGAGCTAATGCTGCCCTCGCATCGTTTATAATGTCCTTCACTTCTTCCAGTCTTGGTTCTGAACTGTCAATTGGAACTGCTGGTTCTTCTGGGTTTATAAGTTTGGGCTGATCTCCGAGGTCTTTCTCTCTATCCGGATCACTGTGGGTTTTTCTCAAGAATTCTTTTACCTCCTCCTTCGGACATTCCAGTTTCCTTGATCTTTTTGACGAATCCAAACGGATTGGCAGTGAAGTGTGCTGTCTTCTGCATACGTTCTCTTCTGTTCTTTCTGATGTTCTCTGCTTTTCTCAGTGTCTTCAGCCTTTCACGTAGGTTATTCCTGAGGTCACTCAGCCCCTTTTTCTCTTCATCCAATGCATTGCAATACCTTTATGTCAGCCTCCGCAGCTCTGCTCTTATGTTTGCGTTCTCCCGAAGTCTACGGGTTTCTTTTGACAATGTATTTCTCTGCTTCTTTTCAACTATTCAAAACCGATCTTTTCCCATACTGTAGTTTGTGGCCATGGCTTCTACCTTTCTGTCAACACTTCGTGCCCATTTTACTTCCAGTAGTTTGTCTACGTCCTCATCAAACTGTCTCGATGCTGCTTTGTTGGAGCTCACAGTCCATTTCACTCTTAGTTTCTATTGACTAACATTCTCGTTTACCGTTGTAGCCCTTCTCTGAATATCCAACTCCTGTCTCCCGCTCAAATTCACCGAAGCATCTATACTCCCCACTCTCCATGGGTGCGCCGACTGAGTTGATCAGACTCAGCCCAAAGCCGATTAGCTTTTCCATCGCTCCTCTCTCTCTTCCGCCAAATCCAATGTAAGGCTTCCTCTGCCTGTTTGCCAACCTTGGTTACTAAATTCTTTCTTCTAGATCCTGTAATCCCGATGACTCCCATGGCACGCCAGAAGGTCTGTTCTGCAAATTATTAAAATGTTCTATTGCTACTCCAGGAATAGTTGTTTGTAAATAAAAAGAATTCAGACTGGATGTCCAACTTGGTCATTTCATGATTTCCAAACGTATATTCTTGGCCTGAACTTTATCTTGGACAATAAATGAATAACAACTGGATTTTCATTTTAAATCTGAACGTAAACATGGAAGCTAACACATAGCCTCCACTTTTCAATTGTTCATCACAATTACACGTTTTCCATGTGGCATTACTTCCTTTGCCCCATTATCATCATAATGAGATGTGCCTCAATTTAATTCAGTTTCATATTTCAACAAACTTTTAAATGACCATTGATAAGTAGTTTCTAACTAACAAAATCTTTGTAACTATGCCAAAGGACAATTTGCTTGCAAGGTATTTCACCATCCCTACGGTAAGAAACATGCCATATAGTTACAGTGTACTAAACCAGGGAAGGAATTCATAATGGCTGAGTGGTTATGGTTGTGACTCAAGGTTGATTTCATATCAAACAAGGAAATAAAGTCATCACAAGGACTAGAGAAAATCCAATTAGTCTTTACAAACGATGATATAATCTTACATTAGGATAACATTTTCTTTAAGAATCATTGCTTCTTGGAACAACTGACCTGAAACAGGTTTTAAATGCAATGAATTTTACTTAGACTGGAATGATATGTCCTTTGAATTCTCTCCAGACTGTTAACAGTATATATACATCCCAACATTCCTATATTTATATAAAAATGTAAAAAATGGTCATGAAAAGTTCACAAAACAACAGATGACCGTGGATCCAACATGTTATCAAGTAAGTTTTGTGAGTTTAAATAGCAACAAGATGACCATCAGGTTTTGAAGTATGAAGTTGCTTTTGTTTTTTAAAACCATCCTTATTGCAGGCCTTCTTTGGATAAATGCACTAGTATTAACAATAACAAAACTTCCACATTCATAGCCACATGTTATCAAGAAGTATCTGGCAAGTAATTATTGCTATAACAATTAAACGGTTGAGGAAAACTGTGCAATGATAGGGTCAATGGAACCTTCATTTTATATATATTGAAGAAATCCATATCTAGCCATAACAGTTGTATGAGCTGAAACATATTCTGGCAACTGTTTAAAAGTTTTTGGCAGTATCATGGTGATCATAATTTTAAACTTTGGTGTCTCTATCACGAATATACAAGGTCACTATCCCAGTGCTGATTTATTTGTCACTTGAATTTGTTCACTTGATAGTTTCTGCAAAAATAACTTCAGAAGGCAAATAGTAAACATTAAAGCCTATTGCATGCGGGGAAAACTGTTTTTGTGTCAAAGTATATTTTTCATTATCATTCTACCAGTCAGCATAAGTTCTGTAATACGTTGTCTTAATGCTAAATTACTATACTATCTCAATTCTTCCATAAAGGATGCCGTGGAAATGTATGGCCTCGAAAATAGGTAACTGTTTGTGGATGTTCTTCTATGTCCTTTAAAAAAATAAAATAAAAACAAATGATAAACTATTTAAAATTTCTCTTTAATGTCTGTTTCTGTTATGATTTGTCTGATAAGCAATACAATTTATATTTCGATACAAAGAAAACGACATGTTGTGAGGAGCATAACGTCTGATATAATTTAAGTACATGCAAAGCAATGCAATTGCCAAGAAATCGCAAGGGAGGCATCTTCATTATGACTAAAAATAGCCGAATGGGAAAGGTGATCACTCCTTAATAAGCAATCGACTCTTTCACATGTCATGGCGTCGTCAAAGAAGTGGATGTAAACATACCACCATGTTTCAGCATGTATTGACTGAGATGTGTGGCGCTGTATGTCGATTCGAATGGTGTTGAAATAGTTCGTACGCGAAACGGGTAAGGTATATTTAACTAGATTTAAAGACGCTGACCTGATAATTAACTGAGCTATGGGCGCGGATATCATTCTCAATGCTGTGCGGAACGGACTATAGCATCTTATCACAACTTATTAGCACGATCTACTCATATAAATTGCTGTTACTTAAATTTTAACGTCGGGATATGATGGTTTCATTTCCAGATGTGATTGTTTAAGTATGAAAAACCTATGGAGATATTTTCCTACTCAAAATGCATTCCTCTCAGACATTTAGTGATTTTATTCTCTTCGTCATCTGAACAGGACAGCTTATCAGATGTTTATTAACATTTATTGTATATGTGCTCTTGCAACTCAACACGTTCATTTATTCACTCGTTCCTCTCTCAGCTACGATTGAGTGAACTAGTCAATTCTAAACAATATCAGTTCTTGTCTTCAGATATTTTACATGTATAGTAGTCCAAAATTACAGTTAAAATAGTTTAAACGAAACTCTAAAATTGCAAAATTTTTAAGGCTGGGCTTTATCTTGCACAGCAAATGTATGCATCATGTAATTTTGGCTGATTTACACCAAAAAAAAAATTTCTATCTAATAATCATAACGCCGCGGCCACCACGGTCTGAAATCTGCCATTTTCTTTCAGAAATGCCTACTCTTGTTTTTACCTCCATTTTTCAAGAGATTCGTAAGAAGTAACGGAAAATATAAAACAAATTTGCCTTTCAACCCTGGCACTGTTCTTATTAACTTTTCATAATTTTCAAAACGATATGCATGTATTTATGCTGGTATGTATTAGGGTTTAACAGCACGTCAGCACAATAATGGCTACATGCTGTTAATTAAAGGTAACGTTCTAAGCGAGGCTGACCCAGGGGTTAGACGGCATGTGCAGGCAGTGGCGTTATTACCTTTGTTACTGGAGAGTAGTTTGAGATGTAAATAGTGACCATTTTGAAATGTCCTCATAATAGCTTCATTGACGTCACAACGATTCGATGACCTGTCATCAGTGATACCAACGTAAGCATTAGTTTAAAGCTATTGAAACCGAATGATGTTTTCATTAAAGCTTGCATGAATAAAATTAAAAAGTTAAGGTTTTGCTTCGATTGCTGAAACGTAGTGAAGTATTATTTTTTTATTTAAAAAAAAAAATCATTTTATAAGGCTCTGTTCCACGCATATCTAGCCGAAAATTCGTCGGCCAAAATATTACCAATTCAGTTTTCTTTCTTTCTTTCTTTCTTTCTCTTCTTTCTTTCTTTCTTTCTCAATGATAAATTTTATGTCAGTTTATAAGTTATCATTTGTCTGTCCATTAATGGTCACATCTCTGTCCCCTTGTGAGCGATCAACCGTCTATCTTTCAATCGGTGATCTTTAATTTGTTTGCCCGTTATCACTTGTAAAATCTGTTTCTTCCTTTCTAATTCTAAATTATCGATGATGATAATTATGAACATGCATCAAGATGCGAGTGCTTGATAGTAACTGAGCTATCTGTCCTTCAGTAGGTAAGTCAGTCCTACTGCCAATTGATCAAAAAATAAATCACTTTATTTTTCATCGATCATATGGCATTCTTTATCATGTGGTCATGAAACTGTCTTACTGGTTTGTTGTCCAGAATCGTTAAAGTGTCGTCATATTCTTTGCATCAATTGTTGACAATAATTATTACTGTATTTGTTGTAAATGTAATTTATTTATCGTGTGTTCAAGTTTTCTATTTTTGATGATTTCAATTCTTTCATTGCAAACGTCCTCTCTTCATTATAAAAATTCTCAAAACCGCAATAAGATTATAGTAGATGTCAATAGGTTTGAATATTTAGTATATTGATTCGAATTTTTTTTAATGATCTCTTGATCTCCCTTTCTCTAACTGTCCATACTTTATTTCTATGTTCATGAGCTGCCTCGTTTTATTTTCATACATCTGTACTGTAATTGTTTGATATAAATATTTTGTACTTGCCATGTTGACTTTTCTGAAGGAAAACCAATATTTGTTTTACGACTAGTAGATAAAATCAGCCACGCTAAAAAGCGATAAGAACCCCAAAAGCCAACAAACTAATTTGCCAAGTAAGTTATTAAGGTGCTAGCGCTATTATAGTTTTTTATTTTTAATGCATTACATTTATATGTGAAAAAACGGTCAATATTTGAATTATGTCTCTATTTGTTCTTACAATGCATTATGATATCAAACTACGTTATTTATACGTGTTGGCAAGGTAAGTGCATTAATTATATATGCAAGATATTGATTTTTGTCAAAAATGAACGCTGTATAAATGGTACAAAATATACTCTAATACAACTGGAGAAAAAATGTGTCTAAGTATATCGTTTCGAACCGCTTAACTATTACGCCGTAATTCACAAGGTCTAAACATTGCGGGACTTATCGGTATTTAAACACTCATAACAAGAAAGAAAGCCTGGCAGTCAATAACTTTTTTGGCATCAATGGAAATAAATTTACTTTTCCAAACTATATTAATTTTAAAAAAATTGGTGAGCAGGTTTTCAACAATTGTAGTTTAAACATTATAGACACAGTAGTCAAAGTTTGCGATTTACATAAACTCGAGTGTATTTTGCAGTTAATTTGTAGCATTCTCAAATGGATTAGCCTAAAACAAACCAGAAAAGAATTTTAGAATGCATGAAAATGTATCGATTTTCAATGTATGAGAAAATTTTACGATGATGTCCAATACGAATGGCCAGATCATAATCCTACTTCTATTCCACAACCCGGTCTATTAGATAAGCTAACATTTGGAAGTTGGCCCCTAACAATGGAAGTGGGCTGTTGCATGCACAAATATTTCATAACAGGGATCTCTTTTATCATTTGTTCATGCAGGAGAGAAAGAGAGAAATAAGCGGGATTTTTCGTTAATGGATTTGTTTGTTAATGTATCAACCCCCTATCTATTGTTTAGGTCCTCTGCTCCCTAAAGCTACATTGCTTTAGAGATTTGATACATTTTCAACAATCCATTTTAATGTTATTCAATGGCCAGACATGAAACTCAAGGAGATGATTAAAGACCAAGATAGACGTAAGCTTGAATAGCGGGTTGTATTAGTATGCAGATTGGAGTGGAGAAGAAAAACAATACTGCTTGAAATTCAACAAATACACGCTTGGACGCATAGTCATTTGTTAGAACTTACGCTGATTTATATTTTAACTGTTTGAAATTAAAATATGTAATCTTCCTAGATTACAGTAATGGAAAAAAAGTATTGTCCTTAAGCAGAACTCTTGAATTTACAAAGCCAGAACAATGGTGGTTATTCGTTCCGCAAAAAGAAAATGGTTTCAATAAGATAACTACTACTATTCAATATTACTGCTATTCAATATGACACCTGTCATCCGCACAGTTCTATATTTCAACAATTCGATAGATAGGAAATTGAAGTAAGAAGAGCTTATTTGATTAAAAAAAGTAAGAACCATCGAGCAAAATTGAGAGCTTGACAGATATATTCTTGTACATCAATGAAATTCTTCGTACAGTTATATTCATATTCTTTTTGGACGCACATTTAAGTCTGGGCAACCTCAGGTGTGCGAATCAATCGAATTCGAGTCGACGAATATTTATACATAAACTTATGTACTACAGAATCAGGTTGCCTTTAAGAGGACGGTAATGTAATTAGTATGATCCACTGACTGTTCTGTGCCCGGTACAATAGCGAAGAATATTCATGAATTTTTGCGTAACATTGAAAACAAAATCTGAAACGTAACACACGTTGTTTGTTGTTTAAAATGCATTTTAGAAATAAATTCTTAAAAGCAACAGTTTCATGTGGAAAAACATTTTCCAGAAACACAACGTAGGATGACAGACAAAGCACTAAGCACAAGATGACAGCCAGTATCGTTATCAAAATGATACAACATTTATGGACATCAGAGGCATACATTTTACTGTTAGTTTCAAGTCGAAACTGTTTCAGGTTAATTCAAAAAGCTTCGAGTCGTACACATATTATTAAAATAGTTCTTATATGTTGACGTGCATTAGATCAATACAATCCTTTCTTCCAAGATATAAATTGGCAATGAATGCTGAAATTACAGATTTCCTTGCTTTGCCGCTATTAATGTTAGGAGAATAGCATTATGTACTACTTTAGTCCCTTTTTCCCATGTGGACAGAAAACAATTGTCTAAGCTTGATCAAAGTATCTTATATCTTTCCAGCTTAAATGAATACTGTATGTTTGGGTTTGGTTTGGTTTATTCATAATCTGGATTTTCATGGAATCATTTTTCACCTAATATAAAATTCTACAGCAACAAAGCTCTACGCGAGAGATAAAAAAAAAAATAATTGCATATATGAGAATGTAATGACTCTGAAGAATAGGTTCTATTCAAAATAACGCCACCAGCTTTTTGACACCGGAGCATTAATATCACATAAATGCAGTCATTTTGGTTATAGCCATTACGAACTGTAAGTTGAAAAACAAATCAAAAGGCAAAGATGGGACTTTTATGATTTACATTCAGAAGTGAAATCTAAGACAGAAAATGAGAGAGGGAATAATGAATGTTACTAAACAGAGGAAAAAAAGAAACATTTTGAATGTAATGCTGAATAGAATTTCAGATTAGTATTGGTACAAAAATACAGTTTATATGCAACTCATGGATTATATAAATGTGCACACAGTCAACTGGGCACACATGGTTAATAAATCAGAGTAGATTCACATCATTGTTATACCGTTCTACTTCATCCTCTTTCGTTTAGAATTATTGATGAAAACCAGATCTGGTCCCGATAAACAAGAGATCGGGAGCCGAAAGATTGGCAAATGCCATCTTAATAGTATTGTTTGGAAAATGCCCCTGTTGTCCCAATACCATTTATACAGACAACACACCTCTCGTCTATTATTGAACTAATCAGATAAAGCTCAGGGGAATGGTTAGAAGCATAATCGAATTTTCCTCATAGATCAAAGAGAGAGATTTATATGGACATTAATTCCATCACATGTGAATGTGGCCTCTACAAGTTAACATATGCCTTTGATTGACTCAGTAAACTACATATTCAAATTTGACGGTTGATCAAATTGCACAATTTAACATAATGGTTATGACAACGTGACAACTGTGATGCCTCAATTATTAAAAAGCGTTGTTAATCTTCCATTACACTTTTTAAAAGACAAACTGGTCGAATCAAAATACGGGGCAATTGTGGGCGTCGATTCAGCTTAACACTATTCTAGAAATGTATAGCCCAAGACATAACGCAATACATTTGACCCCAAGCAACATATGACTGGCAGTCTTTGAGCGTAGTTTTACCCAGGTTGTGATCTGATCTTTGATGATAGGACATGGCAGAAATGTTGTAAACTCCGTGGTTTCATTGGACACATTCACCTTTTATGGACATGTCAACTGGAACTTTCTCAGCAGATGCATTGCAAGTACTCACGTATAGCGCCTATATTTGAAAGTTCGCCAATTTCGGCTGTAATAGCGAAAAATGATAAGTGCCAAAATTAAAGTATAACCAAAACTTAGTATAATTTTTCAAGCGATATCACAGAATCTCGCGTCACGAAATAAATCCAATATGCGCCGAATTAAATCTCACATAATAACTAAAAACGACGCCAAGCGCTATATATTATGTAATGTTCGTCTTAAATTTGTATCTGACAGAAAACACTCTCTATACTTTCATCTCTTTTTACATATCCGTGCTTTATGTCAGATTTATTGGTAAGTCTGCAAGTCTGACGATACATTTACAAAAGAGCAATTTATAACTTGCAGAACAAAACAGAACAGAAAATAATAAAACCGTTATTTCACTCTCATATTCAAGGCGACGTCAGAGGAAACGGAATAGCTGCATGTTTACAGAAACTACAAGTTTTTAACGACTTGGTCAATAAATATACATAATTTTCTTAGGGTAGACATATTTGCAGGATGAAACAACTATTTTAATTTCAGTGTCTTATGGTTTACAACAAACTATATCAGAAGATGTAAGTTACGTTTTACATTAATGAAAATACATTAAAAATAATGGAATTCATCTCCAATTTCAATAGAAGTTCACAGTGGGTACAATCTGTTTTTTTTTCTGTTAATATTACCTTCATTTTCCAACTGTATTTTGCCAATATAAATCTAATTTTAAAGGTAAATTTAACAATAAATTCTCTTATTCAAAACCATTCTTCAAAAATACGATATATTTCTTCATTTCAACTTTTTGCCGTTTCTTCATTCCAATATTGTAAGAACAGACACTGCAATGTACTGAGTACAAAAGATTTACATTCATACAATTGGAAATGTTATGATTTATCCTAATATAAATTTGACAGACTTCATCAAATATTTATAATTTACGTTCTTGCCATTTAATCATACGTTTCCAGAATCATACAAGTTTACATTTTACATAAATTTTTTAAAGAATAAATCGTCTAAATTCATCAAAAAGAGCAACAACAAAACAAAATTAGCATTTTTCCTCACCTGGATTCAATCTCTTAAAATTTTGCAATGGATGTATTCAATAATATAAAGATTTCAAAATCCGATACTTCACATCCATACATACGTATACTTGCAATAGTTTGATCAAGACGTTTCAGCTAAAAATCTATTGGTAAATCCAAATTTTTAAATTTAAATTTTGGTAAGAATAAAGCCTCCATTGCATTGTTGCAAACATGCTTTCTGGCTTTCAGCAAACTTTGAGTTTTAGAGAATACTACTTCCAAATATATGTATAATTCCACAATTGCTATAAATTCACTTCATAACTTAAAATTAGATTTAATTTTCCTCCACTGTCAAACTTTATTACCTTATTTATGCCCGTATTCACTTTCAATTTCCATCTATTGCAATAATCATATAACTCACATACATTATTTTAAAAGTCAAGTTTGTTTACCGCTAATAATATTGTGTCATAAGCAAAGGGTAATATAATCATTTGTATAAATTGTGCTATTTCATCATAAAACGTTTCCATGTCGATCCCTCAATAATTAAATAAATTTTAAAACTTCTTCCATATCATTCAAAAATAACGAGAAAAAGACAGGGTAGATATTTTCTTATTGTCCTATGCCATTTTTGGCATATGAAAATTTTATATCTTTATATATATTGTATGTAACATTGATAACCTTGCCCCGAATACAAACTTGTATCATTTTTGTCCATAACCCTGATTTCCAAACAGTGTCCAAGGTTTTACTAAAATCAACAAATGTACAAAATAGTTCTTTCTTCTAGCTTTCATTCGTTCATTAAAACAAAAATAATATCACAGGTAAAATAACATTTGGGGAAAAGAGGTTTTTCAAAAATGAAACATTGACATGAATTACTGTTTTTGTTAAATTCGCACTTGTTAGTCATGTAGTGTACTCGACTAGTAGTTAAAATATACCACCTCCATTTTGGCAACAGGGGAGAGTAGCAAAGCCTATTTGGACTGTGTCATCAGACTTTGCGTTCGGCGATCATACTGTTATTGCACAGCAACATCCGCACACCTTTAATCAGATGTTGTTCCGCTCATTGTGCTAGCCATACTGGAGTAAATTGACTGTTTCAAAACATCGAGTACGCAATATTACGGAAGTAGTGTGGAGTGCGTCAGAACAGAGTAGATATAAATAGCATCTCCCGAATCGAAAAGATTTTAAAATATCAAGTGTGCTAGAATCGACACACTTTGTGTACTCAATTGGAGAAATACCATTCGAAGTACATTTTTAAATCACTTTGTGTACTCAATTGGAGAAATACCATTCGAAGTACATTTTTAAATCACTTTGTGTACTCAATTGGAGAAATACCATTCGAAGTACATTTTTAAATCACTTTGTTTTTACCCGTAGGACTATAGCTACTAGGATCTTATTACTGTTACATAACTTGATCATTCTGGTCCTTGGAGTGTTTTGTTCTCCCAAAGTGTGGAAAAACCCATTTTAATTTTTTTTTATTTGTTTAAATAGAAATGTTAAGTTTTCTTACCTCTCCTTCATCATGCAGAATCTGTCTAACAGCCGCATAGAAACCGAAATAAACACGTGTAAAATCATCAATAACTTGAAAATCAAAGAGTGAAGAAGCTCTAACAATAAAATCTCCAGTCAAGTACACATCATCGTACACAATTAACACAATTTAACTTTGAAACTGATCTAGCGTGTCTTCCTTTATGTATTTTGATACTTCTGATGGAATATACACAAAACACATGATTACAGTCTTCTATGATTTACTAAATTCTGCATTAGTAACCCACTGAACATATTTACATTCTGTCTAAATTTCTGCAGCATAAGGTCTAACTCTTTCTTTCAGTCATAGCAGGATGACTCATAATATATGTGCCTGAGTTTGGGTTACACCTATGGGTCATGGTAGGGAGTGGGGATGGGGGTCGAAGTCAGAAGGGGAAACTTATAATACTAAGCGTGGGATCGCCAGCCATGGAAGTAACTCTGCTCGGCATTGTTATTAATTTCTACGCTACAGCCTAATTGATGAGGAATACACAGAACGTAAACATTGCCATCGCTCGAACTACAGTCCGTCAAGCCATCAAAGCACTGAATAAACATTATTGTTCAGCTATAAATTCTTTATAATGGAAATTGCTTTTGTTTAATTTTTTAAATAAAAATTTCTAGATTGATGGATAGATAACTGTTTGCAGTTTTTCACAAATCGTTTTTATTAAAACGCGATATTTAGAAATGTCCAAAATGGATAAATTTCAAATAGTTTAACATTTTGAATAAACAAAATACTCCCTTTAGATTATCATCTTCATCGTCATCATCATCCCGTCAATGAACCTGGTGATAAAAGTGTCGAAACATCGACAAAGAAAAACAAGACTATTGTATTTATACCTTTAGAGGCTTTAAAGAATATTATTATTATTATTATTGTTGTTGTTGTTGTTGTTGTTGTTGTTGTTGCTATTATTATTATTATTAGTAGTAGTAGTAGTAGTAATATTGTTTTTAGAAAGTTATTATTATCATTATCATCTTTTACTGGAAGCAGCAGCACCATGTTGGAGAAGATGCAATGTCATTCAAAAGCTCATGGTATTATGGTCTTCTATACGGATTTCACTTGGCACGGAGACACCTGAAGACTGTCTCTAATTCAATCTACCGTAGCTAGACTAAATGTGTGTAATGAAATAGAAAGCGATTGAGTGAATTTTGTGATATTTGATAAGATATACGCTGAGAAGTTACACAGAATTTGATCATAGCATAAAATGTCTAAATCCATAATATGACTCATTTAGTTGTGGCCAAATATAAATGTAAATTACTTAATAAACTGTTATATTGGCACAATATTTAAAAAAACAAACAGCTAGACTACCAAATCTACCTTTTCAAAGGTTAAAAATTAACAAAAGCAGAGACTCTCCCACGTTTAACAGCAAATTTGGGAAAGCAATGGAAATATTTTAGAAAGATGGCATCTTATATATCCAGACAAGGCAGCAAATCAGTTTACCAATACCCGATGGAGCACGAACGTTTGAATTCATTTGGAACAACCCAAATTATTTTGCTTGAGTGATATAGCTCCTATTGTTATGTATCATGTTCATATATTATTATAAATATTTTAGGAAATTATAAATGTTTCCTGACTTTAATATTTGCATAAACTTTAATGCTAAGCATTATGTTGACATGTTTAGCTATTGTCCTTGAATTAGGTTGTTTACTTAGTATTTGAGTTCAAGGACAATTTTGGTAAACAAGTTGTTGATTCAATTTGAGGTCAGGGGTGATTTTGTTTACAGATAGAACCAGAATTTCCTTAGAGTTATGTGTTAAACGTCACACACACCATTTAATATTCTAGAACATTATGTCATGTGACTTGTCTTCTATTTATACAGCATTTGGTAAACAAGATTCCATTCTGGTTTTAAATCTTGTGTTGAAAACATTCTTGTTTTTTATTATCAGTCTTTTGGAATCATCAGATTGTTTGAAATTATAGTTGCACTGTAATCCTGTAACCTTGTAGTACTGTAATGCTGTATTGCTGTATACATAATTCGAAAGGAATTATTTATTGGAACATTCATTGGAGTTACCTAAAGTGCTTACATCAACCTTTAGATTTAGATATATGACTTTTGGATACCTGTGGACATTCTCAAAGATGATCTGGATTACATTTTTGGGGTACATCAGGACACTCCAGACTACCCATTCTCTCGGAACATTCATTCATTCGGAACATTCGTTCATGAGGAAGATTCATTCACTCGGAACATTCACTCATTTGGAACATTCTATATTCAGGACTTGTGATTTGGACACTTAGATTTATTGGATTTAATTCACGTTACTGTAAGTGTCTTTTGAATTTTAACTTTAATTGTCTAGAAATAAATTGCTTGTTGATTTTTACTTGATTTGTTGGTTTCACTTTCTTTCTGTTACATTATTTTAAGACCACAGAGTCGTGACACTATGTAGTTTTATGTATACAGATAATTTAGAAGAAGCGAAGCTTTCAATATTATCACAAACCCAAGCCATTACAAGAAAAATAAAACTTATTCAATGGTTGGTTGGGAGCGAATATTGGGATATTGCAACATGCAACAATTTTCAGTAAAGAAGTCTTGCATTATCTTTATATATGGAGAGCTGCTATGAAAAAAAACAAGATTTGACGGACAATAAACTAGACTACAAAGTTGTACATCATCTTTTATTCGAAGCAAGCGTGGTTTTGCAAACATAAAATAATAACATTATTATCTTATCCTGTTTGAACATTAAAAAAATATTATAAGACATTAAACCTTTTTCATCATGATTTACATATTAATCTAGTTAAAATGTCTTGTTTCTGTATTGATTCCGTAAAACGATCAAGAACTTGATAATAATTTTCAATCCACGAGGCAAATATTCATTTAAAAAAGGGGTTTGTTATTGTAGATAACATGTTTCAGTACAAATAGTAAAGTATACAAGGTATATTTTTGACGGAATTAACTCACATATTATTTTAAGGATGAATATGTGGAGCTTCCGGTACATAAAGCTGTTTTCGTTTTAATTTGCCATCAATTTCGTTTTGGCGGAATGATGTCTTAAGTAGAATGATGGTAAAAAATTATAACTTGACTCAATAACCCTTAGACGACGCTGGAAACTGTCATTCTGGTGGGCGCAGTTGTGGTAAATAATATACTATATTTACTTTTAATGCTTGGGATTAATATAAAACGGAAAATATCTGTGCGACACACTGATTCCCTTACCAAGAATAAATGCGTATATTTGCTCTTGTACGTACAGATAATTACGAATGTATGCATCACCAGGATGAAGGTATTTTTGGGCGGCTGCTTTATTTGGTGTTTTCTTTTTAACCCTTGCTTTATTGGGATTTTAAGTTGCGATTTGTATTGTGGTAAATGTTTTAAAAGTATTTTAGGAGCATTTCGAAATTTTATGTGATTTTACCCAAATTGTATTCGTGATTAAATTCATAATGTGTCCGCCGTATTGGTTTTCATCCAAAGCCTAGCATTGCTTCTGATTATGACAGGTGATACTGAACATAATTGTGGTCCTAACAATGACTGTTGCGGAGTATGTTTAAAGCATATTAGAAACAATCATGACCTTATGGATTCATGTAAGGTGTCTGGTTATGAACAATAAGGAGTATGGAAAGTCCATGTTGTACGATAACGACTAATTTTTCCCAAACTGTACAGCAGAGTGGGGCTTATGCAATGATCGGGTCCTGACTTCGAATAAGGCTATGCAATGTGACTCTTGCAATTAATGGATCCACAATGATTACGTGTACATAAGTAATTCGGAATACCATGAAATTCAGGCTGCTTCTTGTATTTGGATATGTCCTAAATGTGAAATTCTAGACTTCTCTGATTGATTTATTTTCGAAAATACAAACAAAAAACAACACAACAACTTATCCATTCAAACCAAAACCATATTTGATATTTTGAATAGAGAAGGTGATGATAATATTTCATACAAAGCTAAAAACAACAACAGTAAACAGAAGTCAATAATCCGTTAACAGTATTTGGGGCAAGATGCTGGAGTAACTTTACTTTTTCGAAATTGGAAAACCAGATATCGTGGCTATTCAAGAAACTAATTTTAACAACTCTGTGAGCACTTTTTAATTATTTTCAGAGGGATGTAATTTGAATAGATACAGCAATAATAGAACTATACATGGGAGGGAATGTTATTACTTGTAGGATCTTAAACAAATGCCTTTGGACGAATTGGACAATGTATCAAAATAGGTTTGGGTCAAGATTGTAGTGAATGGAACACCTAATTACATAAGTAGCTGATATAGAGGGCGTGGCATTCGATGTGACGATATTCAATTATTGAGAGAACAATTAAAAAAGATACGATTTGACACGATCAGACAGAAAGCTTACACACATGACGAGACTGTACCCAGAAATATAAAAAGAATGCGGGTGCCACTTTTATTGGCCGGAGATCTGGGGGCCCAGTCGGCGTCAAGGAGGCGACCTTCACACCCCACGTCCCTCGTAGCTCTTGAATTTTAAAACTTTTAGTCTGACTGCAGCAACAATGGTACTCATCGATCGCACCCCTGCACCCGCCCCTCCCGCGTATGAATATTATGCAGGATTTTAATCACAGCAACATTGATTGGACAAATAGAACATGCAAACTTGGAAACACGATAAGTCACTGACTTATATTATAAAATATCATGGATTAGAACAAAAGGTTAACCTTCCAGGTCAAGAAAGAAATATATTGGACTTCATTTTAACCTCACTACCAGGACGATTCTTAAACGTTCATTCACCTGGCTGGTTTAGTGATCATGATGCTAAATCTTGTACTTTGACTAAACAGGTACTACCTAAAAAGCAACATCGTAAAACATTACAGTTGTTGAGCAAAGGGGATTTTGATACTATGCAACCTGTAGCCAGTGACTTTGTTAAATTGCAATATTACAATTAGTTATGAGAATTGGGGTGATTCAGAAGAAAGATCAAGAATTGAATATTAGAAAATCAGTTCTAACTATTAAAATTGAAATTACGTTACGTCAAAAATTGAGTAAATCAGTTGCATTGATGCCTTTGATTACAAACAAACTTAGAAAATTAGTTCCTGGAAGGAACGATTGACGCTAAACCCAAAACCGCCCCGGGATATGGCAATGACATATTAAAAACAAAATGGAAACATTTATGAGCAGAAATTAAAGAAGAAGTAACAAATTCACATACTAGTTATGTCAACAACATGATTGGTAGCCTAACGTCAGAATCAGAACCATCTGGGAAATATATCAACGATCAGAATAAAGACTCTCATGTTCGTCTTCCACTTAAGACCGATAATAAATTAGCAGAAACAGGTGCAGAGAAAACCGAATAACTAAACACTCAATTATGCGGTGTATTTACAATTTTCAATGAAATTCCTTCACCCCGCATATTTCCGAAAGTACCAAAAATGAATAATACAGTACTAACGTGTTTTGAAGTTGAAAAAGTGTTACATGGTTTACACGCTTCAAAAGCTTTTAGTCCTGGTGGAATACACACCAAAATACTTAAAACTTCAAAATTAGCATTAATACTTGCACACATTTTTCAACAATCTTTAAACAGTTGGAAATTTCAAAAGGTATTGTCCTTGCCAAATATGTCTACTGTTCAAAACGTGTCATCGATCAGTATCCAGTAACTAACGTCAATTTCACTCACAAATTTTCCCTGTAAACGCTTGAACAAATTGTCTCCTCTAATATCATGGATCTATTCCATAATTTTTCCAATAAATCCAAAAAGCAACACGCCTTCTGAAACTTTCACAGCTATGAAAAACAACTGTTTTCTGCTATTGATGATTGGGCTAAATATTTACATACTGGGGACCAAGTAGATATTCTTGTACTATGCTAACAGATTTTGACACTTTTCCCCATGAATTGCTTAAGTAAGTTATTTCATTGTAGTAAATAGTTCCAAAAGTGGATGACCTCAGATAGTATTTGGTGTATCAAAGAGCACAGTGTATGGTCCAGTGGTTTTCTCCATGTACATGATTGAAATTAATTCAGAAATTCACCCCTCTGCATACTACTGTGTATGCATCAGACAAATTCGAACCATGCAGGGTACAAATATCCTACAAAATGACCTTAATAAACTAGGATAATGGGCACAAAAAATTAGGTATACAGTTCCAATCGTAGCAATGCGATATACTGCAAACGACGAGAAGAAAATCTCATACAATTAGTGTGTCATATTTCCTGGAAGAAACTTCTTTATAAAATCGCAGTCAAAAATATTTAAGCGACACAATTATTCCAGATCTAAAATAAAACCTTCCCATTCAAGACATATGCACATAGGCAAATTGTACTTTAGGCCAATTAAGACGTAACTTATCATCTTGCCCACAAAATATGAAAATATTAGCTTGTAAAGATTTAGTTAGACCTGTTTTAGAATATACTTATACAGTTTGAGACCCCCATTTCAAAGTACTACAGGATGAACTTGACATACAAAACGCGAGTTGCCAGAATTCATAGATTCAATTATAACTACACACCAGAAAGTACGACCTCAATATTGAATAAATTGTCTTGGAAGCCCTTAAATCAAAGTAAATTGGAAGTCAGATTAATACATTATTTACAAAGGCTAAAAAAACACAGCAAAAATCCCATGCATTAATTTGATGACATTAAAAGGAACTTGTATTAATCAACATGCCATATAACTTATGCTTGAACGGATCGTTACAAATTTGTTTTTTCTCAAGAACCAGCGAAGACTGGAATTTTGTTTACCAACACTGATAATCACAGCAGCTAAATCTTCGGAAAACCAAATTCAAACCTTTTAAAAATGAGTACGGTCTTTTTTTTTTTTTTTTTCTAAAATAATTTGTTGTTGTTGACGCTGACATTAGTGTCATTATGATGAAGCAACGAACTCATCAAGATCAGGAATAAAATGAATTGGATCCCAGTCTAAATTAATAATCATCAATTCGAATCAAGTGGCAAAGAATACTCCTAATGATCAGATAAATTAAATTTTAAGGGAAAAAATGAGTTGGTTGTAATATAAATCTGATGTAATGCAAACTTGCCTGACGAATTAATTACGTTTCGGGACTCTTGTTTTGCTGCGATCGCAACATAAGTTGCAACAATTGCCTGTCGTCTTCTAGGGTCTCATTTCTTGTCACGTAGTATCTCCAACAACAGCGCAATGGCTTTGAGAACTCAAATATATACAGTTTCAAAAAGTTTCTTTTTCGTATAATCTTTCACGTTGTCGAATTTTTTACAATAATGGAATTTGAGTTTTTACTTTACTCTTGGAGCATACATTTATATATTTAAAAACAACTGATATATGTGTACTCTTTATCATGAATGATAGGTTCTTATATGTTTAATCAAATAATTCGAGCCAATACTTTATTAAAAGTAATTAATTTAGCAACATCTTCAAGGTTTATCAATACTTGCAAGATAAGTTTGGAGACCAAGCTTGTTTTGAGTCGAGTCGATACACAGGTGAATTCCAATGACCTTCATATCCGTGACACAAGATCAGCGATATTACAGAGACATTCTGTGAAATTATCCCTCCCCCGTAAAGGAGGAAACATGTCAGTCACAGATCCTAAACTTGTGATCTTGACCCAAATATATGATTGCGACTGTGACCTTTTTTTTCTGGTAGAAATGCATAGCTGAACCAAGTTTTAATTCGTGTATCTAAACAGATTTAGTCTTATATTGCAGAAAATAAAAGGGAATGGAAAAATATGGCCTTTGACCTTGACCTTGAATTCGAAGATAGGTCACAACATGTGGTGCGAAACACATTCTTTAGTAATGATATGTAAGTGTAGCAAGTGTCATAAAGTTATCTCAAATGGCGTAAAAGTTACACGATAAAAACGAAAGTTAAATGGTGAGAGAGATGACGAACAATCAAATCCATTAGTGACTTGACCAACGAATTGATGGACGGATGGATGGACTGATGGATTGATGTATGGATGTTCACAGCTGCTAAAGAAGAAAGCGTGGAGCTAAAATGTGAACGCGAGTAGAGAGTATTTATTCTCGCCTTCTTGATTATATGAGGGCAGTGGCGGTTTCACCGGGGGTGCCAAAAGCCCATGATCACCACCGTTCGGCCTTTTCGTTTCTTTCCAAAGCTGAACGGGTCTTAGAAAATACTAGTTTAAAGTTTTTGAAAAAGGTCTAATCCTTTTAATCACAGTCGGATCATATAGTGGCCTTATTGACAGCTGTTGAGCCATCCACTTATGTCTTCAGTCCAACTGTGGACACGGCTGACTGAATGAGTGGAGAGTAGGGATAATCTATGCCATATTCTGGGACAGTTTTGGAACCGAGAAGATTAATTTTTTTAAATAGGTTAATATACTCAGCAAAAACTAAGTCAAAGTAAGTCAAAGAACGTTAAATCAACAAAACAGTTGCCTGAATCGGCCTGATTTTTTCTTTTTACAACTATCGATCTTCCTTCAAAATTTTCCTTTGAGGTTCATTTACTTATATGGCCTATCTTCGAGTTCAATGTCAAGGTAAAAGGCCATATTTTTTCATTTCCTTATATATATATATATATATATATATATATATATATATATATATATATATATATATATATATATATATATACTAGACAGAGCAGAAAGTGATATCCCTGGATCCTTCATGTGGATGCGTGAGAATATAGAGTGAAATTATTATATATTGAGAAAGAAAATTATCAGACAAGTTAGCGAATAGTTTTTAATTCGTTCTCTACCGAGACTCCAACACAGGTCCGCAGGTTACGGCAACAATCGCCTTTCCTGCACGCACCAACCCCTCTACCCCCTCGACCATGCAACACATCCCCAAAAGAAGGATGGAACATAGTCGCTGGTATAAGCATTCGTGCGCAGCAAAGACACTCGCATGACGACCCAGCATTTAACTATCATCGAATACATGGTCACTCCGAATTCTTATGACAGAAATCAAGGCATATAGAAAATAATATGGACAAGTACAAATATACACCAAACAGGGCGGAAAGTGGTGTCCCTGGATCCTACACGAGTATGTGTGATAATATAAATATAAATATTCTCTAACCTGTATGATAATATTCTTTCTCAATATATAATAATTTCACTTTCTATCATCACGCTTCCTCATGCAGGAATATATATATATATATATATATATATATATATATATATATATATATAATATATATATATGTCTAGTATGTACTCTGTATCATTGATATACCACGAAATGTATAAATGTTTCATTAAAAGGAAACGAGGCTTGCCGAGTTTCCTTTCAATGAAAATTTTATACAGCGAGTGGTATATCAAAGATACAGCGTACATACTATACATATATTTTATTTATATCACGTGCAAATACACATACTTGCATTTCCAACGGAGTTAAGATTGACGAACTCTTCACATCCCTGCCCAGTGTGTACGCTACAAAATGTAGTTCAGTACCTATTGCGGCCATTTACAATTCCTTTTGCAAATTGATAAGTTGCTTCTTTTATTTTCCATTTCTTTTTTAGCTTCCATTTTCATTTCTATTGATTAAATAAATATAAGACACACTTATGATTCAAACATGAAAGATGGTTTATGTGACGAAAGTAGAGCACTACAAACACAACATGGTTAGCCATTCAGTCACCATCGAGTATATTGAAACGAGTGTGCAATATAGACTAAGCTAAATGACGAGCCAACAAGAGGTAATTCAAACATTTAAATTTATTTACAGTTGATCTAAGTCATTATCATGCTTTAATGAACATTGCAACCGACTATAAGATTGTTTTTATCCTCCATCTCTCTCTTTCCCCTTTCGGTTGGTCGGTTTATCTGCAACTTTTACGATCATTCATAATCATAGGTGCTGGGACAACGTCGCATGACAGGCGAAAATCCGCTACGCTTTTTTTTTCACGGATTTTCGCCCGTAGCTTGCGACGATGATCCACAGAGAGAGAGAGAGAGAGAGAGAGAGAGAGAGAGAGAGAGAGAGAGAGACTGTGGTAAAACTGATAAACTGATATGCTGAGACAGACCAACCAAGAGAGAGAGAGAGAGAGAGGTGGGGTGGGGGTTTGGGGGTTTGGAGAGACTTGGGGGTTTGGAGAGACTTAACATAAGATTTCTTTTATTGTCTATCCCTATGTTTCTCTGTTGGTCGATTAGTCTGCTACCTGACCAACCAAGAGAGAGAGAGAGAGAGAGAGAGAGAGAGAGAGAGAGAGAGAGAGAGAGAGAGAGAGAGAGAGAGAGAGAGAGAGAGAGAGAGAGAGAGCGGCCTTCGGACATTTTCAATATTTAAAAATAATGTTTTTAGAACCCTAATATAGGTTTTAAAAAAACAAAGCATTAAATAGATTACAATATGTGTGTGCCTCCTAACCAAGAAATTTACCGTACAGTCTCGACAGGCTATTGCAGCTTTGTATCATTGGTATTATGGACACTGAAGATAAATCCCATGAAAAGTGTAAGCATACCATTACGACGACCCATGTTCTTGTAGGTTACTTGGTGTAAGTTCAAGTTCAAGGGTTTCATCCAGCTCAAATTCTTTCTTTCTCTCTCTCTCTCTCTCTCTCTCTCCATAGATTTCCACGTATTTGTGTCCCTTATGCATGAGAGAGAGAGAGAGAAAGAAAGATAAAAGGGAAAGCAGAGGGGATTTCAATGGAATTAATTCATTTAGAAAAGGGGAATTATTAATATTTTGTGTCGTTAATTTCTTATGTCGATAATGATTAATAAGTGGAAATTCATCACTGATCAAAAGAGTATAGAAGCAATAACCACTGTTGAAACAATGTTTATATATGCGTATTCATGCGCCATGGGCGGATCACAATTTGATATACCAACAGTATTGGTATATCAGAGTGCTTTATACCAACACTTTAAAAGTCAAGTTATTTCAATGTATGTGGAATAAACATATATAAAGCATAGTTGGCACACTTTATATACAGTGTTTGCGGTTTATTATTTTTGATATGTTAACACGTTAGCATATCACTTTCTGTGGATCTGACTGGCTAAAATAAGCCCATGAAATCCTTGCACAGTTTTCTCATTATTAAATGGCTGCTACCGTGGGAATTTTCCGTGCTCCGCCTTCTGGAATCACTTTATTTTACTATTACAATTAACAATATGGGGACGTCTTTCAAATCGGTAGCCGAATGGATTGTAGGAAAAAAAGGGCGACTATCACAGAAACGCACAGTAATGGTTACATATGTCGGAATATGGTCCATTTACCCTACACAGAATTCTCTGACAGCCAAACTAAGACTAGAACATGATTAAACCCGCTTCGCCTTATTAAAGCGAAAATGTGGGAGAACCGAAAAAATCCACCACCTTGTCCAAAACGAACATACAGAGTCTATGCAGATAAACACCTGTAATGCAGACAGTCTCGTTTACGTTGCTGTTACCACGCGGTATGGATCTTGCAACCCACCCCAGAACAAGCATGGTTTAAATGTCGCCCTATAGTCGTAAATCAGCTCGCCTCTCTCCAGTAGTTTTAGTACAATTTCTGCATCCCTTCACACGAATATCCAACAACTGGAATGCTATTTCTTCTGCTGTATTCAATACTGCATCTGTGATGAATGTCCATGGTGGAATCGACACACTTTTCAGTGGAAACGTTGTCAACTGTCTCATCAAAATCAATGTTTATGCGCCTCAACTACTCCAGTTGACCTCACCCAAGTGAACTATGTGACATCACAGAGGAAATTCCTTCCGAGATCCAATGTTGACAAATGATGTTGTCGGTATCAAATGTTCTATTGATTGGAAGGACAGTTGCTCTTTGAATTACAATTTGTAAAAACAAATCTGGATTTAATTTTGTATGCGCAAGAATTGAAAGGTGTAGAATCTGAGCCAAAGCTAAACGAAATGCCTAAAGTCATTCGTTCTTCTTTCTATCTAGACTCTCTCCACAAAAAACAATATGAGAAAAAATTCACCAATGGGTAATGATTTAATATTGAATTATGAAATTTGTTGGATAATTTACAGTTTTTGCTCGCTATGCGTCGCAAAAGCTGTAAATTATTCAACTCGTTACATAAATTCAATATTAAACCATTACCCGGTTGACTCTTCCCCCACCCCTCTCTCTCTCTCTCTCTCTCTATCTCTCTCTCTCTCTCTCTCTCTCTCTCTCTCTCTCTCTCTCTCTCTCTCTCTCTATATATATATATATATATATATATATATATATATATATTATTGTTATGTATATTTAATCTATAACGCTGGTCTACAATTTTTTAGAAGTCTTCTGCTTCAGAGATAAAATGTGCTATTTATTAGGGATTTTGATTAGCTGAATTCAAATATGACAATTAAAACAACTGATTGGTTACTGTTTCCAAGATATTTAAGTTTTTACATTTTACGTCTACGTATATTGTCTACATAGTAGACTTTTAATCATAAATTGTAAACCTAGGTCTTTTCATGTGTTTATGGTTGCTTTACATGTTAATATTTCACCTGTCCTGTTTATATAACACTTTTAAAAAAACAGCAAAAGGGTTATATAAAGAAAAAATATATTGAAACAAAAGTCAAAAATGTATTATGTATATATAAGTACATAGTTTAGTCCTTATTCAGTGTCTACTCGGCGCTTCTTGGCTTGTCTCTTGTATTCATTAAATGGAGCATCTCTTGTCACTGTCCAGCAATAGTCTCCAAGCATTGATGGGCTCCATTTGCCCTGATAGCGTTTCTCCATTGTTGCAATGTCCTGGTGAAATCGCTCGCCGTGCTCGTCGCTCACTGCTCCGCAGTTCGGTGGAAAGAAATCTAGATGAGAGTGTAAAAAATGTATCTTTAATGACATGTTGCAACAAAAGCTTTTGTATGCCTTGAGGAGGTTTTCCACAAACTCCTTGTAATTGTCTGGCTTGTTGTTTCCGAGAAAATTTGTTGACAGTAACTGGAAGGCTTTCCATGCCGTCTTTTCCTTGCCACGCAGTGCAGGGTGAAATGCATCATCTCGAAGAAGTTCACGAATCTGAGGACCAACAAAGACACATTCTTTTATCTTAGCTTCATTGAACCTTGGAAATTTTCCACGGAGGTACTTGAAAGCTGCTTGTGTTTTGTCCATGGCCTTGACAAAGTTCTTCATCAGACCCAGCTTGATGTGCAAGGGTGGTAACAAAATCTTCCTTGATTCAACAAGTGGTGGATGCTGAACACTTTTCATTACAGGCTCCAATGACTGTCGGAGTGGCCAATCTCTCTTGATGTAGTGGGAATCTCTCGCACGACTATCCCATTCGCAGAGAAAACAGCAGTACTTTGTGTATCTAGTCTGCAGACCAAGCAAGAGAGCAAAAACCTTGAAATCGCCACAAAGCTGCCACTGATGTTGGTCATAGTTTATGCACCTCAAAAGTTGTTTCATGTTTTCATAGGTTTCCTTCATATGGTCTGCATGACAAACTGGAATTGATGTCAAAACACTGCCATTATGCAGCAAAGCAGCTTTAAGACTCGTCTTCGATGAATCAATGAACAATCTCCACTTATCTGGATCATGCAGGATGTTGAGGGCTGCCATCACACCATCGATGTTGTTGCAGGCTACAAGATCACCTTCCATGAAGAAGAATGGGACAAGATCCTTTTGACGGTCACGGAACATGGAAACCCTAACATCACCTGCCAGGAGATTCCACTGCTGTAGTTTGGAGCCCAAGAGCTCTGCCTTACTCTTGGGTAGTTCCAAATCCCTGACAAGCTCATTCAGTTCACCTTGTGTTATGAGGTGTGGTTCAGAGGAGGAGGATGGGAGAAAATATGGGTCATGTGACATTAATGGTTCAAGAGTAGAAGTTTCATCCTCTTCCTCTTCCTCGTCTGACTCAAGTGAGAATGATTCTGGTGCATCAGGAACCGGCAGTCCTTCTCCGTGGGGTACTGGGCGTATAGCTGACTGAATGTTTGGATAATGCACAGTCCACTTTTTCTTCTTTGACACACCTTTCGCAACTGGAGGCACTATGCAGAAGTAACAATTGCTGATATGATCTGTTGGCTCTCTCCAAATCATTGGCACTGCAAAAGGCATAGATTTCTGTTTCCCGTTCAACCACTGGCGAAGATTTGTTGCACAAGTGTTGCAGCATATGTGTGGGGCCCACCTCTTGTCCTGATCTCCAATTTTGCAGCCAAAATAAAGGTGATAGGCTTTCTTAACCATAGTGGTTATACTGCGCTTTTGTGATGTAAAAATCACTTCATCACAAACATAGCAGAAGTTATCTGCATTGTTCACACAAGTACGAGGCATCTCTGCTCACTTTGGCTAAACAGAAATGTGTCCCTTTGCAAAATCAAACACTGACAAATAAGAGAGCACGACACTGTATGATTTGTAGAGCTGATATAGGGCAATTTCTTCAGCAGAGTGATGTAAGCTTAGTTATGATTGCATCATCCATGACTTATAGGAATAACATGATGCAATTCATATCATGTATGACGCAATACCATCTTCAGATTGCATCATTCATTGTTTTGCCTAAAAGCAAGTACTGTCCAAACCCAGTCATATATTTATTCATAGATCCAGTCAAAGATGTATTTGTAGTCATTTCTGGTTTAATATGAGATCCCTTCCCTTTATAACTCACTTATCGTCCACCATTCCCAAGTCAAGGATCGTATATACTGACCCAGTATCATATTTTTAAAACTAGAGCCAATCAATAATTTTAAGCATCATTTTCGTTCTCAGTGACCCAGAATTAGTAAAGTTTGACAACATTTATTGCGGAAGCATTTTGGCTGTAGACAAGAGTAATGTGTGTTACAATCTATTTTGTGATAGGTGAGTTGTACTTTAAAATAAGGTCACTTGTCAACAGGATGTTGACCAGCATTTGAGTTCAAGGCCGGTCTTATTTGCTATAAAGCTGGGTTTTTACCATAAAATGACTCTCGTCCTGTTATGATGTAGGTCATTAGAAAATATGTATATAATAGAGACTTGATACGCATTAACTTCATTCCTGTTTTAGATCAGTCTGTGGGAATCCATTTGTGATCAGATTTTACATTGTGCCATTGAACTCAGATATCATTTGAGAAGAATTATTCATTTAAATATTCATTGGACTTAGTAAGTGCTCATTGAATTTTGAATTAATACATTACTTTGGACTTTTATGAACTTATTCAAAGACATTCTGGATTGTATCATTGTGGTATATCAGGACATTCAAGACTATTGGAACTCATTCGGAATATTCTATATTCTTGGACTTGTGATTAGAACATTTAGGATTAATTGAAATTTGATTCATAATATTGTAGGTATCTTTTGAATTTCACTTTGTATTATAGGGAAATAAATTGTTTGTTGACTTTACTTATATTGATGGTTTCACTTTCTTTCTGTTACATATTTTAAGACCTAGAGAAGTAACAGAAATTGGGGGCTCTTCCAGGATGTGAATTTCTTTCAATTGCAATTTATGTTGACTTTGTTTCGGAATTTCCATTGTCTCTGGTAAAAAAGATTTTTATTTCACCCATTTGCAAAATCTTTACTGAAACAAGCAAGCATCCAAAATGTCATCTAAGGTTGAGAACATTGTTTCAAGTCTTATCCAGGTAGGGTTAGAGTCTATAAAAAGGACGAGTTGCTTGAGCTTGCCAGACATTATGATCTTTCTGAAGCGAAAGCGTCTTTGAAAAGCAAGAGATAAAGAATATTTTAATTCCATATTTGGTGGGAAAGGGAAGTTTGGATGATAGTGCTTTCGGTTTGATTGATAATTCTGTATCTGGATTTGATTGGAAATTAAGGGAATTACAGCTAAAAAAAATCCCAGATGGAATTCGAATTGAGAATGTTTCAGTTCAGAAAGAAATACAGAAAATGCAAAAAGATGAGAGGGAAATACAGAAGCAGATGGAGAGAGAGAAAGAGGAGAAGTAGATAGAGAGAGGGAAAGAGGAGAGGCAGATGGAGAGAGAGAAAGAGGAGAAGCAGAGACAGACATACAAGAGGGTAATAGAAACACAGATGCAGAGAGAGAGAGAGAGAGAGAGAGAGAGAGAGAGAAAGAGAGAAGAAATGGAAATGCAATATAAATTAAAATAATTAGAACTGACAAGCAGAGCACTCTCCCCCCCCCTTTACATTCAAGCTTAGGTTTTGATGTTACCAGTTATATTAGGTTAGTACCCCCTTGTCAGGAAAGCGAAGTAGATAGATACTTTCTTCACTTTTCGAAAATTGCTGAAAACTTGAAATGAACCATAGAGCAATGAACTTTGTTATTACAAAGAGTACTTATTGGAAAAGCTCGTGAAGTCTACACTTCACTGTCGGTACAACAAAGTACTGATTCTGACGCGGTTACGGAGTACATCTTGAAGGGTTATGAGTTGATACCTGAGGCATACCAACAGGAGTTCAGGAATTGTAGAAAAGAAACTGGACAAACCCATGCGCAATTTGCAAAGGAAAAAGAACAACTGTTTGATAGGTGGTGCCCAGCCAAGAAGGTTGATAAAGATTACGATAACCTCAGACAGCTCGTATTATTGAAGTGTTCAAGAAGTGCATCCACAGCGATGTCAAGACTTATCTTCATAAACTGAAAGTGTTAACTTTGGAAATGCTGCTCGCATGGCTGATAATTATTCCCCAACTCACAAAGTTTCATTTTTCAGTAAGTATACCTCTCAGCAGGGTTTTGGTAAAAAAAAACATCTCAGTCTCAAACGAGTACTTCCAAATTTCAATCCGGCACAACTTTTAGAAAGCAAACATCTGATAAGGCTGATCAGAAATCCTTATCTCTTCCTACGCGCACTTATTGTAAAAAGAAAGGGCACGTCATTTCTGATTGCTTCAGATTGAAAAATAACCAATGGAATAAAGACAGATCTATTCCAAAATGCTCTGATTTAAAAAATGTGAAGGTCAAGATCTTGTATTGAAAGAAATACATTTGTTGATTCTATTTTGGAGACTTATGAACCACTCATGTCAGAAGGTTCTATACCACGAATTGGTGATTCTGCCAAACATATCCCTATTAAAATATTAAGGGACACGGGAGCTTCTCAAAGTCTTTTGTTTATCAGGTACTTTGCCTTTGTCTGAGAAGTCCTCTTCTAGTGAAAGTGTACTTATCCAGGGAGTAGAGTGTAGCTTTTGTCAATATGGGATCAAACTTAGTTTCTGGACCCGTGACTGTTGGGGCAGTGACTTCTTAACCTATAGAAGGTATTCATTTGCTACTAGGCAATTACCTAGCTGGAGATAAGGTCGTGGTTAATTCACTTGTAACTGACAAGCCTTGTTTGGATCAAAGAGTTGGCTCTATTGAGATTGAAATCCACGATTTGTATCCTACTTGTATAGTTCCCAGAACTATGGCAAAAAGAGCTCATTGGAATGCTGTTGATCGGGAAATTATTCCTCTAGCTGACACATTTATTGTTGAGTCTTTTGGTGAGGTTACCTATTCTCCTGGTATTGATCGAACAATAGGTATTGATCATAGTGATTCTCTTTTTACAACTCATTCTCTCTATTCTAATCAGGGTGACAAAAGACAACCACTCGTTGTCGAACAGGAATAAGATCCTGAGATGTCATGTTGGTTCAGAGGCTACTAGTGAAACTGAAGTCACACAAGTCCCAGAATGTTATTTTGTGAAAAATCTGGTCATTATGAGAAAATGGAGACCATCTGAGGTACCCGCTGGTGACGAGTGGTCAGTGAGCTATCAAATTGTCGTTACGAGGTCGTATCGACAGGAAATTCTTAGTCTAGCCCATGAAACTCCATTGGTTCGTCATTTTGGAGTCAATAAGACTTATCACAAAATAAATTATTTGTATTGGCCAAAACGTAAAGTGATGTTTCTAACTACTGTAGATCTTGTCACACTTGTCAAATGGTAGAAAAATCCAATTAGAAGATACCTAAGGCTCATTTGTAACTTGTTCTTGCATTTGACGAACCATTTAGCAGAATAATGGTAGACTGTGTTGGTCCCTCACCTAAGACCAAGTCAGGCAACAAATATTTGTTGACCATAATGTGTGCGTCTACAAGGTTTCTACAGGCAATACCTTTGAGAAATATTGAAACTAAAACCATTATAAAAACTTTGGTAAAGTTTTTTTTGCACTTGTTGGCCTTCCCAAATCTATCCAGTCTGATCAAGGGTCAATTTTTATGTCTGGAATGTTATGCATGAATTAGGCATCCAGCAGTTTAAATCTTCTACCTATTATCCTGAAAGTTAATGGGCTTTAGACAGATTCATCCAACTTTGAAGAATATGATTCGGTCATATTGTTTTGATAAAGGAAAGGATTGGGATGAGGCTGTGAATTGTTGTTGTTTGTTGTTAGGGAATCAGTTCAGGAATTATTGGGTTTTAATCCATTTGAACTGGTTTTTGGACATACTGTCCGTGGACCATTGACGTTATTGAAAGAGAAACTTCTTTCAAATGAGGACTCAACGATAAAGCTTCTTGATTATGTCTCTGATTTCAAAAATAAGTTGTCAAAGGCTTGGAACTACTCTTCACTCCACTCAGTCAAAAATGAAATTAAAAGTATGACAGAAATGCACCGGAAAGGAGTTTTCAGCCTGCTGAAAAGTTTTTGGCATTTTTGTTTATACCTCAAAATCCTCTTTGGGCTAAATTGTATAGTCCGTATACCGTTGAAAAGAAAGTAAATGATTTAAATTATATGATTAACACTCCTCGGAGGCGGAAACAGAAACAACTTTGTCACATAAATTAGTTAAAGGAGTATTTTGACGGAGATAGCCCAGTTAATTATTCAATGAATTTAGTTGTACCTATCCCACACAGTGATGATGTCAACAATGGAATGCAACCAAACTTCAGAATTCAGAAATATTGAACAATCTGGACCGGAAACTTTCACATCTACAACAACAGGAAAGAAATGAACTAAAACAGCTATTATGTGAGTATGAGCACTTGTTTCCTGAAGTTCCTACACGAACAAATACAATCGATCATGACGTTGATATCGTAGAGTCTAGATCAGTGAAACCTTATAGGATGAATCCTCTCAAGCAGAAATATTTGAAAAAGAAAATTCAGTTTTTACTGGAGAATGATTATATAGAACCAAGTAAAAGTAACTGGAATTCACCATGTATTCTTGTGTCTATACCAGATAATACATTCCGCATGTGTACTGACTATAGAAAAGTCAAAAGTGTCGCCAAAACGGATTCATTTCCATGCCAAGTATAGATGATTGCATCGACAAAATTGGAAATGCGAAATATGTCACCAAGTTTGACCTTTTAAAATTATTCTGGCAAATTCCTTATTTTTAAGACCTAGAGTTGTAATTATATATATATATATATATATATATATATATATATATATATATATATATATATATATATATATATATATATATATGTGTGTGTGTGTGTGTGTGTGTGTGTGTGTGTGTGTGTGTGTGTGTGTGTGTGTTGTGGGTGGTGGTTGCTGTTATTATCACTGTCACTATTTTCTTTATATCTTTATTTATTTACGCAATTTTAAACGAGGCTATACATTTGGCATACATTTGGCAATAGGCTTTTTTTTTTTTTTCATGTACGCCTTAACATGTTGACATGTCACTTTAAATGAAATTTAAATTTTAAACTACAATTAAAACAGATAAGATATACCATTAAATGTTTAGATATTAGATATTCCGTTGATTTTCTAAATTTTTGATTTAAAATCGTTGTGTGTGTGTACTTATGTGCGCACGTGCAGGACGGTAAATTTAATGATAAATGACCCTCTGTTGTTTAGCGCACCTATTTCTACATGTGGATGCAAGAAAATTAGAAGAAAGAAACAAAAAATTTAAAAGATAAAGCCGGTAAAGGTCAAGTTTTTGGAAGTTTAAAATATCATACTAGTATTTACAAAAGAATGTCGAAGTATGATTACACACACACACACACACACACACACATATATATATATATATATATATATATATATATATATATATGGTTAAACACAATTTTATCCATTTTCCATTACTTGAAGTCATATAATACAATTATGTACGTTAATAATCTCATATATATAAAGGTGATGATCTTAACTCATGTCATTATGTAAGTTTGGATCGTTACAGTTACTGGTGTTAATAATAAAAGGATTAATAACTCGTGATAGATAGCATATGGTCATCAACGTCAAATATAGTATGCGTCTTAGGACAGTATGGCACACCATTATTTATTCTCTTAATTCAACTTATTTTTAGCAATACAGAATCTTGAAACATACGTACATAAGTTACAAAAAAATCGGTATATTTTTCTCAACTACGTGGAATAAAATGCTATCCGCAGTTTATGAGTATCATTTCATGTGGCCAATCTAAAACAAAAACTATCAAACATCACATTGGCATATTTGTTTGCATTCTTCGTAAACATTCGAAAGGCATGCAAGGATGCATATTACAAAAGAATAGCAAAAATATTGAGAGTGCAAGCAATTGATATTTTTGTGTTTTTACATCTCGTATAGTGAAATTTAAAGTAGTACGATTTGAAAAAAATAAATACATCGATAAATTTAGAGAAATTAAAACTCCGGTCCTCTCTATTGATTAAAATTACTGGATCAGTGAGACTCGAGGATTATTTACAAATTATAAAATATTAGACCAGCCAGATTGTAAGAACAATTAGCGAACACACAATACTTAAATGAAACAATATTTGCATTGCATAAATAATGGCAAAAATCTACATTGCTTCGAATTCAAGTTTTCAGAGAAGTGAAAGCAACAATGTCGGTACCTAGATACAATGTCTATTCTTGTACCAGTTTGGGTGGGATAAAAGTGTGACAATGTAAATTTGTTGATGTCAAAAATAAAAAGATATACTCCATTGTTTCAGAAAAGATGCAGAATTACAGATTACATTTAGTGATTATGAGATTAAAATAAGCAGGATCAGTCATGATAGCAAGATGGGTAAACAGTGCAAAATAAATATTTGATGTGGGTAAATACACAACTATGAATTCGGCTAGATTTGGAGTACAATTCGAAGGTCTCTTAAGTTTTATAACATCAACTCACAATGATTTAACAAAAACAGGACAAAATGTAGAGCACAGGGTTCAATTTAATATGGTAGCTCACTGTATGGATTAGCTATTCTAGAATCAACCTTGAAAATGTCAAAATTTGAAATAATTCGTACGTTTGAAATTTAAAATCATTCGTACGTTTGAAAGTATTAAAGACACTTTGAAAATTACTATAAAAAAGTAACTGCTTAAAAGCTCGTCTTGTTGATAACACCTAAATACAATTTATCAAGCTCAAAGCATTCTTCAGATGTTTTTATTTCATTTTAAATGACTGACAGGATCAGTATTTCAAACACATTTACGACGATCATGAAAGTCCAGTTGCTTAAACAAATATCAATCAATTCTGAAAACACTTTAAACGGAGCAAAAAATAAATGAAGTACTTTAAATTGATAGAATGGTTACCTGAACAGTCTACCTACACACTGCCGAAGCAAATCGAGAATAAATATTTCCCTACTTAAGGATCTATGTTACTCACGTGGATAACTAGAGGCAGGCAGATAGTGTTGACATGCAAGTAGATGAAAATACAACTATATAAACTATATATACACACACACACACACACACACACACACACACATATATATATATATATATATATATATATATATACATTTTAACAGTGATAAATATTTTCTCAAAACACGCTTGGTATAGTTTTATTAGTTTATTACCTCTGTATAATAGTCTAATAGGTGTCGTTATGCAGAGTGCACATATAAGGTAATTTCAATGTGACCCAGTACATTAGTCCTGGGAAAATTAGTATTGTCGGTAGAAGCATGAGTCATATCACGTGACTAGCGTGCTAAATGTATTATCATTTTGACCTGCATTCAATGTTCTGACCTGGATTTTGTAATTCAGAGAGTGATTCATTTTCTGTTGACTAGAAGTAGAATAAGTTCGTAAATACCTAGTTGTTGATTTAAGACGGAATATGAAATGGGTATTATTTGTTTTAAAAGACGCAGTATAGAAACTATATAAAAGGATGTAATCGAAGCGTTCGTCATTCTTCATAAGTACGTTCAGCCTGAGAGGTCATAAACGAGATTGGTTCATTTTGTGTGATATTCGCTTCAGGGATTATTATACAGTACATTCTGGATTTAGTACTGCTACTTAAAATTTAAGTATTATTCAGCTCCGTTGGAATTATCGGAAACATTTCTAGAACTTGTGTGATATTCCATATTTACAAGGATTACTTGGAATTAATAATATTTGGAAATAACTAATTCTTGTTAGTACATCAGCACTTTAGTGGTTTCATTCGGAATATTCTCCATTCGGAATAATTTGGATTAGCTTCCGGATCAGTAAACTTTAGAACAATTTAGGACTTTTAAGGATATTCTATACTGTAAGTTATTTTTAATTCTTTCACTTTGATTGTTTGTTGAAATATTTTAATATTTTAGGAAATTAAATATTTGTGTTTTATATCTTGAAAGCTTGTTTGAGTCTTTTCTTTTGTTACAATACTCCTAGTCGTAACAATGATGCATTAAAAAAAAGCAAGAGTATAGATATGAAGCAATTTATTTTGATCTGAAGCGATTTTAAAGTACTACCACATCATAAATGGAGACACTTCGAGGGAGAAAACAAATATTTGATCGATAATGGACCAGAAGAACAACACTGTACACAAATGTTTTGGGGAGTCTACACTACTGATGTATTAAAAGCTTACAAACTTTACTATAGCTATGAAGTTGGTACTGTTAAACACTTGAGGACATTGCAAGCAGATAAAATTTAATACATGGCAGACAAAGATAGATCTACTGATTGAACTTACTTCTTTCTGCAAAATATCAATACATTAACAGACTTGAGAATAGCAAAATTGAGTCAAAGTTTAAGATTTTATGTAATCTACATAATGGGCGCACAGGTACAAAACAACATACTAGCATCTTTTACAGTCTTTCTCGACAGTATCTAAAACTGTTAAAAAGTTAACTGAGCTACTAATTTAAGGACAGCAAAGTTACAACTTAGATGAAGACATTATGACAAAATTCAAAGACTATATATCAAAATCAACAGTAAAACTGAACTGTTGCTGGTGACGGTATTTTTCTTTACCGAGTGACAAATTTATGAAGATGGTAGTACTTTCGTATAAAACTAGAATTTACAGAAATTCAGTGACTTTTATAAACTTGGATTAAACCCTATCATCAATATCGACTTAGCAAAAGCGTGGTATTTCAAACGCTGTTAAATAATCCACGACAGTACGATATAAAATTGTTAAGGTCAAAAGAGAAAACACACGGAGAACAAATTATGTAAAGAAGGATTATGATGAGGTTCGTCCGTCACACCTCGCGTCCGACTCGATTTGCTATTTAGATGCTAAAATGACACAAGACAATCACGAATTGTGCATGAAATAAATTTAAGATCACCAACAAAACATATTTATAATGAAATGAACAATCATTAATATTGATACTTATGGTTTCACGAGCTGCTATTGCTCACTTTTTTCATGTTTGTACGTGTATGTAAAGCACAATCGTGCTATGTACGGGAGCATCGCTCAATTCTGCTAGATGGTTTCCACAAAGCCAACACAACTGGTTGCACAACCAATATATCTGGCCTAAATACCCGGGAAATCAGCTGGAAAATGTGCAACGGAACCAGGTAATACACTAGATATGTATGCGTACACAAGAAACGACCTAGTTAACATTAAAACTGTTGTACGTTAAGAACGACCGCATGGAGTTACATGATAACCAAGTTCACAAATGAATCTATCTACAGCAAGAATAATCACACGGGATTGTGAGAAGCTGTAACAATTCCCATCGTTAACTATATCCAACATTTATGATTCAACCTAGCTTATACGACCGTAAACAAAAACAGACTATTAAATCTGACATAATTGTAGTATGTGCAATTTGTCTGACCTAATAGAAATTTTATAAAAATTCTGAATCATCTAACGAAGCAAAATACTTCATTTATCAAATGCAAATGATAGAAAGAAAAGATAAACGTATGCAGCTGAAGGTTAAATATCGTACAGGTGATAGCTTCCCTAATAAGGCATCAATACATGTGATTACAATGGAATATTGAAACTGTATTTACTTGTACTTGGCAAGAATGTCGGACGGAAACATGGGGTAAGTGAGATTAATGCTGCCAACACTTTGCACGTGCCACAAGTAAGTCGGTCAATCAAGTGAGTAAAATTATACCTTACGGCTGCATGGTAAACAGAGAAGTAATATGTTTAGTTTCACTCGACCTTTGTCTGTAGGTAAAAGCAACGCTATTTATTACTAGTATCTTAAAAGTTAAAGCATATGTGATGCTGGGTTGCAAGATTTTGCCTGCGGCACGCTTTCTTAAGCGCGATACAGAAATGGTTGTTTCTTCTTGCTGTGGTTTTGTTTATTGTTCATTGTTAACTTCAACATCTTTTACAACCAGTTGTTGGAAACTCTGTGAAGAAACAACTCTCATTTTTGGCCAAGTTATCAAGATTCCCCAAACAGTCATACCACCATCTGTTAAATAATATATTGTATATTAGCTTTGTTTACTTGCATATTTTCTTTCACATAGTGACCTTGCACCATTTTGTAATTTTTCTGTTTTTCTTTGTTCTTCTGCAAACATTCTGGGGTTTTTCAATTCTTTTGGAACGTTTTCCAATTTTCCTGCAAAGTTAAACTCTACGTGGATCTATTGGTTTTTGAGAAGCTACTTTCTCTTGTGATTGTGTTCCTAACACACATTCCCTTTGGCGTGGTGTTTCAACTGTTTATTCTTCTTGATTTTTGTCTCTGACATCTTTCATATACTTGCAAAGAAACTTTAAAAGTATTAAACATGACCTCAGGATGTTAACAATGTAACCTTTAGGTAATTTATCAATGTTATTTGGAGTAGTGAAAAATAATTTGAAATTTAATTGAGTAAATAAAAATAATGGATACAAAGTTATGTCTTAGATTTGAAGAAGAGAAAGACATTGCTGAGTTTCTTTAAAACTTGTACTTACTGCAAACCGTGTAAAAAGGCATACAACAAAAAAATAAAGAAAGAAAATAAAGGATACTTTCAAAATTTGCAAACCAAAAACAGAGAGAAAAAATACCACAACGATGAAACTTTTAGCTTAATTTACAATACAAGAGTAAGAATTTTAAAGTCGTTGAACCAAAACTCACAGACAGACACGACTTTAAAAATGCTTGGTTTTTGTGAAGTTATTTTCTCTGGTGATTGTTTTTATAAATGTTTAATTTTGATTTTCAATGTTCTTGTATCACAAAATATGAATGGTCTTCGCTCTAAGTATTTGTAGTACCAAATTAAACAAATACATGCACCCTATAAAATGAATAAGGAGCAACTTGGTTCTGAGACAGCTTCTATTAGGTGTGTGTCATACCAAATCACCACACGTTATGACACAATATGACATCAATTTACATCTTCGTTGACTAACATATGTTTATTATGCATTTGTCAATTATATAGACCGCCAAGAGCGATCTATCAATGATATTTTCAAAAGGGTTATAGTCCACTTGAAAAATAGGCGTACAGTGCGTGCATGATATGGCGGAGTTCTCCCGCTCAAGTCAACCATTCACAATGCAACACCGTTATATCTACTTCAGAGATAGGCTAGTCGTTAGGAACTTGACTAATGAAAGATCAAAGGAAAGATCATGTTGGTCAAACTATGCAATCGGTTGAATATCTCGTCTATAGTATGGGCCCGTTCCATTCTGAATCGTAATTCATATTTACATGGCATTAAGCATGTGCACGTTTTATACAGTATAAATGTACAGAGTTTTAGTTTTACCTGTGCGATGATCCTCGTCGCAACCATGCGCCTTACGACGTGTAATAGGCACTGCTTGTACTATAAATAGCATTTTATTTAACATTGCACTCGCCGTTAACAACTTTATTTTTCAAAATTAAAAAAGTACGCGTAGACGGAACAAGGTTTGGTTTGAAATTTTGAAAGGTGTAGAGAGATTAAATAACCCTCAGCTAGATAGTAACTGGCCCAGGTAAATACTTTCGAAGAGCGAAGGTGCTGTACGATTCAGAATAAAACGGGCCCATGCTATAGTACAAAGAAGACTTTGAAGCGTTATGAAAAATATACCTACATTTTACACCAAAGATATTTGGTTTGGTTTGGTGCTTTACGGTACAGCAACACAAGTAGGCTATTTAGTGCCAAGGCAACTGGAGTAAAGTGTCTTCCCCAAGCACAAACCGCACCCTTTCGGTCGTGAGTCCGGCACGCTAACCACTGAGCCACCGCAACTCCCAAACGATATATATATATATATATATATATATATATATATATATATATATATATATATATATATATATATATATATATATATGTCAGTAGAGGATTTACACAGACGAAGACATACTGCTGTTGTCATTTTATACACAATCTGTGTGCTTTTCAAAAACACCATTATTTAGCATAATACCAGTATAGAGGACATCTTCGTGATGGTTTCTTTGAGTGTTAATGGAGCTTACCAAACATTTTAGAAACTTGATCAATAATACACAGTGTTATCAAGCTTCTCCCAAACTCAATTTTCAAATCATCATCTTTTGCATAATAAAAATATTATGCCAGTTACAGACGCATAACTCCTAATTATGGTATATTTTCACACAAATTCAAGGAACTGGAAGAAAGATTGATTAAATCGGGAATATTGAAAGGAATTGTCTGATGGATCCATGACATAATTTGCAAATTTTACAAAATTTATGGATCGCGCCTTATGAAATCAAAATGTAGGAAGGAAAAAGGAAAACAAAATCGGAAAGGTCGAAGTAGCAATGTGTGATTCATAATTTGTTTTTCGTTTCAGCTGTGTCATATTTACGATTCAGCAGTTCTTGAAACACTGAGGAAATGTCTTAGCAGTCAGACAGAGGGAGTATCATTTATCCGAGGACATTTGGTGCGTTACATGATGATAATTTTAAGAAATAGTCATGATCCCTCATGACGATTAGCACTAATTAAAGTTTAGTAGATAATGGTTTTGGAGTTATTTTAAGTATTGGTCATTCTTTTTATCATGTCTTCCTTCATTATTGTAGACCTTTTTCGTTCTTGTAGGTGACCTTAAACGCAAGTCTTGTAATGTGCCGAAAAATTACGTTAAACCCCACAAAACCAAACCAAACCATCTTCACATGCATGTGTGTCTGAAACAGACACATCGATATTAAAGTTCCATTGCTGGCGAAGATGTTCTTAGCTACACGTATATTAATATATTTACACTTATATTTAATACATAAACCGCGGTTTCAAGTCACAACATGGAGAGAGAGAGAGAGAGAGAGAGAGAGAGAGAGAGAGAGAGAGAGAGAGAGAGAGAGAGAGAGAGAGAGAGTAGGTCATGAGCGGTCGCTGAAAAATATGCTGAAGGATACCGAGCTATAGCTAAGAGTGAATTTAATTATTTTAAATTAACCATGTGTTATGTATGATGTTTATATAATATTATAAATATTTTAGGAAATTATAAATGTTTCTTCACTTTAATATTTGCTTAAATCTTAATGTTATCAGGAAAAACATGTTTAACTAGTGTCCTTGAATTAGGTTGTTTTGATCAATATGTTTTCTCAATTTGAAGGTCAAGGTTGAATTTTGTTTACAGTTAGAATTCCATTAAGATGACACATGTTCTAGAACATTCTGTCACGTGACCAATCTTAATATATGCCATGTTTGGTGGACATTTTTTCAGTTTTGACATTACCATCAGTCTTGTAAAGAGCTATTACAGTTGTGAAAATTCATTCCAAATTCTAAGAGAGGAATTATTTTAAATATTCATTGGATTATAACAGTGCTCACAAACTTTTAGATTTTGGATTTTTAATTGATGATTTTGGAATTTATGTGAACTTATTCAGAGATTTTGGAATACTTCATTTTGACATCAGCACATCAAGATTTCTAGTACATCAGGACTTTGGAGACCATTAGCACATCATAACATTCAAGGACACAGCCGTGAATTCGGAACATTCTATATTTAGGACTTGTGATTAGAGCAATCATTCTTATTGGATTATTAGGATTTCAAAACACATTACTGTAAGTGACTTTTTGATTTTTCATTTTAATTATCTAGTAATAAATTGCTTGTTGATTTTTTACTTGATTTGTTGGTTTCACTTTCTTTCTGTTACATTTTTCTTAGACCATAGAGTCGTAACACATGATTTGGGAAAGATATAAAATTAAACCGCGAGAATAACATAGAAAAGGAGGGGGCAAAAAGCAAAAGAAAAGGATTAAAGTAGGGGGATAAACGAATGGATGTGCTCAGTCTCAACAGCACGAAAGTAGAATAACAAAAACTATCGATTTTATTATCAGCTAAGATTGAACTGAAAATACAGTTTTCCGAATCTTCACATTCCTTTGAGAGAGAGAGAGAGAGAGAGAGAGAGAGAGAGAGAGAGAGAGAGAGAGAGAGAGAGAGAGAGAGAGAGAGAGAGTACCGCAGGCAGACAGCCACAGCAATAGATGAATTCATGGCAGGGTTGGACTGGTGGTCTAGCCCCTTTCCCCCTCACCACGCCCCCCCCCCCCCCATATCGCTGACAATTTTAGATCTTGGAGGCCGCCATACCCTGGCTTGAGAGAGACTGAGAGATTAGTCTTGGTATCATTACATTTCCCAACTTTATTATTCATTTCAGCAATAAATTGTATTCAGTTTTTACTGACAATTATCAATTATTTATCAAACTTTCTCTGTTAATTGAGGGGCTACAATTGGGGAAGTTAAATACGACGCTCCATGTCTGATGACTTCGTGTAATACAAATTACACCTTTCCCAAGCTTAATCTGAAATCATCAATTCTCATTCGTCCAATTATCAAACTCCCGCTGTTATTTAATTCTTGTGCTACAGTTGGGGCTGTTAAATAATACGCTTCATGTCAAATAGCTTCGTGTAATATAAATGACACCTAACCACACATTTATTGAATATAAAAGACTCTTTTGAAATTATTTTTGTATTTTCCAAATATATAATCGATATCAAGACGATTGATTCTTTATTTGGTATCTGGCTATTGCTATGGTACAAAAGGTTTGCGCATCTTTTTTGTGAAGAAAATGATTAAGAAACACAGAAATTTTATATTTGTTCTGGCAATTCTGGCAAGATTTTGACACGCAAGTCAGTGCTAAACATGCACATAAACGAAACATTTTAAATGAAAACAAAAATAGGTGTCAGAAATAGTCAATTGCACTTAAAGGAAATATAGATATCATTTAAGGTGTAAGTGCCCGTCTTGCTCATTACACCATGTATTGTGGACATATGACTTCCATTGGGCACAGCAGAAACTATACATTGTAATTAACTTTAACTGATATTTCTAATTACCTAGATTACAGTACTGTAATTACAAACAGGTAAAAAAAATATTTAAACAACTACCACTTTAAACAAGCAATGTAATTTGTTTTCAGTTTCTAAAACTTCACCAGAAAGTGATAAAGTCGAAATCATTTTAAAACCACTTTGACACAGGCTCTATAAATGTTCATGAAAGCACATACACATGTTTCTTCACACCAATCGTGTTCATCCATTCAAACCATGTTATGGATGTGTAACCTCAACTTTACAACTACATGTTTAGGGGATTAATTCAAAAGAAAATCTGGGTCTTTTAGACTTTGTCATCTTTGGTTAAGTTTTTGAAAACTAAAAAAAAAGAAAAAGAGAAATTGTTTAAGTGCCAGTTGATTAACTATTTATACATATTTGTAATTACAATAATGCATTCTATGTTCTCCTATCAGTTAGAATTAATTACAATGTAAAGTTTCTGCTGTGCCCATGTGAAATCATATGGCCAAAATGCATGGCGTAATGACCAAGAATGGCACATAACCTTAAACAATAAAACAAAAAGCAGGTGTTATGGATACTATCATTGACTAGTATGCATACTGTGTATCGTTCCCCCACTAACGTCACATGCTCGCGCGTGCATATCAGGTTGTTTACAAAAAGTCGCTTTGCTTTTTCCGTAGAGGTCGCATTTTGGTGGTAATTAAATAGCAATATCATATCTCCTGATCCAGTAAATGAATGTAGTCAAGTTTTCATAGTGCTAAGTGAAATGCCTAACAAATTAAAATTCCCGACTATAATATATAACATTCAGGTCTACCTTTAAAACACATCCTCTTATCTCATTACTTACAGCCAATAGGAGGGACCCAGGCACTCTTCGAGTAATTACATAATGTTAATCAGTTTAGGTTGGCTTGTGGGACCTGATCCCGCAAACTGGAATTATATTTTTTTAAATATAACTCTTCGCAAAAATAAATCAGAAACTACTGTTTCACATTTGTTTCAGTTCAATATGTTTCTTTGATTTCAGGTAATAAGTCTAAATCTTCACAAAAATTGTTATTTATTTGAAACCACTTTCTTATGCTAAGAAATTGAATTTGGGTCGCGCAGCAAATTCCGTAACTGTTAATTGTCGATCATATTGACATTCATAGGTGACAAAGCACTACAAGCAACATTCTTGGCCTTACGTTGGTGCTACCTTTTGATGACTGGATTCCCAAACATCATTTGTACATGCGCCAACCATTCAAAGTTACTTCCTTTATCTTATTGAAATAATTCTTTCATTTGATTTCTAAAAGTTATGTACAAAGATGGACACAAATTTTGTCAAACCCTGTATAAATCCGTCAATAAATTATGGGCATAAAATGCAAACAATTACAATACAGAAAGATTTTTTTGTTGTTATTTTATTCTTTCTTCCTAATATAAGATCAGTTACTCCATTTTGTTTTCAAAGTACTCAAATATCTGGCATAACATGTTTGTGCTTTTGTATTTTTTGTAATCTTAGCTTGTCATTTTTAAAGCGCCATTAGGTTGCTGCAAAACAGACATAACAAGAAAATACAAGCTAGTAAATAAACTAAGAATATACCGAAATATGAAATGGGGTGCCCTTTTTTGTTTCGGCCCTTTTTTACCCTGTTTGTTTTGACCAAAACATAAAAGAAAAAGGGATTTCATTATTAGTATCTTTTTAATTTAATTCAAGCCAATGAAAAATATAAGTTAATCAGAAATATATGAATATACTTTAGGTGTACCAGATATATAATAATAATAATTATTATTATTATAATACTAATAACGCCGATCAAAATAGCATATATATTTATATGGGTTTATCTTCAACATCTTAAAACATTGTTTTGTGTGCTTCTTCAAAATTTACCATCCTTGAAGAGAAGACGTCTTCGTTCTGTTTTCATTGCATGTTAATAGTACAAAACAAAAAGTTTTGATATTTGATTAATAATGCATAATATTATGAGGATTCTCCCAAACTCATTTATCAAGTCATCGTCGTTAGCAAAACAACGTATAATGACAATACCAGAAGCGGTAACTCCTAATTATAGTAAATTTTTACTCAAATGCAAGGAACTGGAAGAAATATTTATTGAACTGTTGAATATGAAGACAAATTGTCTGATGGGGTGAGTATTGAATTGAAAATCATATTGCGATATATTACAATATTATGTGAAATATTGCAATATTATTGCAATATATTGATTTAAGAATGGAATGATCACCTCTGCAAACTGCTTCCTACCTGGAATATTGTATCCAGTGTCAAGTATATGTAAAAGGTCTCTAAACTCTGGCAAATCTACTATTCGGTATGGACGCAAGTTCTTTATGATGAATCTGCACACCTTGTTAGTTATCAGTAAAGCACGCGAAGAATGAGATGGGTATTTTGCGCCAAGGAGCCCTGGTAAGGTTCTCTGGGTTGGCGGCGACACTTTAGCTTTAGAAAGATCGGAATTATCATCACACGATGAACTCCCATCAGTAGACATCGATGATCTATTGTCTGTGTTCTGTAATGACCAATTTTCCCAGGATGGTGCTTGTTCATATGGTAGGTTAGATTTGTGGTTTGGTTTCACCAGAAAATGTAACATGAGGTAAGGTTCTCTGGGTTGGCGGCGACACAACAATTTCCTCATCAATCTTCCCATCTATTTTACTCTTTCTTACAGCAAAATGAATCCATATGGCCGACCGCGCTTTAAATTTTTTCACCAGGTTGTACTCAGCCATGTTTGAACCACTTGTTGCTCTCGGTCAATGTCGGTTAGTCATCAATGTCTGCAAGGTGCTTATTTGTTGACATAGATAAGCTAAAACTTCATAACGATGAAGATTTACATTGATATGACTTCTGATACACAACCTGCAACTTCCCAGGGAAACAAAATATAAATGTTAATGAAGCAGATCACCGAAGGTACAGGTATGGAATTCAATCGGTTATTGTCAATGGGAAACTATTTTAAGTTTTGAAACATTGCTAATATTAATTTTAAAAAATAATAGAGCTTAATTACAACTTTTTATAAAAATTTACGTCAATATCGTAATATATCAATATAATATATTTATATCGCGATTATTGTATCGCCGGTTCAATACCACAATATACCGATATTTGATATTATTGAGCACCCCTATTGCATACAACGTTTATTGTTTCAGAATTTGACAACATTCATGGTTTTTGATTAATTAAATCAGTATGCCAAAAGGAAAAGCGAAGATTAAAATTGGAAGAGTCGAGACAATTATGTGCCATTCATAATTCGTTTTGTATTTTCAGCTGTGTCATGATTTACAACTCTCATTGAAAACTGCTATAAAATCTCTACCCAGGGGCATTTGGTGCGTGAAAAGAGAATAGCAAACAAAATTACCACAAGCTTCCAAATGATTAGAAATAATTTCAGTTCAGTTTAAAGTACAGGTATCCTACTCTTTCATGAATTATTCTCTGGTATGCGTGAGACTGTGAAAGTTATTACTTACCTTTAAAGAGACATTAAAATTAAACGAGCAATCAACATTGACTTTAAAAACGTGTTAAGCAGATATCAATTTAAAACATGCATATTTGTGTTCCGGATTTGTTTTCATTAGAACTGATATTGCATTAGAATACTTGAGAATAAATACCACTTTGTATGACAATTGATGCCGTGCATTGGCCGATTTTAGTTATTTAATCAATTTTCGAATTTGAACATTACTTAAATTCTCACGGTGTTTTGCCCTAAACTTTATAATAAGAATCTTTTCCTCCTAAAAACAGCCAACATTTGGCCATACTTTATGTGGCGAAAACATGATTTTTCAACAATAAGATTTATAAATTACATATTCCTCGAACATTATTGCCATATGACTACTCGCGTTACATGTGAAAATCGTGGACCGGAGATAACAAGCTTTTTCGACTCTATGCTTATTTAAATATGTCTTCACTCACCAGACAAAAATACAGAAATATATATCATTTACTTCAGTTGTTTGTCTGCTTTATATTAGAAGGGGCAAATTTTGCATGTGGTGATAGAGAAATCAGTTGTATGGTCTGCATCGTATACCATGCAAAGGGGCTTCTGTCGACAGTTAAGCTCAAAACTCACACGAAACCGTGCTAATTTGCAATGCGTAACATCAATTTGTACATTGTCCAAAATGAAAAGGTTTTGATAGAGAAACATAATTATATTTCAAGGTTCGTCGTAACAGTAATGACGTTCTGATATGTTTTAAGGGGTGGGGTGGGGTGGGCGATCTTCTGCATTATATCATGTTAATAGTTTTAGATGTTTCAAATGTAGACCATCGTGTGTTTTTTGCTGGAACTTTGAGCTAATCGTTTGGCTTTGACGGAGGCTAAAACTGGAAGTAACAGTGATTTATACGAATATTTTATGTCATGCCTAAAATTACAAATACCCCCACCCTTCAAAAAATACCCCCTCAATCAACAAGGAGGCGAGAAACACAAAACGTCATAAATTTGGAAAAGTTGTCAATATTTGATGTTTTGTTGAAAATAGCCACACACTTTCATCCATCAGCAAGAAAATACTGTTGTTGGAGCTTGATAATATATATATGCATTCAAACCAAAGGCAAAATACTTTAAGTACAGGTAATGCATTCTAACGTATACACAGTCACAAATCCCAGAAAATATTCTCTTGGAGGAAATATAATTTTAATGATGATTATTTTAAAATGGTCATTTTACTCACGAATATTTAAAATTGATGATTGTTTCTCACTGATATTTAAATAACTATTTCAGTTATGATACAATACATTTCTAAAGAATAGCTGCATATGCTTGCGTCCCACGACCACCCTCTAACCGATGCCAAACGGGGAAGATCAAAATTGTAAAATCGTTATGCACATGTACAAACGACCCAAAATCATATCATAAACTTTAAAGTCTTTATCTTGATCGGTATAGAAGAGCAACATAATGCACAAACTGACATTCTTTACCACATCTCTTCAAAAAGACTGAAATTAGTAACATTCTTTTGCATTTGTAATTTATAGTTTCAAACCCTATCGCACACTAAATACCATAAAAAGTAAATGTTATATTTATCATACAAAGTATGTTACATTATGTATGTTACATTAAAAATAAAACCTTATATAGTATGGACTAAGTTTGTATTATTAATTTGTGTTTCTGATCTCGTGAGTGCTAAATTTTATATGGAAGCTTTTTTAGGAAACGTTTATTCTTAATCGTGGTTTATGAATACTTGGAAGAGGGTTTAAACAACAGAATCTATTAAAAATACCCATCTGGAAATAATATTTGCTGACTATTCATGACTATCCATTCGTTCAAACAAAACAGATCAGGCTACACCGGTTCCTATTCATTATCTACAATTAACGTTTCATTCTTATATTCTTGAAAAAAGAGTACTAAGTTGTCGATATGGTGCCAAAATATTACCATTTTACTAACTCCAAAACAAACAAAAAATATTACCAAGTTTCTAAGCCAAAATTAAGCCCGACCCGTTCAGTTCACAAACATGATAACATTTTGATGCGATCTAAAAGTTTTAAAACTAACTTTTTTTCTTGGCCACAAGAATTAAATTCTTTTTATCAGGTCGATTGACGGCCATAAGACAATGACTCTCCAACGGGTTCCCAACTTTTTGCTTGCAACCATAGTAATATTTTGGCGGAATTTTAATCTAAAACAAATTATAATAATTTTGAAAGTAAACCGACAGTTTACATACTACTTAAAACATTAAAAACACCCGTAATTCTACAACATAGCTTATAAGCACATATGACCCCAAGTTTGTTAGGGCCTGTGCTTATAAACGCTATTATATTATTTTGAGAGTTGACCAGTGGCGGATCCAGAAATATCGTTTAGGGGGGAGAAGGGGGTGGCGTAAACAATTAGGTGAGAAGTCCGTAGGGTCGAACCCCTATCTGGAGCCCAAGGAGAGATGCCACCGGAAGCTCCTGGATTTAAGCGCTTCCAGTGCATACTTTTAACCATCTAATTGTAGAGAAAACTTACTTTAGGAAACGTTCCATTTGTTTAGCGCCCATTTAAATTTTTTTTTTTTTTTTTTTGGGGGGGGGGGCCTACGTCTTCGCCTTGTCACCCCCGCCACCATGCGCCCCTGTTGACCGACATATTTCTTCCCTCCTACGTGTATGTTTACACTTTCCGCCAACTGGTAAGTAGGTCAAGGAACTATATACATTGCTTGTTAAATATTATATGTTGTCAATGACGTTCGTAATAACTGAGCATTTTAATCTGAATTCTTATTATTTGCTGGTATCTGTTTGCTAGTACCTTTCATTAGTGTTTACTGGACTTACTTACGAGTTTTTGACGCTACTAATTAACTATATTTGATGAGTAAAGGATGTATATAATTAAGTGCATAGCAACGGATTCCGCAAGCTGTATGTACATGTGCATAAGAATATCAAAAAATGGAAACAATGCTTTCATATAGTTATTTGTATGTCATACACAGTCATACACAGCATAGGGTAATTCATTGTAATAGCTTATTAAAGAATATCATTATTCTATGGTAAATAGATTTCAGAATTATAATGAAATCAGTGATCTATGTGATGTTTATATTATATTTGCCCTCTCTACCAATGTAGAGGTAATTTATATGGAGAGATCTCTGCAACATTTTAAAATTTTACCATATTTTCTTAAATTTAACTTCAGTTTTCTTGAGTCACTGCAACTCAAATATTTTTTAAAAATTATAAATTCTTTAAGTCTTAAAGCAAGAAATGCTTAATCCGATTAAAAAAATTTATGTCGAATATAAATGCATAAATGTTTCATACGTGATCATTAAAAGTTATTTGTAAATTTACGTTTTTTTTTAAAACGTGGAATTATATATTTTCTTATGCTAGAAATAGGCATGATTATGTTTCTATTTTTTCACACGTTATTTTCTATGAGGACTATACTCGACCATACTCTTACACCATCTAAATTTGAAATTAAGAAAGATTACTTTTAGATATGGATACTGTTGCTTAACTATTAAAGTTAGAAAATAATCATATGACCTATGCAAAGACGGCATAATTAATAAGAATATCACCCATTTAAAATATATAAATTTGTTAAATAATTGACATGAGCAATATCTTAAGCATTTGTAATATGATCATATCAATCAATTATGGGAACAAAATTTAAAAAAAGATGAGGAGATTAAATACAGCGAAACAAAGGGATGATTAAGCGAGTAGTGTATCTAAAACTTATGATAGCAAGCTAGATAAAGATTTCTATATAAAATGGGTTCTGTCAATGATATTGATTACAGTGGCAAGCAGATATAGTTGACCTTCAAGTATAAGAGAAGGATAGCAACGGAATATATACATTTAACAGGGATATAATATTATTTCTAGACGTACATGGGTTGAAAAAAATTAAGTCAAAAAAAGGTGAAAATATATATTATGCATTTAAAAGTATATTTAAGGAGTCAAAATACAACAAAACTAGAGTTTGATGAAGAGAACGAATTTATAAGAGGAATTTTAAGGAGTTCTTGGAAAAGACCACAAGGAATATTTTTCAACGTTCTCTGATCAAATGACATCAGTAGTGGAAAGATGTAATAGAACTTTAAAAACCAGAACGTGGAAGTATTTTATTCAGAGTGAAACTTGAAAATGATTAGTAACATTGCCTAAACTGATCGAGGGATTTAACAACATGTATCACATATCCATAAACAGAGTTCTGATTCAAGCTAGTAAAGAAAAAAATAGATCTAAAATCGGGTTTAATTTATTTGATTACTTAACAACGCATACATTAAGAACGCCTAAATTCAAAACAGGCAAAACAACTAGGATTTTAAACCATAAATTTATCTTTCAAAAGATTAACCTAATTTTACAGAAGAAAGTTTTAAAGTAAGAGAGGTAATAGTAGGTGATCCGTTTGTATACAAACTGGAAGACTTTAAAGCGAGATCATGTTGATGAAATATTTAAGGAGATAGAGTTAAATCGATACGACAAACAAGACAATGTATACGAGGCAGAACAGATTTTAAAACTAAGAAAATTAAGGTTACAAAATAGGTTCTTGTGAAACGGAATGATTACGTGATCGTTTTAAATATGTTAGGAACCAACTGAACATATTCTGTTGTGAAAATAAATAGACATAACAATGAAGTTGGTAACTCCAGGATTAAAGAATCACATAAGACAAGTACAACCATTCATCCATCAAAGATAAGTATTTTAATATTTTGCAGGATGAAAATATTTTGTTGAATAACACTATAAATGTTTGTTGGTATTGCAACGAAGGGTTGGTTGACAAATAGCATTTCCAACATCACCAATAACACAAATATTGGCGTTTTTCTCTGATATTTGTAAGCAAATAACTATATGTTTGGAAACAAATGTCATAAATATTTTTGAAGATAATAGATTAAATACTTTGCCATTTTATGGTTTTAACAGGTCTAAGCTAAAAAGAACAGGTGATGTAATTGATAATTTAAACTGTTAGAGATGTTTACGGTACAGTGATTTTAGAATGCAATTCCAATGTTAGATTCATATGTAAAATTACAAGTAACATAAATTTGACTCTCAGATTTTACCGTTGTAACATCGAAAAGCAATTGATCAAATGCGAAAACGAAACACAAAATACCATTCAAGTAATGGGTGTGTAAAGGTGATATAATCAATCTTGTATTAAAGTGGAGAAAATATTATCAGAGAATGGAATCAAATGCAAATTACGCGCGAATATGGAAAGAGTGTACAAAAAATCTTCATGGTATGCTCACCAAATAAGTAAGTTTCATGATTTTGAACGAAAACAATAGTAATATGATAAGCGAAAACATGAATTGATGCACCGATAGCAAAAAGTACAAGTTAGCACCACCAACTAGAAAGGAAATTAAAAGATTTATAAGAAGAATTAAAAGCATAATAATTATATGAAGGTCTCCGGATTCATTTAATAAAAGATTTGACGAGTAAAGATTTTTCAGAGAAAATGACAAAGATTTGTACAACTTTTTTATAATGAAATAGGCCTCTAGTAAAATAAAAATAAGAAGAAGAAAGGAGAGAGATTTTGGTTCAGTAAAAATGCAATTTGATCTGTCTATAACATTTCCGAAATATGTTCAGTCCGAACAGGAGAAACTCAGTACTTTCTATGGACTGGTATCTCAGAACACAATCTTAAAACATCATAAACATGCATCAGACACAAAGAATAGTAAATAACGTGTCTAAAGAATTAAAAACACATGGCGGGGGACGTCATGACTTACTGTAAATACAAACTGATATTTTAGTACAATAAATTATCTAACATTGCTTATAGATAAGTATCAACCTATCAGAGGCAGGTCATACACAGAATTGGCAGAAAGAGTAAATGCACAAACAGCATGTATTAATGTCAAACATTTTAATAATAGTTTTATCTTTCTATGCTATAGAGTAAATTCTATCCCCTCCAGGAGACCACAGACACAGACCGTCAAACTATAATATTGGTTTCACAAATGCTCAATAAAGGTGAACGACATTGATAAGTTTCAAAATGAATTCGATGTATCAGTGAATGTTTACAAGCAAAGCGAGAAACGCAAAGAGACAAATGATGAAAGAAATTATATAAGACCTGTTGGAACCACTGAAGAAAAGAAAATTCTCATCTCGATATGCTGATTTTATTTGGTGAAATAGGTGGACGAAATGAATATAAGACTTTTTTGACCTCATAAGTAAGCTCTATTCATTTTAACATGACAAAAGATGAAGGAAAGTAAAGTATGCAAGGGTATCAAAAATGTATCGCTAAAATTATTTAAAATTCAATATGTGCAACGACTGACCTTTTAATCAAACTTTAAAGTGCCAAGCAATGAATCTGTTAAGATCAAACCAATATAAGATATATAGCCTGGTTGTGAATAAGACCGTATTAAGTTGATAAGGTAATAGACGTTATTGAGTTTATAAAATTAAAACTTTACCATAAGGTTATGTCTATGTTCGACCTTAAGGAGTCTGCTAAGTTTCGAACTCTATAATCAAACAAATATTCGAGCCGCATTAAAAATCTCCTTCTTTTGTTTATTTTGTTTTGCTTTCGCTTTTCAATTGTCTTGTCTTTTTGAAAATACATGCATTAAATTGTTTTCCTCGAACGTTTTTTTGACTTGTTATATGGAGAGTAAAAGAACACTAAAACCCTAACATTATCACACAGGTCCTTTATGAAATAATTGTATTTCTGTACTATAACCCATACATATTTCGTAATGTCTACCACTGAATGCTAACTTCGTTAAATTGGATGCCTTCCTTGTACATCAATCATCTATAAGAAACAGAGTATTAGTTCCCCCTGTAAGTAATAAGTAATTCTAAATGTTTTTTTATAATTTATTGCAACATGTATCACGATTACTTGCTATGTTTGAATAACCATTTCCTGTTGTAAGTCTTGTTGTGCTTTAAGAATTGACAGGTTATAACACTGCAATCAAAGAAGCTCTTATATACTATTTATATCCAATCTAGAACAAACCTTGTTTTTTCCAGAATTTGTAACACCACATACACTCATGTAAGAAGGTTCTTTAAAATACAATATTTAAATGTTAGAAAGAAGTTCCCTGTCAGAGTTAGTGTCAGAATAAAAAATAGTATTAGTTTATGTGGTTGTCAAAAAGTAGGATTCACAATTAGATTTGTTATTAACCTCATGTAATGTAAAAATTCCTCCCATATTAATTATTTGTGGTTTAATTTTTGATGGTTGTTATGTTATATGTAGGTATTAAACTCTGAATCATACGCTGAAAATATATTGTCAATAATGAATGCATATTTGATGTTTTGATCACCGAATCTAACTTTGAGAAAAGTGTAAAATTACTTGAAAAACTCGATGACATGATCAATAGTTTTTTTTCTATTTATTTTATTACCTTTTAACTTGTTTCTTATCTCATAATATAATCTGTAATATAAATGTAGTGTTCTTGTTTTAGAATACCAGCACTGTAATAGACATTAACCTCACCCTTTGTTATATTATCTCTTTTCATTTATTAACGCTATACTGTGTTATTTCAGTAGACATTACTTCGTGCTTGTAGTTGTCTCGCTACATTTGTTAAATTAACAATGTATTATTAATATTTGGTGTTCTGATAGTTTTCTTTTTTATCCCTTCATGTTTTGTAATTATTTCAACCCCACTTATCAAACACATTTTTACGCCTTCTAGTTCAACTCCACCATTCATATTGCATATTCAAAACTAGCAAAAAATATTACTTGGTATATCAATCCGACTTATCACACTCATCCAATTCCATTCCAATATATATATATATATATATATATATATATATATATATATATATATATATATATATATATATATATATATATATATATATATATAATTAATTTCATTGTTGCGGAAATTTATTTGCGCATCTGCAATAAAGTATATGTACATTTTATGAAGATTTATTTTGCTGGATTCTGTGCGTTTTTGTTGTGCTTCATTTAACAAAGCCTTTGATGCTTCTTTATACTGTTCCAAAATCAAAAACCTTAAGAATAGAGCATGTAACGTTAACCTTCTATAGTTACAATTATCTTTTATCGCAGGATTGAAGAAGAAAAAAACCCCAACTTTTCTGGGTTACTATTTTTCTCTCTTTTTCTATTGTTAAAATCCCTTTTATACTCATTCGTGGTGAATTAAGTATTAGATATTTTAAAGCTGTATTAGCTGATACATCAATATTTCTCTTGCTAGTTACGTAGTCATAGAAGAAAAAAAGTCCAATACCGAACTATATGATTCTGATGTTATCGTATCGAATACCGAGCTATTGATTCTGATGTTATCGTATCCAATACCGAGCTATTGATTCTGATGTTATCGTATCCAATACCGAGCTATTAATTCTGATGTTATCGTATCCAATATCAAGCTATTGATTCTGATGTTATCGTATCCAATACCGAGTTATTGATTCCGATGTTATCGTATCACACTCTAAACAAATATTTTCCAACTTGCAATCACGGTTACCAGCTCCTATCACTTCAGAGGCTTTTGCTAATGCAATTGTAAACCTCAAATCCTTATGAAGAACAAAGGGTATATTGGACAATGATCTGTCAATAACTGAAAGTTAGAATGGATTCTAATTTAATTTCGTATATTACAAAAATAACACCTTCTGTACCAATGTTTAGTGGATTAGCAGCTCTTGGTCTCAACTTAAGCAACTTTTCTATTCATGTACGTTGCTTAGTCCATAAATCAAATTACATCGCGATAATATTGAAGTCATTTATTTTAAACAAATCATCACTATTGTTATGTTTTTCGACACCATTCTACCAAAACATTTAACTACTGAGTCGTTAGTATCTCATTTGACCTTTAAATCAAACGATATATATATAAACGTTTTTTAAAAATACTAGATGTAATTATAATATTAAGTCCCAACCTAAGTACTACCACTTGTAGTGTTTGTTAAAGTTTAATACTGACAGTGCTTTGTCTTGCTTTTGTGAACTTATGTCTTTATCTGTTATGTTATCGCTATTTAACATATGTCCAAACTTTGAGAAATTTGTAAACAAAAAGCTAATACCCATTATACCAACAATACGTATATACTCTAATTTCATCTGTTTATCAAAAGGTTGGTAAAAATCACCAATTTGAGGTTGTTTAGGTTTATCTAAACAAGCATTATTATCACAATGAGTCTCGGCGTATAGCGCTAAACATTATATAAATTGTTTAAATACAGAGTAACCAAATTTCTTTTCTCAATCTGTCGTTAAGGAACTCGAGTGTCTCTGTTCTGTTCTGGTTAAAATCTTCAGTATTTTTTTGTGATTCTTTAATTAAATTAACGTGTCTAATTCTCGCTTCGTTTGCACTAATGGGATCAAGTAATCAAATAACATATTATTTCCTGCAAATGCTAGACCGTTAACTGTTGCTCCTCTAAGCCTTACTACTGTTGTTTCCATCTTCTACTTAACTGTAAGAAATTATGATACTGCTTCAATTTTTAGTTTACATCCGGATGGAAATATATCCTTTTATTCTCGTTTGAATAATATTAGTAAAACATTATTTGCTTCAAGATAATATGTACGTGTTTTTTTATGCTGTAAAGATAAGGTTCAGATTCTTTTTTAATGTATCATAAGTAAGCAACACTTGTTTATCTCTAATCCAAATTAAAAATCATTTTTAATCCAAAAAGACGTAAAGGCTCAATATTTAAGTTGAATTAAATTGTCTATAAGCATGACTGGTTTTATTTGAAATACGTACAGCCGTAATTTATATATTGTGTGTAACTTGTATTAAGGAAAACGCTATGGGACATATTTAAATCCATAAATATTAACCACTTTTTGAGATGTAGTATCAGACGTTAAGCGTCCTATGACCTAACATTAACATTTCTCCAAAAATAGATTCCATAGCTTTCTTGTTTATCAAATCATGGACGTTTTGAATTTAAACCCAAATAAACTCCATCTGAAAACTCCTCACTTGGTATAATACGAAAATTGTAAAGCAAAATACATTCAGACACAAGCTTTCTGTTGTCCATCTCACCCAACCTGTTTTTAATTTCATCAATTGTAAAATTAAATGAAACAGTCTTTATACCAATTTCTAGATTTAATTCTACTTCTTGCTCAAAATATGATTTGGTATTTGCTTTTTATTGTTCTATATTACAGCAGTAATATATTTGTTTAGAGTTGGTGAAATCTGATAATTTATCACTTTCATTTTGTTGCTTAAATTCTTGATAGATCAATTTGTGAGTCATTCTCATAGATCTAATTGGTCTTTCATTAATATTTATTTGTTTTTGTTGTCAGGTATCTTTTTGTTAGCTGGGTAAGAATATTTTTCTTTTATAATTGTGATGAAGTATTAGAGTTAGCAACCATCTTGTTGTTCAAGTTTTTAATTCTTATAGTAAAATCATTAATTAGCTTCTTAATCTCATGCTCAATTTTCTTTTATTTCTTTCTTGATGCCTCTGTGTAATCGTTCATGTTGTGGTTGTAAAATATTATCGTTTCCAGAGATTTCTTTATTTCTTCCATGTCACTCTCTAAAGCACCCATCTCTGAATTTATTCTATGTTCAATTGGTTGTTCCTATTGTTGAATGTTTGATATTTCATGTGGTCTCTCCCTTCTGCCTGCTTGCTATCTTTTTGTGTTCAGTTTTTGTATTGCATTAGACAATGTATTTAGTCTCTGTTTGAATAAGTCTTGTGTGTCAAATATCTTTTCCTGTTGTCATTAATATGTTTTTGTAGCTCTAGCATTTAAATCTCTGTTTCATTACCACTCTGTTCAATCGATATAAATTTGTTGTCTATTTGTTCTCTCCATGCCTTATATCTTTCAAAGTTTAATCCTAAAAAGTCTTTTGTATTTGTGTGCTGGTGCATGTATTTACAAATTGTCCGATAGCAGTTTGCTTTTACTGGATCACTTAAACCGGTAATACTATTGTTAATCATGTTTAAATAAAATGTTTAATGTTGCATCTGTCTGATATGTTACCTGACGTTTTCCTCTGCTGTTTAGTTCAGTAATTTTCACCATATTTTAATAGGACCTCTTCATTACATTTCCATAGTATTTACTTAACATGAAATTGGTATATTGCGGGCATTTCGTGGATGTCTAGAACATTTCCCTCTCCATCTATTGTATTAACATTTAAGCAGTTTAGTAATCCTCTTTGTAATTGCTTGTAATTATCAATAACATTGTAAGAAATAAGACAGCAGTGAAAAACATTTTAACAGGTAGAAACACTAACTAACATGTGTAGTAACTATTGAAGTAATCTTTTATTTCACTGAGTTGATCTTGCAAAATGTATACACTATTAGAAGTTGTAGTTAGATATGTACACTGTGTAATTACGAGATGAAGTAACTAGAATTGTATTTCAAACACTTAGTTTCAATACTTTCTTCATTGTCGTTAGTTGATGTCAAACCTTTTTTGACTTTATTCATGAACATTTGAAGCTTCCAGTAACCATCAGGTATTAAAACAGTTTTTGCTTCATTATGGTCGTTCATCTATTAATAAATTATGTTGTTTATCAAATCATTGAAAATATTGTAATAACCAACAGCAAAATCTGTTCTCTGTAACGATACTGGGTTTGTTAAATATATTTATTTTTTACGTTGTGCTTCTATCGTAATATAAGTCATTTGCATAGGATCAATTATTACTTCCATTGGTTTTATTTAATTTCTCACATTTCTCTAATGTCTTGTCCACCTTGTTTATCACGTTTATTTATTACCTTGTCTCTCTGCGTTAAACAATTTGTTTTAATTGCATTCTTTACATCTGTGTGTTTGTTATGCTCATTAACTATCAAATTAATTTTGTTGTGGCCAATTTTGCTGTCAATTGTTGCTTTGCTAATCATGTCAATAATATTGGTCAAGTTAGTATTGCCCAAATCACTATCTCATCATGTTTTTTGTTGTCGATCATCTTTTTTAAAAAAGCTTTTGCACGGAACCCAAGTAAAGTTACACCAACTTTAGTAACAGTCAGATGTACAATAATTCCTGTTGATAACCCGCGACTTTAAAATTAGCAGATGCTATACCTATACCACCTGAAAGTGCAGACATGATTAGCTTCTACCCGCTCTAAAACGTTATATGCTGTTTTGTATTTCTCACTTACTATTGTATAATGTTCAATCTTTCTAACCAAATCATTTTTAATTCACCTATGTTTTGCAACCTAAACTTTATGTCATTATCCTCTTGAAGTACTTTCTTCTGCCATTTATACATTTAATTTTTAACTCATTTATCTCAAATTGTTTCTGGTAACATCACACGCGCTATACGGTAATCGTTTGTAAACTGTGATAAAGAAACCTGAATAATCCATTTTATTGTTTCATTAATTTAATATTTATTTGGAGAATCTGTTGTAAGCTTAAAAGTCTTCTTTATAATGAAACTGTAACTAACATCAAATACTGAACTAAGTGTTGTACCATAAATTGTATTGGTTATGTTTGTTATTTCACTCATCATTTATTTGTTGAATTTGTTGATTCTTTTACATTATATGTTCTGATATTCTGCTTGAAATAAAATCTTGTTGAATCATTCACTTTTTGCGTCAAAAAATAAAAGAAAAGGTATTCATACTTTTAATATTTGTTTCAAGCCTGTAGGTGAACTAATATTCATTTTAAACATTCGCTTCAGGAAGTCAATTATAGAAAATATTATTCCTGCTCTATAATGAAACCAATAACGTTAGATTTGATATCATTAAGTTGATCACGGAATTGTTGCGTTGATTGTGATGCCATTTTATAAATCTGTTAACAAATTACAACATTTCTGAAAAGGGACCTTTTTATCATTGTTCTGTAATTAAGTTCTACCTGCTGTTGTTTTCTTTCCAGGTTTTGTCATAAATTTGTATATCCAGAAACACCAACAATTAATAATACCAGCACCTATCAAGCAATACATCCACTTATTTTAAGTCACTTTTTCTTCTGTTGGCCTTACTGCTTGTTTCATGCCATTATGTTTGATTTTTTAATTCTTGTGAACTTTTTCCAACCTGTATACTTAGTTCAGTTATATGTGGGTCTTTCTTCTTTTGCAAACTTGCCCTTTCAACCATTGAATCGGGTTTATTTTCATCTGTGTTTTAGGTTGGTTCACAATCCATTTATTTCACAACTAAATTGTATGTCTGAGAAAACATTATATTCCGAATAGTTTTAACTAATCATTTTTATTTACATTTTACTTTGAACTAATGTTGAAAGTAACAGTATTATACTTAGAAATAGTAAAACAAAATGATTGAAAATAAATATTAGAAAATGTATGATGGCTACTAAGACATGTTCGAAATGTAAAGTTGATAAAACAAATACCTAAGTTAAGTAAAGGCAATGCTTACTACAAACCTTTGCGGGGTTAGCACTGTAAAATATGGAAAAAGAAAACATAAAAAACTATAATGAGTTTAACAGAAGATGGAGAAAATATAATTGACAGTATGAAAATAAATGCAAAAATGAATACTTTAGAAATAAATACTACAGCGATGAAAACGTTAGATCAACTCAGTTAGCAAGATCTAAAATTTGGATAGCATTTAATGATAACGTAAAGGCTCATGCAACGTTTAAAGTGTTAAGTGTCATCTACTGAGTCTTTTCCCAGGTGGTTAAATTTCACTAAACCTTAACGAGTTGCTGATAATTATCTGTTTCTGAGTAGCCTTAGCAGGATCCCGCCTGAGCTTTGTCAATTTCGTTAATAGCTTCTCAACACTGAATGAGGTGTATGTTTAAAACAATGGTAAAAATTGCATTCATAATATCAATGAGAGATACCTCTACAATCGTTAGGATCATTTGAAGAGCCTTCAATATGCAATTGGTAGATAATGCTTTCGCATTTTTGTCACGCGAAGCGTCTGGTATGAAACATTTTGTTAAGTAATCTGACCTGTTAAGGGCATATGCTTAAAATTGTGCTTTTATAATTTCGGCTACTATTCCGTCCAGCCCACTAGATTTTCCTGATTTGAGATTTCTGATACATCTTAGAACTTCAGCTTCAAAAATAGGACTTTTAAAATATCATTTGGAGTTTCGATCATATAATCAAAGTTGTTGTTAGTTTTTGAGTCATTATGATACAGCAACGACTTGAATTATTCATACCATAGATTACACGAATCATGCCGTTACTGCATGCCTTGCGTGCACGTTTTGTTTAACCAGCTACCAAAACTTTGAAATATCTGACCTTGATTCAATTAATTGCTTGTTTCCGCTTATAATTCTCTTTGTTCATGCGAATCAAAGTTTTGAACCTGTTTTTAATCACTTTAAAATCCTTCAATTTTTAGTAGCTCTATTAATTCTAAAGAGACGCCATTTTTTTGTTGTTGCCTTTTTAAGAGATTGTTTTTCCCCAAAAAGATTGTGCTTTCCTATTTTTGTCATACTGTAACGACAAGTAACAGGCTGACTTGTGGTACATATCAATGATACATTGTACAGACTCATCATCTATTCTACGAGATAAAGAATTAATACAATTAGATCAAAATCAGAAAATTCACTTTGGAATGAATTCATAAATTCATTCTTATTATTTTCATTCCATCTGTACCTGTCAAAGATTTGACCAGTATACCTTTCTTCAGATATGCATGTGTTTCTAATGTCGACAAGTGAAAAAGTGAACTCACATAAGTTAGGGAACTAGACAGATTCACTCATACACTCAGTTTCAAAATCGGAACAATGTTTAAAGAGGCCGACTGAAGGAATCATATAATCTGCTCCGCTAGCCCCGTCATTTGCAATACATGTGAAAGATCTCTCTCTCTCTCTCTCTCTTGGTGCATTCTGTCATTTAGGATATTGTAGAATCTATTTTAAATATATCAGTCAGTGAGATAATGCATTACAAACAAAATTTTTCCGTATTCAACTCATCCAACTCAAATCGGTTTCTCCTAATATAAAATCAGCAACATCACTTTCTACAAAATCGTTGAGATTCCCAGTTCTACCATTAAGATCACCAGCTGGAAAGAGAAATGAATCAGGATATCATGTCGCGATTTTCAAATAATTCCCATTCTCTTCATTGTTAAGCGAATAATATATCGGAAAACCTTGTGGTGATAAATATAAAAAAACAAAGTACCAAATCTTGATCTAAATGGGCTTCCTTTAAAGTGGAGACAAATACAGTCGTCAAGTCCTAAATAAATTCTTGTCACAAATATTTTCTTCTACTAATTTTTAATTTGACAAAAACAGGCACACATTCTGAATATCTACCACACATCCGCGTTTTCTTCCTTGTTTTAATAGAGATAAAGTGTCCTTCTCCAAAACCGTCGAATTGTCTATCTAACTAGCCATAAGTTTCACAATGTAGATGTAAAATCTTGTGATAAACGACTGAAAGTTGGTTTCAAATGTATATTTAAACAAGACTTTTATGTTCCAAACTCACGTGCTTATTTTTGTTTTCACATATTGCGCGCGAGGGCATCGACAGCATTCTTATGTATATGTTTGTTTCTACAGCGTTTCTAGCTGGCTGTTTCTAGTCAATGGCTGAACATCATCCTCCTCCGTAGGGGTTACGGTGTTATGATGTGAATTGAGGTAAACATCACCTTGTGCACCATTAAGTGCTCCCTCGGATCGTGCGTAGCTCCTAATATATTTTCTGCCAGATTTCCGTCGGATTCGCAGACTAGTTTATCAAATGAAAGATAGTCCATTCGGTTTTCTTTTCTAGCTTTGTTCACGAATTGTATCAACGCCTTCCTATCGTTTCTCACGTTATGGTGGTAGTCTTAGGTAACGGGGTGGGGACTAAACCTGTGTTTACCTTCCCCTTTATGTTTTTTTTTTGTTTGTTATTAATTGTTTTTTTTTAAGTTCTGATTGCAGATTGTGTTTGTATTTAATGTATATAAATTTAGCAGTTATTATCCGTGGCTTGGAATCACTTCCGATCATGATTGGAATTTTCTTACTGTACTTTATCAGTGTTTATTTCAAGGACGTCTATCATGTATGTTTTTGATTTTCTCTTCGCATTGTTTCCAAAGTTTCGCGGTCATTGTGTTCATCAAATCTATAGAATATTAGGTTGTTTTATTGGGACTGAGACCCGAAATGGTCACACCGTTTTTCAGTGTATGAAAACTGCGTCGCAAAGTCCCATAACCTTACCGCGTTTCGGTTCTTTGTTTAGTTGAATAAATATATCGTCGACTTTGTGGTTCTAGTTTGAGTAATTACGATTGAATACTATGAGGTGTCTCTATACCAACTTAAACAGCCATGATATATTCCTTGATATGTTCAAAACACTATCACTGCGATCACTACTGGTGGCTAGGGCTAAACTACCATCCGAATGTATAGTCAGCTTTGCTTAAGTTAGCTGTTGATGTGTTTTAATTTGTGGGAATTGTTTCTAGGGCCTGGATTTTGGTTCGATACCCGCCATTATGAGAAGAAGACCAAGGGCTAACAAGAGTCTAAGTGTGCAACTTTCGTGTGTTCGAGAAACTTTGATAACTCCCACAGCCACTTTACTCTTGTCAGATTGAACGAAACATCCTGTCCTGCACTTACAAACTTCGAAAGAAACTCCCATTTTCACAACATATTTGCAGACTTTTATCAGCGGTAAAAAGTACGTCATCAAAGATCAACAAACAACTGATAATTGGTTGGCAAAAGCTAATATAGCAGCCAAATATTCTTTAGACATTGTCAGTTCAAAACAAATTATTATGGTTCCTACTTCTGCAATAACAAGTGAATTTCAGTTTAGATTAAATAAACTTAGAAATGTAGGAAAACAACACAGCATAATTATCCATTAGGACCTACTGTTACAAAAGACAGCAAAATAATACTTATTTTGGATATTAGCATAACATTATTGTTTGAACTGAAAATTAAAACGAATGAATGAAATAATATATTAGAAAGGAAAATAATAAAATAAAGAACATACTTGGTGAACAAAAATTAGAATAGGATGTGTTCCAGTAATAAAGCTATAGAAGAAAAATAGATAAAAGATCTTAGTCGTACAAATTCGCATTATCAAAATGCTGTAAAAACAATAGAAAGCAATATAAGTAAAACTGGAAGAGTTATTTTGTCAAAGTTAAAAGGAGATATTTCCGCTATTATTATTAAAACTAACAATTCAGAAGATTTAAAAAAAGAACTCGAATATCATGACAATGAGATGTTAAAAAAACAAAATTTAAAGACGATATTTTAGAAAACAATGAGAGAAAACAATACAATACTTACAGAAACTAGAAAAGGTTTACAATTATGAGGTCAGAACCGACTGTAAGTAAAAACAATTTAGAAACAAATACACGCGTTTAACATATAAACAATAGAAAAAATTGTAACCTTCCTCTCGGGTAAAGATTAAAACTATTATTCAAGGAAAAAGTGTCACAATTGCAAGTATTTTCACAGATATAGGTTTGAAAATATCAGCTATTGCACTGATTATAACAAATAATTTAAAACGTATTGTTTCCCCTTCTACAGCTATTGTTTCACCTACTCATACACTTACAATTTACTTCTACTCCTCATCCGACAACCAGTCCTACACTTACATTTACTACTACTCCACAGCCTACACCTACTACTAAACTTATATTTACTAGTAATCCACATCCTACACCTACTACTACACTTTCATTTACTTCTACTCTACATCCTACACCTACTACTATACTTTCATTTACTTCTACTCTACATCCTACACCTACTACTACACTTACATTTACTTCTACTCCTACATCCCACACCTATTACTACACTTATATTTACTTCTACTCTACATCCTACACCTACTACTACACTTTCATTTACTTCTACTCTACATCCTACACCTACTACTACACTTTCATTTACTTCTACTCTACATCCTACACCTACTACTACACTTACATTTACTTATACTCGTACATCCTACACCTAATACTACACTTACATTTACAACTACTCCACATCCTACACCTACTACTACACTTACATTTACTTCTACTCTACATCCTACACCTACTACTACACTTACATTTACTTCTTCTCCTCATCCTACACCTACCCCTAAACTTACATTTACTACTACTTCACATCCTACACCTATTACTACACTTACATTTACTTCTACTCCTCATCCTACACATACCCCTACACTTACATTTACTTCTACTCTTCATCTAACACCTACTTATACACTTATATTTACTACTATTCCTCATCCTACACCTACGACTACACTTACATTTACTACTATTCCTCATTGTACACCTACTACTACACTTACATTTACTTCTATTCTTCATCCTACACCTACCCCTACACTTACATTTACTACTACTTCACATCCTACACCTACTACTACACTTACATTTACTACTACTTCACATCCTACACCTATTACAACACTTACATTTAGTACTTCTTCACATCCTACACCTACACCTACTACTAAACTTACATTTACTACTATTCCTCATCCTACACCTACGACTACACTTACATTTATTTCTACTCCTACATCCTACACCTACTACTACACTTGCATTTACTACTACTTCATATCCTACACCTACACCTACTACTACACTTACAGTTACTTCTACTCTTCATTCTAACCTACCCCTACACTTACATTTAATACTACTTCACATCCTACACCTACTACTACCCTTACATTTACTACTACTTCACATCCTACACCTATTACTACACTTACATTTACTACTACTACACATCCTACACCTACTACTAATCTTACATTTACTTCTACTCTACATCCTACACCTACTACTACACTTTCATTTACTTCTACTCTACATCCTACACCTACTACTACACTTACATTTACTTATACTCGTACATCCTACACCTAATACTACACTTACATTTACAACTACTCCACATCCTACACCTACTACTACACTTACATTTACTTCTACTCTACATCCTACACCTACTACTACACTTACATTTACTTCTTCTCCTCATCCTACACCTACCCCTAAACTTACATTTACTACTACTTCACATCCTACACCTATTACTACACTTACATTTACTTCTACTCCTCATCCTACACATACCCCTACACTTACATTTACTTCTACTCTTCATCTAACACCTACTTATACACTTATATTTACTACTATTCCTCATCCTACACCTACGACTACACTTACATTTACTACTATTCCTCATTGTACACCTACTACTACACTTACATTTACTTCTATTCTTCATCCTACACCTACCCCTACACTTACATTTACTACTACTTCACATCCTACACCTACTACTACACTTACATTTACTACTACTTCACATCCTACACCTATTACAACACTTACATTTAGTACTTCTTCACATCCTACTCCTACACCTACTACTAAACTTACATTTACTACTATTCCTCATCCTACACCTACGACTACACTTACATTTATTTCTACTCCTACATCCTACACCTACTACTACACTTGCATTTACTACTACTTCATATCCTACACCTACACCTACTACTACACTTACAGTTACTTCTACTCTTCATTCTAACCTACCCCTACACTTACATTTAATACTACTTCACATCCTACACCTACTACTACACTTACATTTACTACTACTTCACATCCTACACCTATTACTACACTTACATTTGCTACTACTACACATCCTACACCTACTACTAATCTTACATTTACTACTATTCCTCATCCTACACCTACTACTACACTTACATTTACTTCTACTCCTACATCCTACACCTACTACTACACTTGCATTTACTACTACTTCATATCCTACACCTACACCTACTACTATTTGTTTCCCCTTCTACAGCTATTGTTTCACCTACTCATACACTTACAATTTACTTCTACTCCTCATCCGACAACCAGTCCTACACTTACATTTACTACTACTCCACATCCTACACCTACTACTAAACTTATATTTACTAGTAATCCACATCCTACACCTACTACTACACTTTCATTTACTTCTACTCTACATCCTACACCTACTACTATACTTTCATTTACTTCTACTCTACATCCTACACCTACTACTACACTTACATTTACTTCTACTCCTACATCCCACACCTATTACTACACTTATATTTACTTCTACTCTACATCCTACACCTACTACTACACTTTCATTTACTTCTACTCTACATCCTACACCTACTACTACACTTTCATTTACTTCTACTCTACATCCTACACCTACTACTACACTTACATTTACTTATACTCGTACATCCTACACCTAATACTACACTTACATTTACAACTACTCCACATCCTACACCTACTACTACACTTACATTTACTTCTACTCTACATCCTACACCTACTACTACACTTACATTTACTTCTTCTCCTCATCCTACACCTACCCCTAAACTTACATTTACTACTACTTCACATCCTACACCTATTACTACACTTACATTTACTTCTACTCCTCATCCTACACATACCCCTACACTTACATTTACTTCTACTCTTCATCTAACACCTACTTATACACTTATATTTACTACTATTCCTCATCCTACACCTACGACTACACTTACATTTACTACTATTCCTCATTGTACACCTACTACTACACTTACATTTACTTCTATTCTTCATCCTACACCTACCCCTACACTTACATTTACTACTACTTCACATCCTACACCTACTACTACACTTACATTTACTACTACTTCACATCCTACACCTATTACAACACTTACATTTAGTACTTCTTCACATCCTACACCTACACCTACTACTAAACTTACATTTACTACTATTCCTCATCCTACACCTACGACTACACTTACATTTATTTCTACTCCTACATCCTACACCTACTACTACACTTGCATTTACTACTACTTCATATCCTACACCTATTACTACACTTACATTTACTACTACTTCACATCCTACACCTATTACTACACTTACATTTACTACTACTACACATCCTACACCTACTACTAATCTTACATTTACTACTATTCCTCATCCTACACCTACTACTACACTTACATTTACTTCTACTCCTACATCCTACACCTACTACTACACTTGCATTTACTACTACTTCATATCCTACACCTACACCTACTACTACACTTACATTTACTACTATTCCTCATCCTACACCTACTACTACACTTACATCTACTACTGCTCCACATCCTACACCTTCTCCTGCTAAAAATAATAATTTTTGCTATATTAAAAAAGACTTAAAAATATCGCTGGTTATTTGTTTGAGTTAGCAACAGTGCCTGAAATGCTTGGCAGTGTAATAAGCTGGCTTTTGCAAACGACTGGACATATTGTTTCTTTCATTGATAATCATATTGTTTTACTTGTTTTAACATTTAATGGTTTGTTATTTGGGGTTGTTACCCGATGTGCAGACAGGCCAAACAAAAGAGTTAATAAATAATTACCCATCTTATAAAAAAAAGTAAATTACAACAACTCCTCCAAATGCTAATAATATTATAAGTGCTTTTTTGTGTTTGTTTTGTGTTTCTCGTCTTTACAATCATTTGCATTTGCGAGTGCAATGTTATTACCACTATCGTCCTTCTTATCAACATAGTTATTACTCACGTATTCTTTAATTTCATTGTCTATCTTTTGACGATCGCTTATCATCAGCAATTGATCACAAATTTTTTACAACATCTGTATTTATATTTGAGTTAACTTCTATCAGAGAATTTTTTAAAAAAGATATTGTCGTATCCAACAACGTTACCGATTTTTATAACAGTATTACTTGATATCAAAACTATACCATTACCACCAACAGCATAATCAAGTTAAACTTTTGAATCCAAAATATATTACTGAAATCTTATTGTAATGTTTACATCTTAGTAATAACCTTCTTCTCCTAATATCAAACTCTCAGTTATCTTTCTGTGATGTATCTTGAACAATTGAAACAGACTCTGTAACTGATATTGTGTTACTAAGATGAGCAACTAAAACACAAATCACATAAGATCTCATTCTTTGATCTTGCAATGTATTCATCTGTCTCTGATCGCTATCTTGCAATACACTCATCTGTCTCTGATCGCTATCTTGCAATACACTCATCTGTCTCTGATTGCTATACATTCATCTGTCTGTCTCTGATTGATATCTTGCAAAAAAAAAAAAAAAAAAAAAAAGCCCAGCCAATATATTCGCTTGGATCAACATTATTATTGCACATATGTAATTTTCTTTAGTTTTACTTTAGCAAAATCTCAATCAAGATTTTGTGTATCAACTAAATAATTATTTGCTTAATTAGTTGAATCTATTTTTATTGTCCATTGATAGCTATTTTTATTAACAGCCATTTACATTTTTTCTTTTGGATATCTCCAGTAATGATCAGGAGGAATGTTAAAATTATTACAAATTATGTTAAACTGTTTCATATCTATGTTATTATTATTTGAATTAAGTACCTAAAACATCTTAGCTGCGTACAAATAAGGTGAAGCGTTCGTCAATATTTTATGTCTGAAATCCATTTTAGGAGCTGGGACTGGTTTTGATGGCTGAGTTGTTAGTTGAATATTGTTATGTATATTGAATTTATAATATGTGTCCATGATTGTAAGTTGTCCTTTAGTCAGATTATGGTCATTTGTAAACAACATGTTTACATAGCAATAGAGTTCAAGGCCGATTTTGTTACCAGCTGGAATGGAATTTTATTTTCATGTCTTGTTGTGACAAAAGTCAGGTACACAAAGTTATTTTCCTTATATATATATATATATATATATATATATATATATATATATATATATATATATATATATATATTCTAAAAGTTTTGTTCTAAATATCAATCTGTAAAGAAGCTATTTTCATAATCAGATGTTACAGTTGTGAAAACCAGATATAATTTAGAGAGAGGAATTATTTATTTAAAATATTAATTGGAAATACTAAAGTGCTCATATATGTTAGGACTTTTATGAGAATTCATTCAAAACATTCTGGTTTGCATCATTGTGGTACATCTGGACATTCAAGACTTGCGGTACATCAGGACATTCAAGGTTATTTGAATTCATTCGGAACATTCTATATTTTTGGACTTGTGATTAGGACACTTAAGATTTTTTGGACAATAACTCACGTTATTGTAAGTGTCTTTTGATTTTCACTTTAATTATTGTCTGGAAATAAATTGCTTATTGATTTTAGCTACATTATTGGTTTCACTTTCTTTCTGTTACATATATTCAAGATCTAAAGTCGTAACAGAACATGGGTGCTCGTCCGGGATGTGAATTTCTTTAAATTACAATTTAAATTGATTTTGTTTTTGAATTTTCGTTGTCCTTGGTAAAGATTTTTGTTTCACACATTTGAGAAATCTTTCGTGAAAACAGCAAGAATTCACAATTTTACATAAGGCCGAGAACTTTGTTTCAAGTCCTACCCCGGTAGGGTTAGAGTCTATAAAAAGGACAAGTTGCTTGACCTTACCAGATTTCTGAGGCAAAGCGTCTTTGAAAAAGCAAGAGATAAAGAATATTTTAATTCCATATTTGGTGCGAAAGGAAATTTTGAATAATAGTGCTTTGGGTTTAATTGATAAGTCGGTATCTGGTTTTTATTGGAAATTAAGGGAATTACAGCTAAAAAAATTCATATGGAATTAGAATTAAGAAAGCTTCAGCTTCAGAAATAGGAAAGGGAAATACAAATGCATATGCAGAGAGAGAGAGAGAGAGAGAGAGAGAGAGAGAGAGAGGGAGGGAGAGAGGAAGTGAGGGAGGGAGGGAGAGACATATAGATAGAGAGAAAGAGGAAAGGCAGAGAGAGAAATAGAAAATGGAAATAAAGGAAAGGGAAATGCAGATGTTGCGAGAGAGGGGGAGAAAGAGGAGAGACAGATGCAAAGATAAGAAAGAGAAATGCAATATAGATTAAAAGAATTAGATCTACCAAGCGGAGCACTGCCCCCCCCCCTCCCCCTTTACACACAAGTTCAGGTTTTGATGTTACCAGATATATTAAATTCTATTGGCTGGTCATTTAGGAGCCAATAAGACTTATCACAATACTTTGAATCATTTCTATTGGCCGATCCTTAAAAGTGATGTTTCTAAAAACTGCAGATCTTGTCACACTTGTCAAATGGTAGGAAAGTGTAGGAAATCCCAATCAGAAGATACCTAAGGCTCATCTGCAACCTATTCCTGCTTTTGAAGAACTATTTAGTAGAATAATGGTAGACTGTGTAAGTCTCTTACCAAAGACTAACTCAGGCAACCAATACTTGTGTCCATGATTGTAAGTTGTTCTTTCGTCAGAGTATGGTCATTTTGTAAGGAACATGTTTACATAGCATTAGAGTTCAAGGCCGGTTTTTTAGCAGCTGGACTGTTATTTCCAAGTCTTGTTGTGACAAAAGTCAGGTCCACAAAAATTATCATATTCTGATGTGAGAATTGCCAGGTACACCTATGTATTTATATATATATATATATATATATATATATATATATATATATATGTGTGTGTGTGTGTGTGTGTGTGTGTGTGTGTGCGTGTGTGTGTTTAGTAAACAAGAGATCATTCGGGTTCTAAAAGTCTTGTTCTAAACATCAGTCTGTAAAGAATATATTTTAATAATCAGATGTTACAGTGGTGAAAACCAGATATAATTCAGAAAGAGGAATTATTTATTTAAAATATTAATTGGAAATACTAAAGTGCTCATATATTTTAGGACTTTTTGGGATGTATGTCAATTCATTCAAAACATTCTGTATTACATCATCGTGGTACATCAGGACGTTCAAGTTTTGTGGTACATTGGGACATTCAAGGTTATTGGAATTAATTTGGAACATTCTATATTTTTGGACTTGTGATTAGGACACTTAGGATTATTTGGACTTTAATTTACGTTATTGTAAGTGTCTGTTGAATTTTCACGATATTGCCTAGAAATAAATTGCTTGTTGATTTTACTTACATTGTTGGTTTCAGTTTCTTTCTGTTACATATTTTTAAGACCTCGAGGCGTAACAATATCAAGAGGTTTTGCGGTCCCTTCAAAAAGTTGTTTCTTAACAGCATCATATGAAAGATCTTTAGAATCATAACATGTTCCATCTATATAAAGAGAAAGTTATTTTAGTCTTTTTCAGTTTCATTATACAAGTCATTATTAATTTAAATTATTGTTTAAAAAAATGCTTGTTTCTCACATGAACTTGTTGCATTATATTTATTTATATGTAGTTCTTGATGATTAAAGGAAATAACACAGAGATAAGAATATGGATGCTGAAATAATGTAATAACGTGTATAACCATGTGCTTATAAACTATGTTATAGAACTACGGGTGTGCTGTTAGTGGCTATACAAACTGACTCTTGCCGAGTGTTGTTTTTTTAGCAAATTTGCTCCTTCCTAGAAATGTGAATGGTTTGAAACTTTATCTGCAGGTTGATGTTCGTTCTAAAAAACCTTAAACTGTACTTTGATTTTTCGGAACATTTTTTGAAGATTGTATTTTAAATCACATAGGCCACATTGAAAGCGTGCATATATATGTTTTTTTATGTTATCACGGACACGGGTCACACTAGTACATGTTATCACGGACACGGGTCACACTAGTACATTTCATAGTACAATCTTGATCATAAACTAGGCATGGGAGTGGATACGGCTCAACGGGTCGGGCTTAACTATGGCTTTGAAAGTATTTTGTGTGTTTCTGGAGTTGGAAATATGATAATGTTTGGGCAGTTTACCTAGAACTTGAAAGTGAAAGACTTTTCATCTGAAAGTGTCCATCCTTTGCCAGTCGATTTGCTCATAGGACAGAATAAAGGGCTTTAACCATCAACTCTAACTTATCTCATCTTGTTGTGACTAATTTATACTTAGAATCCATATAGATAGATCTTTTAGCGCAAACAAAATGGCTTGTAGAATCTTAGCATTAAATTTAAATGGCACAAAAATATAGGAAACAAACGGTCTTTTGTAACTGACGTTGTTAACCGGTTACTGTTTGCTCTTATATTCGGCACCATCCCATACAGAAAGTGAACATTATTGTTTGATTATGTCCATCGTTAATGCATCTGATATTTCCGATGTGTCAATCACCCTTATTTAGCATCCCCATATCTCATTACCTACAGTCCATTGGAGGGCTAAAAGTTCAGACCTCTTGCGAGTAATGGCATAATATTAACTGACTGATGGGTTGGTTTATATAGGAAACAATGTAACTGTCTGCTAAAACAAACGCATGCACTGTGGTAATAATGTTTTTAAAAGATATATGTTTCTATTATTTAGGACAATAAGTATTTATGATTTTATAAATTATTATACATTAGAAAATATTTTCTTCTGTAAATGAGTGTGGGCGGGGCTCGTTGCAAATTTAGGAACTATTATTTATCGATGTTCACGATTATATTCCTAGACGGCCCTACGCTGCCAGCAACATTTTCGACAGGCGCAGTAGCTTGTAGTTGAGCTTGCTGGACTCTTACGCACGAGCATCGAGTTCGATTTCCAGACCAGGTCGGGTCTGTTGCAGTCTTGTGTCCTTGGGCAAGATACTTTACAATCATTGCCCAACAGAAACTAACAAAAACCCACTAGACAAAACACCTTAAAGTGGGATTATCCCAAACAAACCAGAAATGTTGTTGTGCATCTCTGATGCACACCAATAATATTTTAAGATATGCGTTAACTTATTTTATGGCGGTAATAGCAACACTCGAGTGATAACTGCGGCAATCTTTCTAAGCTGCATCCTGTATATTATTAAGCAATTCTTTCATTTGAATTCCATCAGTTTATGTGCGAAGAATAAGGCAAAAGTTTCTACCCTAATGTAAATCTGTTCATAAATTATGTGTCTGATATCTATCAATATATAGTGAGAAAGATATGTATTATTTTATTCGCCTTTCTAGGTATATGATTCGTTGCTTCTTTTCCAAGTTCTCAATTGTTACTTCACAACGTGTCATTTTCATAATTGTATAAAATTACTGCGATAAAGATATATAGTATTTATTGAGACTTATAACAGGATTACTAGTACCGTCTGGACTCGCGTATAGGGCAATACCAACTGCAAACTGCAATGACCCAGATCTGCCGTCGCATAATACGCCGGCAGATCTGAGTCTATGCAGTTTGTAAGGACTAAATTAGTAGAACAAACAACATAGACCCTGATCTGTCGGCGCATTATGCGACGGCTGATCAGGATCTATGTTGTTTCGATTTGGACCCGAGTTATACGCGAGTTTTGAAGGTAAATCAACTCAGAAGATACCGAAATGTGTAACGGGCTACCATATTTTGCCAGAGTACAACAGCTTGTGATTTTAATACTTGTTGTTACGTAGCGCGTATCACTGGGAAAGTTAAATTCAGTTCTAAATATTTGCATATCATATCAGTGCGATAGGATACAATAAAATTAAGTCCCTTTAAAATACCATATTTACAGTGTATTTGCGACTGTACCGTTATTAATCAATTATTAGCGTTGACAAATGAGCGCTAAAGACTTCGATGGCAACATCAATATTTGAATCCAGCTGGTGAATACTATTGGCGGCAATAATGTAACTATTATTGTCCCTATGTTGATAATGGATTTTGAAATTGTGACCGTCTATGTATGCATTGCGATAGAAACGGGCATCTTAATCGATAGGATTTTCGCTGATTACACCGTAAGTCTTCTAAAATGCTACCGTATAGCTAGAATAATGCAATGAAGTCACGGGCACGAAAAATTATAAGTAAGGGTCTCTAAGACGAATTTAGGAAAATACCACAAGGTGTTCGTTTTTCTTACTGCAGGTATAACTTTTGTAGGTACAAACAATCAAGCGTCGCATGGCATGATGGGAAATCTTGTGTTTTCACATGTGAAAATATAGGAATGAAAAATAGATGGAAATTATTTCACGAATAATTTTCTATATTTCATACTTAAGTAAAAAATAAATCTTGATATTAAACACTGTATATCATTCGATGCAAAATGAACAAGAAATATATGGCAATAGGAAAAAAAAAACAACAGGTAATCAATCTTATGACGGCATTTTTGACTGCTTGTGTAAACTTCTAAATATATGAATCGTGCTCGCTCCACACCACCATGCAAGATCACTAATAAAAACTTCACAAGTCATAAAAATTCCAAAGTTGGTCATCCTTTGGTAGTGTTCTTTTCCAAATCTTGCTTCTATTTCATAATTGACACAGTGAAAACCCGCATGCTTTTAAATAGTAAAGCTGACTTTGCTCCAAACTTAAAATACTTATCTTTAAATGCAGTTCTTCATAATGATGATGTCATGGGTATGGATGATACTGTAATTCATTTAAAACAAAATGACTACACACACCGTCTTCATTGTATTATTATTAATTTTTTTCACAAGTCTTTATTTGTCTTAATTTGAACAAAATCTCTTTCTCTCGAATGGAAAACAACTATCATATTTCAGTCAGGCTCTGTGAAAAATACTTTCTGGTCCAAGTTCATATTTACTCCCTCAGATCCAAATCGCATACATGTTTCCGATCCTCGATCTTCTTTTATACCATGAAGTAAAATATAATTTAAATATCTCAGCATATTTACAGTTTTTATTATCTACTGACGAGCATAAACATGTACTCAAATCAACCCCCCCCCCATGAACACCAATAAAAGGTCATGCTAAATTTCAACATGTACTCAAATCAACCTCCCATGAACACTAATAAAAGGTCATGCTAAATTTCAACATGATCACAAAATATGCATCTGATTGTAGTCCGCAATAAAAGATCCCGTGATGACAGATGATTTGTCGATATATATATATTTTGAAAAGGTTTCAACACTTTCGCACACAAACTGTGAAAATACGTCCACATGTTGCTTTACTGCAACCAAACTGATTAATATGTATATATCACATATAAAATCAGCAACCATGTGTCCTTTTTGTAGTGCTTATAAAGGTGAATATCATTTTATTCTTGTATGTAACTTTCACTATGAATTAAGTACACAGACGTATTGATTTATTTTAGATCAAGTAGGACGAAATTTATAATTCTGATTACACCAATAGTATTCATGATTGGATTTACTACTTTATACTTGATAATTCTGATTACACCAATAGTACTCATGATTGGATTCTACTACTTTATACTTGATCATTCTGATGACACCAAGAGTACTCATGATTGGATTCTACTACTTTATACTTGATCATTCTGATTACACCAAGAGTACTCATGATTGGATTCTACTACTTTATACTTGATCATTCTGATTACACCAAGAGTACTCATGATCGTATTCTACTACTTTATACTTGATAATTCTGATTACACCAAGAGTACTCATGATCGTATTCTACTACTTTATACTTGATAATTCTGATTACACCAAGAGTTCTCATGATTGGATTATACTATTTTATACTTGATAATTCTGATTATACCAAGAGTACTCATGATTGGATTACTACTACTTTATACTTTACAATTCTGATTACACCAAAGTGTACTCATGATCGGATTACTACTACCTTTATTATGCATACTCATATTCTTGTATTTATAATGTACCATCCTGACATCACCATTGGATCTTGTAAGATGTAAATAGGCCAGATGACTTATTTGCGATTAAATTATTTTGACTTTTATTCATTTTCCATAAACAAGAAAGATTGACTAATGATGGTAAAAAAAATACATTGCCACGATTGAATCATTTACGAAGGGAACATGAGGTTTTATAAGTTTTTTTTTCTTTTCTTCTCGAGTTACTTATTTCAAAAGATCAGCTTAAAATATCCGAATAGTTTTGTTCCTTTACTGTTTTACCAATAGCATTCATTACACGTTATCATACTGATATTAAGTTCGTAAGCCACCACCCTTTCGTATTCCCATTTATTTCCCAAGACTCAAATATTGTCTCCCTCTATACATCTGTCATGTAATTTTATCGTGGGTAGTTGTAAATTGGAAGAAAATCTTCAAGAATATCCGCAGGTGAAAATTGGCTTGTAATAGCGGTGACCTTAGGAGCAGCACAACCAAAACCTATTAAAATCGTACATAGCGTAAATTACAATTTTCAGTGACAAATGAAGACCATTACTTTTGGACGTTTTAACAATATTTCTAGCTATTTTCGGGAGATATACATTAGTTAAATTACAAAATCGTGATATTTCCTGACACTTTGCCGGAACCGAAAAGGAAGAAGGCTGAAAATATGAAAACCGTTAGAAAGAACAGTAAATGAAATAATTTATTTCTTCGTCTCTTTGTGTCTTTGTAAACTTTCCAGTGATTTAACTACGTAACAATCCATACAAACATCGCAACAAATTTAATGTTTGAGTTCAATAAAATACACAGTTTGATAATTTGTACTCGACGAGACACGAGTTTAGGGATAAGCAGATGTTAAGATGTCACAAGAAAAGAGTTAAACCCAACAGATATTGGATACGCTACAAGCAAGAAGACACGTGCACACACACACACGCACACGCGCGTAAACACACACAAACACACACACATATATATATATATATATATATATATATATATATATATTGTTATGCATGATGTTTATATAATATAATAAATATTTTAGGAACTTATAAATGTTTCTTGACTTTAATATTTGCTTAAACCTTAATGTAAAGTACAATGTTGACATGTTTAGCTATTGTCCTGGAATTACGTTGTTTACTTAGTATTTGAGTTCAAGAACGGTTTTGGTAAACAAGTTGTTGATTCAATTTGAGGTCAAGGTTGATTTTGTTTACAGATAAAACTAGAATATCCCTTAGAGTTGTGTGTTAAGAGTCACATACACCATACTATTGTAGAACATTCTGTCATGTGACCTATCTTTATATATACCATGTTCAGTGGACAGTATTTCAGTTCTCGACCTTAACATCAGTCTTTAAAGAGCCATTACAGTTGTGAAAAATCATTCCAAATTCTGAGAGAGGAATTATTTAAAATATTCATTGGATTATAAAAGTGCCAATACACTTTTGGATTTTGGATTTTTAACTGATGATTTTGGGATTTATGTGAACTTATTGAAAGATGTTTATGGAGTACTTCATTTTGGCACATCAGTAGATTAAAGACTATTGGCACATCAAGACATTCAAGGATACAGTAATTCATTCGGAAATTTTATATTTAGGACTTGTGATTAGGCCACTTAGGATTATTGAATTTTATTACTTTTAATTCACGTTGTTGTAAGTGCCTTTTGAATTTTCACTTTAATTGTCTAGAAATAAATTGCTTGCTGACTTTTACTTGATTTGTTGGTTTCACTTTCTATCTGCTACATTTTTCTTAGACCACAGAGTCGTAACAATCTCTCTCTCTCTCTCTCTCTCTCTCTCTCTCTCTCTCTCTCTCTCTATATATATATATATATATATATATATATATATATATATATATATATATATCGTAGTCAAGGTGTTACTAAAATAATAAATCATAGAAAAGCACTTGGGCTTTAATTTTGCTGAAAATTAATTTAATAAGGATCTGGCCTCGTAAAGAGTTTCGCTTTATCATAACTAATCTAACACTCTTCAAGGACGTATCGCATACCCATAAAAACTTGTGCCTAAGATAAACATTTATTTGATTTTCTTTGCTGTTGGAATAAAAAATGTACAATCCAAATACATCAAGAAATACAAATCTGGAGTAGCCGAAAAAGCTACAATAATCAATTTATCGTAATCTTATTGGATTCATATTTGTCTTCTTTATGACTAACTTAATCTATGAAAGAAATAATTCTGAATGAAATATTCAGTGAATCGTTTTGACAGTTTCTTCGCTGTGTAAAATTGATATTGTGCCTTTCCTATAGATTTTTTTCATCAGCACCTATCCAGCAGATAGCATCCTTCCAAGTTATAGAATTGTAATGTGTGTATGCATAAATTGCGACTTCACGCTTAAGGTCTAAGAACCAATACATGCATATACGACCCAGAGAAAATGTGAACCGTCAAGAGACCAAATTAGCTGTCTACACACATTTTTTTTTTTTTTCGCTTTGACGTGCTTTAAGAGATCTACAGATGTATCGCCAACATTTTTGAACAACAACAAATAGATGTGTAATTAAACATCAACGTGATATATATCGACCAAAATGAAGAATGATAGAAATATGGATAAAAAGGTAAGTTCTATTTAAATCAGTCATTTAGGTGTTATTTTTTATTAAGTCACATACAGTTGTTAAATTCTACACTTAATTCTTCATATAAAAAAGAAGAATTTGAAAATGAAGAAGATCTTATTTAATAATAATAATAATAATGAGAATAATTAGTTGCAGTAGTAGTTAGTTAAAGCGATCGCACATTGAATCTAACTGAACTCTGTTTTTATTAAAAACTGCACATTTTCTAGTATACAAGAACAACAAGAAACGTGACTCATTTTGTGGGATTAAAGTAGTAGTTCCTGTATATGTATATTGACATATTTCGATTTGAATTAAAAGAACATGTAACAGCTTGAACGGTTGAAAGAAATTATCTTTTGAGATCGAATGACGATTACGTAACTAAACTAAAACATTTGTTTTTATCAATTTTATTTGCATGTAGTGTTAGGAAACTTTACAAATCTCTACGCCATTTTAGCGTATACTTGACATACTAAGGATCTGCACTACTGAATTTAGAATTATTACAAAGTATCGCGATAACACATATTACTGTAATAATTATTTCATAAGTAAATGTATTACAATAAGCCTTTCAACAAGCGATATATATTGATGTTTTCATATTTGTCTGATAAAGTAATTCCCATAGAATCATGGACAGTAATATAAATAGTGATTCCCATAGAATCATGGACAGTAAAATAATGTGATTCCCATAGAATCGTGGACAGTAATATAATCTGATTCCCATAGAATCATGGACAGTAAAATAATGTGACTCCCATAGAATCATGGACAGTAATATAAATAGTGATTCCCATAGAATCATGGACAGTAAAATAATGTGATTCCCATAGAATCATGGACAGTAATATAAAGTGGGACACTCACAGCATGTTCATAAGTTGTTAAACATGTATGGTAGGTACTGGGAAAATGTTTGAAAATAAATTTATAATAAATATTACAAACTCATCAAATATTATGGTATTCACTAGTAAAAGTGGATCATCACTTGAAAGTAAAAGATGGAATTCATTGAAAAGTTTAACTGTGTATGTATGTATGTATCTATGTATGTATGTATGTATCTATGTATGTATGTATGTATACTACATTTCATACCCCCCTTGAAAACAGTTAAATCATTGTCATCGAACTGACAATTGTGTTATTCTTTTTTTATTGACTGAGATCACTATATATCATTGTCATAAATGCAAATTGGTTACGTTGGCACCTACATCTTTACCAAGATAAGATCGCCGTAACTAAAATATAAAGAAAATTCTAATAATCTTATTTCGAAAACCGCATAACAGCTTTTTATCAAATTTCATTCGAAGCACCCTAGTCCCAAAGTCTTTTGTACAAATGAAGCTGATTCGCGATCAAATATAGCTGATGCTACTAAAAAGAGAAACAAACTTATTTGACTTATTTTTTTAAACCCAATTGAAAGCAAAAATCCTTGTAGTTAGTTCTAAGATCTTTTACCAAATGATGCTGATCAGTCATTAAATATGGCCGCCGTTAGAAAGAAAATCTTAAAACAAGTTTTTCTCAACATATTTCGACCAAATTTTACAGAAAGCACCCCGACATTAAGGTCTGTCATTAAAGCTAATTGTATATCTCACTAGATTTAATGTCTGTCTTATGAGTAAAACTAATTCCATAGGGAACACTCAAATGGCACACCATACTATTATACGTGCGGTAATATATATATATATATATATATATATATATATATATATATATATATATATATATATATATATATAAGATCTGGATTTAATTTCCAAGAATATTTCGCTCCTTTTGGAGACTTGACACATCCAGATTAAATATTAAAAACTATAGGCTTTAACATCGTATTGACACATCCAGATTCCTTTCAAACTAAATATTTATTTCTACGAAATATGGAAACTTCCGCAAAAAGCTGAGACCGGTTTTTATATCAAATAGGCATATACACGAAAAAGATTAGTGCAATTGCAGGTAAAAGACATCCTATTATTCTAATATGTACATTTTTATAATAATATTTACATTTAATTTTGTGAAAAGTCTTTTTCATTCTTGCAAAAGGTGTGAATTCTTGTTTCCATGTTGCTGTCAGTCTCTTGTTGATAAAACAACGATACGCCCATTGAATATAGCTGATATGTGTTTACCTCTAGACTTCATTTACTTCTTAACCTGCATATTATATTAAATCATGGATACAAAGTCGATGTGTAGAGATCTAATGTCTAATCTATGTGTCACATTGCCTGGACTTCCCTGTACATCCATTAGCCTCGTCTGATGAAGCATCATTTGCCTAAGCCACTATAAGGATCAGTGCGTACACCGCCAGAATTGGCATTCTTTCGAAGAGCCTGTGTAATCTGTTTAGAACGGCTGATAAAGCGATATGCAAATAACCTATTCATATTCTTTGGTAATGCTAATTACAAGAGATGTGAAAAGGTTAAAAACTGAGCTTTTATAGACATTAGTTGTTGTATGCTTGCGTTCAATGTTACTTACTTGAAAGGTAAAGAGGAAAAGTCTTACAGTGAACAGACTGATTTAATAGCCATACAAATTGTGAAAAGATAAATAAATTATGATATTTAGTGCTGAGTCATATTTCCATGTACTTCTTCAGATTGTGCAGACTACTTAGCCTGTGTTACAATCCGTTTTAGATCTCCAGATTGACGACCTTTTTTGTGAACCTGCGAAAATTGAGCGCAACGCCCTCTGCTTCACCGTAGGATTCATTGGGTTAATTTCACGTTCGATAACTCCGATCAAGTAGTCCCGAAATAGACCGCACCCTTGCCTCGTTTCGGATAAGGTTAACGTCATGTATATATTGGTTATTAATAGGATTAATCATCACGGAAAACAATTCGCATTTCCCCAGGCGTCGATATCGCCACAATCTCAATAGGGTGCCATTAATTAATGATAATCTATATTCAACGGATTATCAGCAGGTTAATAAAACAAAAATATATAATAGCTAAACAAAGATTTATCGACGACTGTGCCCAGTCTACAGACTACTGTGGTGATTACATGATAAGAACCACCAAAATGTTTCTGTCAGTAGTCTGTGAAAAAAGCAGCTCGCTATTGGAAGATGAATCCAAAAGGGTGAAATGCGATGGAACATGAATCCACAAAGGCTGAAATCCGATGGAAGATGATTCAAAGTGTGCAAAACCATTTATCACATTACTCTTGATGATCTATATTACCTGCAAATTTTATTACAGGATGATGCTTCTTACAGTTCAAACTATTTCATATTTTGGATATACCTAAGATTAAACTAGTCCACGGGATAACTGTTGTCTTTCTTCTCTATGTCAGAATACCATAAAACACAGCTAACTGACAAAACATTTTAAGTTCACCCTATTGAATATTCAAGTCAACTTACATGCAACTCCAAAAATGAAAAGAAATTAATCTTCGGTGCAATAATTATACTATTCCTTTCAGTTACTGTCATGTTTCATCTGTATTGCTTGCTTGATTGATCTAAATTTCTAGTGTTTAACAAAGCTGTAATGTAAAGAGATTAAAATACTCTGTAATGTTTGAGAAAAAAAGTTCAATCTATGATTCAACACTGATCGCTTGCACCATCTAATGATTGTTATCTTTACTTTGGGATTAAAAGTGGGACCGAAAACGTTACATGAAAACATTAAAAAGTATTCAAATGGACTTGTAGACAGTGTTCTGAAAATATCGATAAGATACACAGTTGCTAAAGGCCGGTCCAATTGATCCACAGTGAAAACAATGAACATATCGAACAAATCATCTTAGCACTTGTTATCTAAGATTTTAAATATAATTTCCATTGAAGTGAATTAATGACTGTAAATATGGCTACAAAATTGATAAAGAGGAATACATGAACCATCTTAGGCAATTGGAATAATGAATTTTAATACAGTTTATTTATCATGTTTATATATTATGTTTGCTTATGCAGAAGTATACGTATACATATATATTTATTTTTCATAGTATTGATGATATAATAATATTTAAGAGTTTAGGTCAAGAGTTAAAAATTTGTGATAAATATGACTCTCAATTATATGCAGCTATAGATTAAAATGGTTTTGAGACAGTGTTACACAGCTATACAATAAAAATTCATCTTGGTTTGGGTTAATGCTATACAGCTTTACATTAAAATTCATATGGGTTTGGGACAGTGTTAAACAGCTTTACATTAAAATTCATATGGGTTTGGGACAGTGTTAAACAGCTATACATTAAAACTTCATATGGGTTTGAGACAGTGTTAAACAGCTATACATTTAAATTCATATGGGTTTGGAACAGTGTTATACATCTATTTCTGATGTTTTACCACATTTTACTTTCCGTAAAGCACCAAAAACTACAGGTCCATCCACTAGTGGATGAGAGTTTGGAGAACCCGTAAATATTATATGGTTTTGTTGGTCCTGCCGTCCTTCACATTATGTCTATATCCTCATTGGAAGACAGATACTAAATAACGCGTTTGCAATGTATCTGGTATGAAGGCATTGAGGGATAATTCCTGCAACATCTTTACATTCCCAGAGATATTTCCATTTCGGACAACATACATGTGCCAAATAGTGTTATGATGTCTCATATAAATGTATTTCATTGGTAAATTAATGAAGGCAAATATTTATGCTGCTTTCTTACATAATGCTCTTTTTCTCACAGAGTTTGAGCTAGAGTGTTAATTAAACGAAAGTATTCTTATTGCTTTATATTGATGCAGGATTCTTAACTGTGAAACAAATAAAGTTATATGAAACTTCACACCAAACATAACCGTTAACGACACGAGAAGATCACACTGACCCGACTTGATCTTGTGCAAGTTCAAATGGAACTTACATCAAATACACAATGTTTCAGGCTCCATTTGATTTACGCATTATTCAGGAAAAACGTAATAGGTTTGCGACAGTGCTATTTCTGCTAGCTTGGAAAGCGTAAGCTTGTAAATTAGGTCTTAATAGATCTTTCAGAAATTTGCTTTAAGTCCCGCCAATGCTTATTTACATTAGGAAATTGTTTTTAATATATATAAAATAATCATGAAATTTCACCTACTTATGAAACTAGATAAAGCAATAGTTTTGAGTTATTGCCGCTACAAATTACTTATTGTTACGACTCTGTGGCCTAAAATATGTAAGAGAAAGAAAGAGTAACCAACAAAAATCAGGTAAAATAAACAAGCAATTTATTTCTAGACAGTTAAAGTGAAAATTCAAAAAGACACTTGCAATAACGTGAATTAAAGTCCAAATAATCCTAAGTGTCCTAATCACAAGTCCAAAAATATATAATGTTCCGAATGAATTCCAATAGCCTTATATATCCTGGTGTACAACAAGTCTTGAATTTCCTGATTTACCACCAGTATTGAATGTTCTGACGTACCACAATGATGTAATCCGGAATGTTTTGAATGAATTCACATACATCCCAAAAAGTCCTAAAATCTATGAGCACCTTAGTATTTTCAATGAATATTTTAAACAAATATTTCCTCTTAAATTATATCCGATTTCAACAAAACAACCAAAATAAATTCCTTACACACTGATCAGTTAGAATCGAAATTCTTGAATAGGAATGAATTGCTTTACCAACATCTGTATATAAATACGCATGCCTACATGATCTATGACATATCACAATATGTGTAATTCTAATGGGAAAAAATACTGGCTTACTTTTAGAACCCGAACGATCTCTTGTTTACTAAACCCATATATTTATAAATAGATGTACCTGACAATTCTCACATCAGAATATGAGTAATTATTATGGAAAATTACTTTGTGTACCTGACGTTTGACACAACAAGACATGGAGATAACAGTCCAGCTGCTAGCAAAATAGGCCTTGAGCAAAAATGCTATGTAAATATGTTGTTTAGATAATGGCCACAATCTGACTAAAGTACAACTTACAATCATGGGCACATATTATAAATTCAATATACATAACAATATGTTTTCTATGTTTTAGTTCAATGTGTGAGAACCATGCCCAGATGTTGTCCCACATTATGTAACTACTCGCACGAGGCTCCAGTTATAGCCCTTCAACTGCTTATAGGTAATGAGATAATGAGTTGCTAAGTAATGTTGATTAACATGTCGGAAAGGTTTATTACTTTGTAAGAACGATTGCTCTTGGAAATCTCAATTATCAGAATACACTGCTGTATTATATTGCTGCCACTCAAATAACATCATCAAATACATTTCAGTAAGTATTAAGCTTAAATATTCATCGTTTTAACAGCGTTTCTTTCTTCTAAAGCGTACCTTTATCTGTGTATTGAAGACGGCTAAAGTGTAAATTTAATTTGTTCCGTGAATGGACTGTGATTATACGTACTTGATATGAGTCGATTTTAACTCACTTACCCATCCGTGGGCGACTGTAATTTTCACTAGCCCGAGCTTCAAACCAACATTGTTTATGCAAATGAACATGTGGTTATTATGATTGGAAATGAGAGACTACAGTCAACAATACTTCAAAATGTGCTTATTGCATTTCCTATTTATCGTCGTCAGCGTAAATTATATTTTTATCAGATACAGAAAACTGATTCAACCACGCTGTTACAGTTATATTTACTTCAAGTTTCTTACACGCGTAAATAAATCGCTATTTCATTCGTGAATAAGCTTTATTATTGATAACAGTTCTAGACTTAGACTTCCTTCTTTGTCACAAAAATATCTCATTAAACATCTACCGTTGCAAAGTTATTGATTGTTAAACTATATCTAATGGCGTAAAACCAATCCTTTTTGATACATATAAATCTTCAATATTGCGAAAAACTAACAATCCACCACTACCATGCAAGATCACCTATCTGAAGAAGCAGGAGTGGGCTTAAACGTTGAACTAATTTCATTTTAAGTTGATTGCACAACTGATGCAGATATAAATTTCCTATGCAAAATGGTTGGTATTAAATTTATCTGGAGTAATTTTCTACATGTGTTTGTAAATGCCTAAAGTCCATGCCACACATAAACTTCACAGAACATACTTAAGATTCTACCCTTTCAACAATTCGGGTTAGATGAAATTTGTAAGAAAGTGATCTTTTGTACAAGGATTGCGGCATTTTTTAAATCACTTCCGTGTTACGCTTTAGCGTCAGGGATATTGTGTTACCCTCCATCTGTTCGTCTGTATGTGAGCAAACTTTCTTCTAAACCAGTCGGTGGAAATTCACTAAACTTTGAAGATGTCTTTTCCGTGTGTTCACAATACAATAGATTTTTGTTTTTTTTCTTGGCTCCCTTTCCTGGTTTTTATATGTGTTGAATTGTCACTAGAAGGAAATTTGAACTTTTGTGCCATTTTTAAAAATATATATATGTGTGTGTGTGTGTGTGTGTGTGTGTGTGTGTATGTGAAGTCACATTATAGCATATATTGGCTATATCGCAAAGAGGAAATATGAGCTAAGTATTTTTCCAAGGACACACCAAGGAAGCCGACTCAGGCTGACCTGGGCGGTATCGAATCCGCGATACTGCGAATACGATGATGAACAATCTTAGCTACTCTAGCGTCCGAATTGGGGCAATTTTGAATATTGATCAAAATTTTGTTTGGTGGAATTCTGGCAATCAAAAGTTAGAAGTTACCTGTGGCACTTAATGCATATTCTATATTAGACTGTAAACGGATACATATGGATGAAAATATGGAGAATGGAATAGTATTAGTTTGGTTGTGGCTCTTCGTGTTTAACCCAGGCAGGAGTATCAATTTTGGATGGATGCTTGGAATTTTTAGCAAGCTTCACAACCCATATATGTCTGTATAGATTATGTTGTTCAGTACATAGAAATACTAGAAAATAGGATGTTTGCCCTGAATATCCGGTGTGCAAACATCCTTGTAAGTCTTCGGAGAGTTATAAAGGATATGTTATTTCTTGTTTGTTTTTTTGGAATTTGGACTAGCAGGAATACATGAAGTCTAACTTGATCGCAGGAGTTCTGTCAAGTTGTTGGACTTTGATTTTTATCAGAATGTATATGAAGCATTCACACTGCGGCCATATTTCTCCGATACACACTTTTGATTTGAATTTTATCGAGTTTTGTTATAATTTTATTATATATATATATATATATATATATATATATATGTATATATATATATATATATATATATATATATATATATATATATATATATATACATATATATATATATATATATTATTTAAAATTTATTTAACTTTGAAAGACATCTTCAAAGTTTAGTGATATTATATATATATATATATATATATATATATATATATATATATATTTGTGTGTCGATAGTCAGCAATCTTAGTTGCACCAGCTTCTGTTCTGTATAGCTGCTAATTTCCTTTTGTTCTGTTTTACTTTACAAATGAAGGAAGGAAATTAAATTCATTGTTTGTTTGACATAGGTAAAAAAGGAATCATTTATGTTTCAGTTTTAGTACTTTTCGAAGAGTGTAATCGGATTCGCGAACAATTAAAAATGTTGAATTATCAGAGTAGTGTAAATATATAACCAGGTCACATTTTGGTGATAAAGCATGTAGGTATTCATACGTATCATCTGATATCTTAATAGATCTTCTTGTCATATGGTTAAGTGAATATCCGGCTACGTGGAAGTTATAGGGAAGAAATTAACCCTTTTTGACGGTTCGATCAATTTAGATGAATGATATCCGCGTTGATGGTACTATGTTCCCTTTTTCAGAAGCGTACATATTATTTGCACAGATCAGAGCCAACTCAACATCATTTTCGTTACTCAGCAGTTGAAAGTTCTGAATTTACTGCGTGTCAAAATGATACAGAGTAAGAGCAATGAAACTCAAATAAATAAAAACAGTAAATCGGAAAAATGTCGGCTTTTTATCGTTCTAGCGAAGGGATGAATGCAAAATACTGTTTAATGAGGATTCGTCTTCACCTCATGTCTTTTCTTGACTAGTCGGATGAACTAATCCAATACATGACATGAGTGATATATTTATAGCCCTGTTTACAAGAATTAGGAATCAGCTGCAAGTATATGATAAGGCCGCAAACATATTGCAGTTTCAGACAATAAAACAAAAAGGCGATAGTACAAATTACAATCTTGTCTGCTCAACTTTCTTTCAGAGGACAAAAACACGACACAGAAAAACCAGTGATGACTTATTCTCCTAAGAAAAGGAAAAGATTTAATGTTACAAGTTGAAAATGAAGAAAGAAAACAAGACCTCTGAGATCCGAACTCTACACCTCTGACATATTGTCGATTCAATCTATTTACTGAGCTAATCTAAACACATGGTACTATGTGGAAAATCCAAGCGTTCATCATAACAGTCATATAGGTTGGCAACCGCATTTATAGTTTTGTCATCTGATTTTATTTAGCGAAAAGATGCGGAGGTATTCACGTCCACTACATGGTGAATATTATAATTCAGTCGAGAAAACCCCACTATAAAAAGTACGCTACTGAATTAAAGAATTTATAATACACTGGTTATAAATCCAAATGAAAACTTTTTATAATTTAAAGATAATACATAATGCTGTAACAATATATATATATATATATATATATATATATATATATATATATATATATATATATATATATATATATCTGTCCTTTTATCTGGCAGAGTCACATCTATTTCTTAAAGAGACACATGCAAATATATACTACAAATCTACTTTTATTTATAGAAGCAAATTTTTCCAGTTTTCTGATGTTGAACTGTTTATGACTATGAAAATTTTCTAGTTTTCTAATGTTGAACTATTTATGGCCATGAACATTTTCTAGTTTTCTAATGTTGAACTGTTTATGGCCATGAAAATTTTATAGTTTTCTGATGTTGAACTGTTTATGGCCATAACAATTTTCAAGTTTTTTAATGTTGAACTGTTTATGGCCATGACAATTTTCAAGTTTTCTGATGTTGAACTGTTTATGGCCATGAAAATTCGCGGAAATGGTGCTACTTGTACGTTAACAATAATGTTATGTCTTGGTGAACATGATTCTCACTGTACTTTTCATTAACAATATCCTGAAGATTACGAAATGTACAGTATTTACATCTAATTCTGACGATGAAGTGTATAATTAGAAGTTACTGGCTATCAAGACAAACAGAACATGAATTTAACACTGCATATTCTTTCAGAAATCTTTTACAACAATATGTTAAATCGAAATCTTTTCGAGCATATCTGGATTTTTAACTGATCACAACCAGCCATGCTTTAATACTCAGGCTTTGTGGAAAGTTATAGAAACAATGCTTGAAAGCGAAATATAGTGTTCTCAGAAAAGTAGTGAGCCATTTACTTTTAGTTTCACCACAGACAAATGCAATACTTCTTGAAATATTATTTCAGATTCTCTGCACAGCGTAAATTCCAAGAATCAATTCTCTTTGCTCAATGCAACTCAAACACTTTTATTTGTTTTGCTATATTGTTTCATATTTATTGAAGCGAATGTTCCTTTAGCTCCTTTTAGCAGTGTCACTTATGAATACTTTGAAAGCATTCTCTTTTAAGCTTTAACTTTTCAAAACATCCATAAATGAACAAATATATATGAACTTACATTATTTAAACAACATTCTAAACTGAAACTAATTATACCAACGGGAAATAAAGAAACGTTGCTTTATGTGGCATTTCTTACCCACAGAAAGGCAAAAACAATGTACATTCTGGTAAATTATCCAAATATACTTCTAAGGGGTGTTCTTAAAGACAGTGTATATTCCCTGCTTTGTCGGTAGAAATAATCGCTTTCTCTATTTAAACGTTTGGTGTGGTTTCCACGTGCTATATAGTTTGTGTTGTTTTCAGTACGTAATATAACGTTTCCCCTATGCAATATATATATATATATATATATATAGAGAGAGAGAGAGAGAGAGAGAGAGAGAGAGAGAGAGAGAGCGATTATTTTTAAGTTGTTTCTGTCAAACGTCTATTGGAAAACAGAAAATAAATATGTATATACTCTTCAAAGATTCAAGGCAACCCTCCCACCCCCACCCCCCCAAAAAAATAAAAAAATAAAACACCTGTTTTCGCTTTTCTTGCTTTATATATAAGGAGAGTTGTTGTGACTGCCATATAAGAAAAGGCTACAAGCGAAGATGCGCCTTGAGAATCAATAGATGAATCTCAGTTATCACACTGTCAATTTTCACACAATATTATTTTCTCAAAGTAGATAGAGTTAAACTCATATTGATCATATTTCCTGTTTATTGAAACTCATGCGATAGTAAGCACCTATACGTTAATCCATGTTTCTGTGCAATAGTCTACTCTAGATTTAGCTCGCTTTAGTAATACAATATTTTTATACCAAATTTCTTAACAGACGTTCCATGCAATCGTTCCATGCGGAAAATGTGATTGATTTATACATAAGGAGAGCTTCAAACATTTAACCGGCAAAGGTTAAATGAAAAAATAAACTCATCAGTTCATTAGAAAAACTTGGACAAAACTGCTTTAATTTTAGAAAGCCCAATCAAATGACATCGGGTGTGAGTGATCGAAAAACAGACTATTGCTCGTTTTGCACAAGAACGGCCACGTGGTCTCCAAGCCTAGGTCGGCGTTTTTCTCCGAATACTTCGGTTTCCTCAACCTGAAGGACCACATTTAGTGAACATATAAGCCATCCGTGTGCGCTTCATAAGATTGATAAAACTTATTCTGAAGGAGATATTGAATAAAACGTTTACGACTTGCCGCATGTCCACGCAGGCTTTCTGTTGCGGAAACTGTTATCTCAATAACTGTACCACAATGAAAAAACAAATCAGTCACCAACATGCCCTTTTTGTGTATTTGATAAGAGGGGTCTAGGGTCTTCAAACATATGCAAATTTTATTATTTTTTAAATACTCATTCAGCTATATTTTATGTCCAATTTGTGGCAGGGCACTTTTTTCATATTTTTCTAGGTTATGACTATTAAGTTGAGATAAATGTTCAGCTACGAGTTTCGCAAGAACATGCGCATACTTTGATATTTGTTTTGGTCATTTGGGATTGCTGGAACCCTTAGTTATGTAAAAATATAAAGTTTTTTTAAAAACGTTATATGCTCCAAAATTTTACAATCAATCATCATAAAATCGCCTTTATCTCAGATAAAGAATATGTATCCCTCTGATGACATAACCATAGATGTCAAGCAACTGGGTCGCAATGATCATCAGCATTAGAAGGAGGTATATGCCTTTCATGATATATTGCCAGTCCTCTAGAGGAAATATCAAAGACTGGGCAGAAAAAAAAGTGTTTTGAATTTGTAAAAGTTAGTTCAACAGAGGAAAGTTCTATCAGACAATATAACATTCAGCTTGTTCAGTGGTTCACTCAGAATGATACTACAATGATAACGTACAAGCAATTCAACACTTAAGGTTTTCTGGCTGGGATAGAAGTTGTTTGCTGGAAGGTTTATCCGATTCATTTCTGGAATGAAGAACGAAACAGATTTTTGACTGGCGATGAAATGTAACATTTATGAAACTCAGAAACTAACATTGCTGTAAAAATGAATACGTTTTAATGAACATAAAACCCCTTGGAGAAGAAAGGAGAAGAATTAGGCAAGACAAACTATAGTAGCGCAAGATATGACAACATCAGCTGATTCGATTTGTAGTGTGAAACGTTTCTGGTATGAAAACAGTTACAGATTATTCCTGCAACCTCTTTTCGTTTGGATCCAAAACGTATCTAAAAACTACAAGTAAACCAGGCGGAGAGACAAAATATTCCATTTCTGACAACAGATATGTGCTAAAATACATTTATTATGTATAATACAAATTTATTACTTTGGTAAATGAACTAAGGGAATTACTTTTATTGTTTTCTTATCAAATGCTCGTTTTTTATCATTGAATGTCTAGCTTCCCTTTTATTTAAGTGAACCTAATCATATTTATTTATAACTATTCCGAAATCCAAATGGTGAAACAAACAAAACCATATAAAAATTTACACAAAAGCATTACCTTTAACCACACGATGACTTGGTCTTGTGCAAGTTAAAATTATATGTTTGTCTGAAAGAAACATATTAGACGACACGTATAATTTAAACTTCCATCAAATACTTAGTATTTCCAAAACGTTTTCAGCTCCTTTTGATTTGAGTTCAATTCCCCAAGCAGTAATAGATTGGCGACAACGCTATTTCTCCTAGCATGCAAAGCGTAAGCTTGCAAGAAATTTTTGTTCATGACAAGCTCTATTATCAGAATATAATAATGTATTATGTTGTCTGCCACTTAAATAACAACATCAAATAAATTTCAGCGAGAATTAAGCTTAAACATTCATCAAGTTTACAGAGTCTATATCTTTTAAAAAGCACTGTTATTTATGTAATAAAGACATCTAAAGTGTAAATTTCATTTATTCAATGAATGGACTGTGATTAATGCGTGCTTCCCATGAGTCCATATTTTACTCTATTAACCGTCCAATGGTGACTAACTTTTCCACCAGCCTGAACTTGAAACCTACTTGTTTTATGCAAATGAATATGCATTTATTATGAATGAAATTAACGGGATATGGTCAACAATACTTTTGGCTAATATTACTGCATTTCCTGCTTATCGCCGTCAGCTTGAATTATACATTTTATCAGATATAGAAAATTGATTCAACCAAGCTGTTATAATTATAGTTGAAGTCTCTTACTCACGTGCAGAAATGACACGCATAAATAGCGTTATTACTGATAAAAGTTCTAGACTTCGACTTCTTTCTTTGTCACAAAGATATCTCATTAAGCATCAACAACTCCTTTGTTACTGATTGTAAAGCTATATCTGATATCTTTCCAATACCTTTCTAACATGCGTCATTCATAACAAATTTATGAAAAGTAAAATTATGAGACAATTTATTGTAATACGAGAAAGAATTCTGAACTTAAATTTATTTTTGCGGTGTTTTCGTAAAAAAAATATTATCGTTAAAAAGTTGTATGTGTTATACTGATGGTATTATTTCCTGTGTTTCCTAAACAAATGCGAAGTTTCTTATGTTTATCAACTCTTGAAAACATAATATGTGTTTTAAGAAATGGCTTTATTAAATGAACAGTATCAGTGTTAGGAAATTATTTTACAATTACAAAGAATAATTTTTTTATGTGGTTAGAGGTGTAGAGGAAACGAAGACTAATTGTAGCGACTCTACTAAAGTTGGCAAAAACAAATATTTAGACGAAGGGATATCAAGCAGAATGAAATAGTGAACTTAAAACTAAAACTTTGAACATCAAGCTCACAACTTTTAAATGCATTCGATGTAAGTTGATTGCACAAAACGTTTTCCAACAAATACAAACGCGTTCTAGACGGCTCAGATGTTGAAATGATTTGGTCATCCGTCAGTGCTGGTCGACTACCTTGTAGTGGGAAAGGGGGGGGGGGGGGGGGTACGACGGTCTTCAATCAATATCAGGAATAATATAAATGCAAATAAACGTTGCCTTTAGAATATTCATCGAAATGACACATCGTTATATATACAATACAGAAACTCAGATAAGAAGCTGATTCGTCGATAAGGAGTTTGTGCCAATGGAACCGATTGAAGACAAGGAAGCCTACATAGTAGGTAATATGTAATTCAGATAAAAACAAAAAAAAAAAACAAAAAACAACAACAACACATTAACCAAGAACTTTCATAGCTGAAGGCTGTTAAGGCTAGCAACAGAGAGAGTGTTTGTAACTGACATTGTAGAAGAAAGCCTAACAGCAAACGTGTGTCCCGATACAGTAATCAGCAATATCGCTATTTTAAGATTAAAATGTTATACTATATTATCTCCTCTGTGTTCTCAATGCAGATCTTACCATTTTATTTTGGTCCAATTTTCTGGTCATTGGATACGTTGCGCTATTAAACACTTATAAGTAAATATCTTAACACTTCACTTATTGCAAGAAATTCCCTTTACAACGGTATCTCAAAAAAGGCGCCGTGGATACATAAAGAAATAAATATATGTTTGTAATATGTCATACTTGCAGAAATACCAACCAAATGTGTTAAACTTTATAAATAAAAAATCGGATATTTTCATATAATTAAAGCAACACTCTTCAATTATGAGGGGAGTAATGATACATTATTATTCGTGCTGAACCTTGCTTCTCTTTATTACTCCTGATATAGCCATCAGCTGGCGACGGAGCTACCTTTACGGAACATTTCACAAAACATTGCTTTGACTAGGTTCTTATATCAAGCCATTGTTAAAAGCTGCATCAAAATAGGCCAGTCTATTTTCCTACGACAAATAATAAACTTAATTGACCAAACAAATGGTTATAAGATTGTCTGCATTTCTGCATTTTTTACAGTATAATTTAAGTTTGGATTTGCAAAAAAAATTGCTTCAGCAAAATTATTACCACGATAAAATTTATGTATTTCAATTAGGCGGATTAATACACTATATGTGTTTGTGTATGCCTGAGATTCTTGCTATGTATAAACTTTACAGACAATTCCTCACAATTCCTCACATTCTACCTTCCTAATAATTTTAGTCAGATGGCACGCTGCAGTCGAAATTTGAAATAAAGTGATCTTTTTGTACAAGCTCTGTAGCATTTTTAAATAATGTTTGTGTTCCGTTTTAGCGTTAGGGATACTGTGCTAGCCCTCCTCTGTCCGTCTGTATGTTACCTTAACTACTTCTAAACAGTAGTAATTCACCAGACTTTTAAGTTGTCCGTTTGTTAACCGTGCGCAAAAGAGTGTTTAATTCTCTCTCTCTCTCTCTCTCTGGGTTTATGAGTGGGTTAAATAGTCACATGTACACAATTTCAGCTTCGGTTCCCTTTTTAAAAATGGTTTGACCAAACTTTATATGTGAAGTCATATTATAGCAGGTGGTTCACTGTGGGATAGGAGTGGGGTTCTGAGGAGGAGTTGGGGTGATATGTATATATATATATATATATATATATATATATATATATATATATATATATATATATATGGGATTTGCAACGGCCATATGAACATTACTTGCTCCAGCTTCTGTGTTGCATAGTTTCGGACACTGTATTTTGTCCTGTGTTACTGAACAAATAAAGGAAAAAAAAATTCAAGATTAAAACTGCATGGTTTAACAAAGGCAAATACGTATTTAGCCCCACAGAGCAGAATCATTTGCGTGAGTAATTTTTTCGAAGAGTGTAATCGAATTTTCGAATAACTGAAGATTTGAATTATGCAGAAAATGTGCAAATATATATCGTCATATCTTTGTCACGAACCATTGTGGGGAGAAAAGTCAATAAGTCCATGACATAATTCATACTTTTTATCTGATATCTAATGGATTTTGCTGTTCAATGGGTAAGTGAAAATCCGGCTACAGGGAATGCTATAAGGAAGAAATTAATCATGTCTGACGGTTCGATCAATTTAGATGAATTATATATAGATGGTACTATGTTTCTTTTTTCGAAAGCGTACAATTTACTTGTACCGATTAGGATCAACTCAACATAATTTTCTATTTTCAGCAGTTTAAGGTTCAGAATTTGCAATTATACAGAGTGAGATGATAAATAAATGAAAGTCTATACATGAAAACTGTAAAGTCACAATTTGTTTGTTTTAAATCGGCTTTTGTATTTATCTATGGAATAAATGAATGCAGATATCACATTTCACGTTTCTAGGTTACATAATTTATCATTCATGAAATGTCCCAAAGAAGAAGGTCAGGTTTCATGAGGATTTGCCCTTGATGCATGACAGGTGGAATGAGCTGACCTAAAACGTGACGTGCATAGTATATTTTATAGCCCTGTTTACAAGAGTTAGGCATTACCAACAGGTATGCGATAAAGATGCACACATATTGCATATACCAAACACATAAGTCGTATTGCGAGATGTCGAGTGGTCCCTTAGAGTACTAGGAGCGGGAGAAACAGCAACTTGCATAGCAGTGATCATTGTGTGAAATACCCCCTCACTGTTATTAGAATCTTTGCTGAGTGTGTGTGAAGGTCTGCGTTGGAGTAGGTAATATGATACCTATGTCTTTTGGTGAAATGGATGTAGGTAAGAAAATCTATTTTGATCAGTGTATTTCTAATTTCATAGAACATACAAAAGGAAGGCATTCTGCATCTGTCCTCAAGTGTTGGAAGTTGAATTTTGTCTAGCATAGATGTTATTGTGCTGGTATTGTTGAAGTCGTTACAAATATATCTGACAGCCCTATGTTGAATCATTTTATGTGCATTTGTCATGACCCACTACTGAAAAACAAATATATATGTTACCAATTTCACGGTGAATGTAATGCATTATCTACATGTTACATTTGCCAGCACTTGTGACATAATCATCTCTGGATAGAATGTCATCTTAAATAGTGTGTAGTAATAAACTGTCTTACAAAAATAGGATTAATAAAATGATCAAAGTTACATAAACTGTTATAAGCATAAAACTGGGAATATTACATACAGTAAAACACATTTACAACATGATCAGTTATGACAAAAACTCGCTTATAACCTACAACAAATATTGGCTATATCTAGCAGATTTTGGTGCTCACTTACGTATCTTTATAATCGGGTTTTACCTACTACACAAGGTTTTACTCTATTCTCGAAACTCAGTTAAATATCTAAATATGAGCATCCGCAATCAAAGTATTGTGCTGCGAGAAAATTACATTAAAAATAGGTGACTTACACATCATTCTTGCTTTTCAAAATGCTTTCGTGCACTTCGGATATATTGGAAGGGTGTCCTATTTCCATTGAAAATTGGCTTAATTAGTTATATACCGTTAATACAAATGACATAGCATATGTTCAAAAAATTGTATGTTATGTCGATCATAATGAACACGTTCATCTAAACGTTAATTTGTTATATACCGGTAATACAGATGACATAGCATATGTCCAAAATATTGTATGGTATGTCGATCATAATGAACACGTTCATCTAAACGTTACAAAATGGTTTAAACTAAATTTGCACGATTTATTCTATTTTATGCTGTTTCTCAATTCACACTACATTTTAGAGATAGTTAATATGCAGGAAAATGTTGCGTTACTTTTTAACCTATGAAATGCAGTATAACCTTGCTACATTAAACCTCTATATTACGAATTCATTTATGTAACAAACACCCGTATGTGACCGAGAGAGCACGTAAACATAAAGAGAATGCTTCATGATAACGCACGCCTCATTATAACAAGCGATTCGTTTGGACCCAAAAATGTGCATTATAGCGAGGAACTACTTTACTGTATAAATAGAACGACAATACAGTGAAATCTATTTTGTAGTCTCCACCTCGTAAAGGACATCATTTCCGGGTCCTTCTCCTATGGCTATGACCGTTTTAAATTTCTATATAAGGATAAATGTTCTTAAAGGGCACATTTTTTTAGTCCACTGAGTTGTCCACTGAGTTTCTTTATATATATATATATATATATATATATATATATATATATATATATATATATCTATATATATATATATATATATATATCATGATATAGATAAGAATGCTGCCAAGGTTTGATTTTACAGCTATAAAAGAATAACGTTATTTGTCTTGTGTTGTTTGTTAGATATTTTAAAATTATTATCCTTGTTAAATTAGACTTTTTTGAAACAAAATGTGGCAACGCTCACCTTGAATCTACATATTTATTCTGGCTATTTTAGCTAACAAATAATAATTGTGAAAAGTAGAGACCCCATTTCCCGATATATGGATTGACTTCCTAGTATTTTAGGCAGGGCAACTGAAGCCACGGAAGCACTAACGCTATAATGGACATAAGACCAACTTGCCGCACACATACAACAAAATACCGTGTACTGAAAAATATTTAATTTCATGTGTTATTGGTATTCTGTTTGCAAAAGTCTGCCAAACGCCAGTGTACAAACTAGCAAAAATGTATCTTCAGGTTCAGGTGTTCTAGATCTGACCAAGAAAAGATGGGAGATATATTATTACACATATTTTTCTTGCATTTGAGAGGCAACTAAGGTGCTGTGCGTTTTATTTGTATAGGCTTTCAAGCGTCCAAATTTTCCTTTTTCCCCCTAGATTATTGGCAGTTTCTAAATTCTTTATTAATAACTGGTTTACAAATGATGGACTTTTCTAACATAGCCCCGATCTTGAACAGAGCTCCTAAATTTCTGACCATGTTGCCAAGCTACGGTATTTACAACATATATGGATTTTCATGTTCCAAGCTGTCACTGACCAGTGATTGTAACTGCACAATGTAAGTGTTACAGGATCTATTTGAATATAATTGTTTTTGTTTGGGTCTTTTTTTTTTGGGGGGGGGGGAAGGGGGCTCACTTTATTTATAGAGTTGCCTGGAAATATAACATTTTTCCTCTTTGTTCGTTCATTAGTTTGTTCCATCATTAATTTATTTAGTCATTCATTTGTGCATGTGTTATACCATGAATATATCAGAACCTATTTTCCCTAGCACTCATCAAAATGTGCTATGCAGATTTCGCATAGAAATTTTAACTGACCCATACTAAACACAGGTCACTGTGACTTTTTCCCGCTCGAGTAACTTATCTTGTCTGATGTTTATTTATCAATCTATTAATGTATCGGATCCAAATTTACATACGCTCTTCAGAATTGGTACGTAGATACAGCTTAGTGCGAGTAATTCATCAATACCAACAGTTTACCACTGTGGCTTTTTCTTAACGCTTTAGGGACATCCGCATTTTTGTAACTGCATTTCTTAAACCATCAATATCTCACGCCCTATTTTACTTCCAGCCATCAAAATTGGCTTGCTGATTCATCTTATAAATACTAACTCACCCACATAAAATATGGTGACTGCAACTATTTTTCACTCTTTAGTGACTTAACTGGTGTATATCTTCAGAGCTTATTTCTAAAACCATAAATATAACAGACAACTGCTAAATCAACTAAACCCAAGGTTAAGGCCAAACCAGAAAAAATAATTGGTAACATGAACACCCTCAAAACAATTAGTAATTTTAAGACCGGTCAGATAACTATTCACAAAAAGAGCAAATCAGTTCTAGACCATAATAAAACCAGCCAAACAATCGGCCACAGATTCAGTCAAACGTGGCTCAACAAAAGCCAGCAAAACAATTGGTTAGAACAAATCTTGCTGTACAATAATTCAAGAGATGAACAGCAACAATTATTCAAGCGACAGGGCGTCAGAAGACTAGCAATATAGCAGGTCAGAAAAAGATAAGTTACCAACGACCAGCAAAACAGTGGGTCAGATCAAGAGCATGTGAACAGTGGACCACAACAAAACCAGCGAATTAATGAGTCGCAAGATGAGCAATTGGTTCACTATAACCACAATCAAATAAATCACAATACTAGAAAAACAACAAATCACAAAAACACCAACCGAATAACAAATCTAGCCCAGCACAGATCCAGTCAAATAATGGATCACTTGAAGAATGGCAAAACAGTCGACCACAACAAGAATAACCAAACTAGGTCTCTCAAGAATAACAACTTTCTGCATGACAAGCTCAACAACCAATCAAATACAGATGAGCCAAATAACAAGTCACATTCTGACCGTCGCACTACAGCTGCAGAAAGAGATATCTCTACCAGATAAACTGGGCGCTGTAGAATTGCTGATGGAAATAAGCAGTGATGAGGAGCCTAGATCAAACGAATAATTGATTGATGCTTTCTGTGTCTTTCTCTGTCAAGGCTTTGTCATCTTCGTGTATATAATATATATCTTCAGCTGATCTTGTTGGCTTTTGTGTGTCATCTACGCTCTGACATATACCCGTGTTCTATCTTCTTGTACTGTATTGCACAGTCACACGTCTGTAGAATGAACAACGTTTCCTGAAATCTTCTTAGTGCGCTTATCAGACTTTTCTTGCAAATGCCTTCAGAAGGTCTGTGGTATGTTTTTTGCCATTTACGTATTTCTCAAATTTCTGCATTTAAAACTCAATGGGGAGAAGCTCATTTTCAATCTGTGCGTGACTCTTTTTTGTTGCTGTGAGCGATCTGAAGCATGGCGATAGGGTGTCCATCTTGCATCATGCAGGCTCCTAATCCCGTTTCACATGTGTCACAACATCTTTTCTATGATCAAAATATTTCAAGGCTGGAGTTTCTGTCAATTTCAGATATATTTATTGCATGCATTTACCGTGAATCCTGCTTTTCTACTAGTGTAGGCATCTACCAAATACTTCAGTTTTGGACTCGTCAATCTTAAGACCATCCGCTGTTATTACATGGCCTATGCATGCAACTTCTTTGCTATCAAGTGCAGTTTGTCGCGGCTTAATTTCAAATGTTTGTGTCTGCTTCTTTCCATCAAATTCATCAGATTCTTATCACGTCAGAATCTGCTTCTTCTTCTTTGTTGCCTGTGCCCCATATCAGAATGTCATCGTGTATTGCTCTCACACCCGATATACTTTCTTAAGTTTTTGTCATGGAGCCGTTGGAACTCTTACGACACTGGAGAAATACCCAATGGCATGCGTAGCCACCTGTATAGGTGGTAATGCTAAGGCTACTTCCAAATGTGGTTTTACCTCTGCCTTTCCTACACTGGTGAATATCTATTTGAATTATGTAACATTTCTCCCACTGCCATGCTTGGTGTCTTCTCCTGACTCTTCTCGCTTGATGATATTTGTTTATATAAGCAATTCAAAGTTAGTTTCATGAAGCACTTGTAGGTAAACTTTCTCGGTTATGACATTAACTGTTGAGTAAGTATCTCTCGATTTTCATTTCTTTTCTGTCGATATTCAGTTTTGCAAATTTGTACCTATTATATTTCTATGCTAGAGTAAGCTGGCTGACTTGTTCTTGCATGTCGACAGTTAGTATATGATAGTTTTCATCATCTTCCCTACTTTCGGTGTTTTCAACTGCATAGACTTTAGTAAGCCTGTTTCCTATGATGTTTCCTTTCATGTATTTTCTACGAAGTGTTTCTTTATTCCACGTCTAATACATGTTTCTGCGACGAGCCTGTTTCTTTTTTTATTTTCATTCTTCCAATAGTACTTGCATTCCTGTAAGCTTACTTTTTTACTTTTCAGATTTCTCTACATTGACTTTTGGATGATCTTAGGTGTCAATGGGTATTTTCTTTTTGATTGCATAATCTCCTTTTGGGTCATTATCTTCATTTGTTTCTACTTTTGTGGGATTTTGTACCATTTCCTCTGGATATATAAATGAAAATGTTTAGGTTAACTTGGATTCTGCTAGTTACTTCTTTACTCTGGCATTGTCTTATGATTCTGATGACGATCCTATCACAAATTAATTTGTCCTTCAAGTTGCATAATTGCAAGTTTTGACAAGGTAACGTAGCTCATGTACTGGTATTAAACATTTACTTGTCGTGGGTTTTACTCGTCTCACCCACATAGATGGAATGTGTTTTCTCGATTTTTTTTTCTCAATCTTTTCTCTATTATCAGGGATATACAAAGTAAGACCGTCAACGATTTTACGGATGTTGGGTCCTATACATGTTAGGAAAGTGCTTGTGTACAATTTGTTCTATTTTTATTTTATTTTATTTTTGTTATTTTTTTAAAAATTATATAACGGTTCTGGGTCAGATTTATTTTCATATAAATGTTACAGAAAATGGGAGAATCGGAGGCGTGGCCATTATCATCTTTAGCTACTAATCTCTATCAAATTATAACTGAATCTAATCAAACAAATTCAAAATGTATTGCATGGGTGGAGAAGCCTTGCTTTGTTTGCTTTCATCCAGTTCAATCTTCAATAAAGTTTACCATCGGTCATTAAAAGCAGATCAGGAGTCTTTTTCAATTATTAGTTTTCTTTTGACACTATGTATCGTTTGATATTTTTATTAACAAGGTTACTCTAGCAAGAACACACAGATTGGTGAGGTTCTATATGCTTTTCATCTGACATCTTGTCGGAAGTTACAAGGGGCTTGGTCATGTATGAATAATGATATTACTGTTATGTATATTGAATGTATAATATTGTCCATGATTGTAAGTTGTACTTTAGTCAGATTATGATCATTTTGTAAACAACATTATAACATAGCATTTGAGTTCAAGGCCGGTTTGGTTAGCAGCTGCACTGTTATTTCCATGTCTTGTTGTGACAAAAGAAAAGTTACACACACACACACACACACACACACACACACACACACATATATATATATGTATATATATATATATATATATATATATATATATATATATATATATATATATATATATATGGGCTTAGTAAACAAGAGATCATTCAGGCTCAGAAAATCTTGCTCTAAACATCAGTCTGTAAAGAAGTTACTTTAATAAAGAGATGTTACAGTTGTGAAAACCAGATATCATTCAGAAAGAGGAATTATTTATTTCAAATATTCATTGGAAATACTAAAGTGCTCATAGATTTTTAGGACTCTGGGGGATTTATGTGAATTCCTTCAAAACATTCCGGATTACATCATTGTGGTACATCAGGATGATCAAGACGTGTGGTACGTCAGATCATTCAAGGTTATTGGAATTCATTCGGAACATTATATATTTTGGACTTGTGATTAGGACATTTAGGATTATTTGGACTTTAATTCACGTTATTGTTAGTGTCTTTTGAATTTTCACTTTAATTGTCTAGAAATAAATTGCTTGTTGATTTTACTTAATTTTGTTGGTTTTACTTTCTTTTTGTTACATATTTTTAGGCCATTTGCGGAAGGTATAGAATTTCATACTGTCGGTACAAATGCGATCTCGTATCTGAGTGACTGAACTTGGTTTCACTGTAGAGATTAACTCTGATCAAATTTGTAATCAAACATGGTAAATAGGCTTATATCATCATGGTCTCATGTGTTTTACATTGTGACCTAGATAAATCTTGCTGGTGACGTGACCACAATGATGTAATCCGGAATGTTTTGAATGAATTCAGATAAATCCCCAAAAGTCCTAAAATCGCTAGTTTGTCCTTGGGCATTGCATTCTTGCGGTACACCGATCACAAACTTTGACAACGGTTGAAGCTTCCTTCAGCGGATCGATACCCGCGTGCTCAACAAATAAATGTCGAAATTTTCCGCAACAAAGTCGTAGAATGTCGACATCGGACCGGCAATATTTCAACACTTCTTGAAAAAATCCAAAGGGTCCGATGAGTGGGCTTGGAACAAGACGTAGAAAGATTCTCGTTATTCTGTTTGCATACCGGCTAGGTCGTAGTAGTGGGCATCAGGCAAATGTTGGAGAACGACGTGTTGATTTTCTTTGGTATTGAAAACGTGCGGAAAATATCCTTTAACCATTTAAGTCATTCCGAATTATTTGGGCATTGTACTCAAATGCATAGCAAAAATAACCCATGGAATCTGTAAACTGTACGTTTCATATTTTAATGTAAATGTTTTGGCTCAATTCATGGTGACTTTTGGAAATCCGGTTCCTTGTTATGATGTTTAAAAAGAAATTGTCCTTCGTAACATGAGAAATTGTGAGCGATCACTGTAGCGTATTAATCACAGTTGCCGTTACGATTCGCCTCATCTCCATCCCAGTCATCGTCAGAGGGGTCCAAAATCCACGGAGCAAAATCAGAAAGAGTATGGCAGCCACAATATATCTTTTAACGTCCCCTGGGAACACGCTACCATTCCGACAGTGATAAAATAAATGTTACTGAATACATTCGTGACAAGTCGGACGTCGTTTTTTCATGGACAAAAGTAAGCATCTTTGGAATTCTGTCCATATGTTGGAAATATTTTCAAAATTTCACGAACACTTTTCTGTTGTTGGAATTGTTTCACTTGATGTCTGACGTAACACGCTAGACTCACCAATGTTCGTCTGCAGGTAGAGGACTGAATCACTTCATATCATTCAGGAACACAAGTCTCGACGCTAAACAGCCACGACATCTCTCGCCACAATACTTTTGTTGCTCCCAGTTGCTGAATATTTGGTTATATTTGTCACAACAGTAATTGTATCAGAGAAATCATGTGATACTGGTAATATCATCACAATGACTTTGGTGATGATAGACGTAAATGACGAATGACTTTAGGGTAAACTTTCAACGTATTGCGAGGGGATACAACTTCTTGAATTTTCTGCATTTGGTGTGCTTTTCTCCGTTGTTTGGCTCTGTCTGATTGCTTAATGGTTTTACAAAATAGTTTCCATTCCGGTGTAACTGTATTCTCTGCATAAGCTCTAACCACTACGATCGCGGGGCTAAACACATCTGATCTTGTTAATCTTGACAAGACTTCGTTTCGTAAACAGGAGTCGATCCCTAAATAAGACTTTCTTGCGTGTCATATGAAGGGTCAAACTCATCATTAGATTGTTGAACGTTTTGAATTTTGTCCAAGATTTTTAGAGAAGTTAATTCAAGAGGTGTTCTAAATTTGATCCATACAGCAGATTTCAAACGATCTTGACCTTCAGCTTGGCACTGCCGTTTCAACTCATCGAACAGAGACTCCAAAATTCGATAATAAATTCAGCCGTTTTCTCTGCAGGAACTTGGTACCTGAACTCTTTAAATTTGACCGTGTAAATGTAAGCGGTAGTTTAACATTTTCTGGCGTCACTGTGCTGACCGGTTGTGTGTGACAATGATCCTCAGGGTTTACCGACGAGCTTTCTTTCTTGGACGATCTCGACTCTCTCGGTCTTAGGGAGGAAGTGGATGATGATGGTACTAGATATGGATCAATAATTTCCTCTTTAAAATCGCTAGGACGAACTTCTGCCAAAAGTTCTCTGAGGGTATTAGGTTACATAGAACGCCGTCCTCGCTTTATTTCTGGCTTCTCCTTGGAATGGTGTAATCGTTTCATGACGTAAGAGGATACTGGCATTCAGTTCTACATTCAACCTGTGAAGATGGAAGAGCCACAAAAGATCAAACTTCTGGTCAGAGATTTACAGAGTGTAATTCTAAAATACACAACAAGACCTATGCAGAGGCTCAAGACAACTCGTCCCGAGATGAAAGTGAAGTTACATGTTATGTCTGTCAAGAGAAATGACATTGAAGAGAAAAAGGAGGAGACTTCAGTAGCAGAAGAAGAACCCATTCCCTCTAAGACAATGAAACGGAAAAGGAGAAAGAGGATACTTCAGAAACAGACGAACCCATTCCAGCGAAGAAATTCAAAGTAATACAAGTAGATGAAACAGTAGAAGAACTCATTCCACTCAAGCAAGACATTTCTAAGAAGAGAATATGGACTTTTGTGAAATAAAGTGTTTGAAATTTCATTATGATTCTTATTTACGAGACTATATCGAAAACGTAAGTTTATCAATGTATGCATTTGATTTGTATTAATTATTCATAAGACATAGACACACGTACATTTTTGTCGAGGGATAAGTTTTATAATTTGGCAATAGTGAGTATAATCTCTTTTCTGAAAGATATGGGTTGGCCTTAGAAAGGGCGGTTGGGTTTGAAAACAAAACAAAATCATAGACTTTTCAATACCAGCTTCAACTGTCTTAAATTCTTTTCCACGTTCATGTCCCACTGCTGCTGTGGCGGTAGTTGCATGCGTCTAGGTGATAGTCGATGTAGCCGAAGTCATAAAAGGTTTATAATTCTTTGATTGTGAAGTTCTATTTATGTTATGTTTCATCAAAGAAATTTCATACAATCCTCTCAGTTATTTTAGCTCCGCCAGAATGTCATGTAACAGATTGACAGTTTTGTTTTCATTCTTTTCATTATGTTTTTCAACTCTTCTTGATTTCCCTTTTCCTTTTCTTGTTTTTGTACAAACGTCTGTTGAGCTTCTTTTTGGCGTTGTAGAAAGATTTCTAGCTCTTTCTTCTGTTTCTTTTAAAATCATCATATTCTGGCAGTGATGGTACTAATGCAGGAGAAGGAGATGCCTCAATACATTCCTGCAATGGTAAGAAATTGCAGAATGCCAAATCCAAATCCAAGTTATTCTTTGGAACAGAGGATACCATCTGTGGGCTAATACAAGCCACAGCAGCACTACAAGTACTGTCACTCCGGGTATAAGCATCCATGGCAGGCTACCTACATAAAGTCTTTGTGTTCTGTACTAGCACTTTTCCATATTTGTGAATAGTGGAAACGCTCTAGGATATATATATATATATATATATATATATATATATATATATATATATATATATATATATATATACTGAAAGTGACGTCACACAACTTCTTGCGTTCTGATTGGTAGAGAACATGCCCTGGCTAAACTATGTCATCCGCGTTCTGATTGTTGGAGACTCCAATTCAGTTTCAATCCGGTCATAGTCTACATATATTGGTGAGTTCATCCACTGTGTCATCCGTTCTCAAGACATGTCAAGATGTGGACCAACGTCGTGTCATCTACTATTATTTCCAACATGTTGTTTGATCCAGACTACCTCGTGTATGTCGAGTCAACGTGGCGATCACACGCATCACATACATTGCCCTGTAGACAAGAAGAGTCTACGTGGAAAGGCAAGGTTGTTTGAGGGAATGTTGGTGCATGGACCTGCAGTGCGAAGAAGCTTCCGACAAAGAACAGTAAGGTGGTGTCACCAGTGTTAACGGTTTTTTGGTAATAAACCCATGGTCCATTTCAGATCCTCCCGGATCTTTCAGAAACGCTACTCAAAATATTGCCAAAAACTCTGTGCTTTGTATGTGTTTTATGTGTGTTTGTCTATGTTTGTATTTGTCTATTGTTTCATCTTCCACACAAAATTTAAATCGTCTCTATCCTTCTGTCATTTTAGTCTGTGATAGTATATAAGTATGAAAGTATGTTTGTATGTTAGTGCAAGCATTCTAACCCTTGTTTCCTTACAACCCACTTTGAGTCTAAGGTTATAGGGGTTGTAGGTAATTTAGGTATTTTATATCTGTTTATAAGGGCTGTAAGGGATTGAAGGGTTTAGGTTTTAGTTTTGTTTACAGAGGCTTGGTTTCTATTTGATCCCCTTTCTTTACATCCCAACCTTACACCTCTGTATGTTAGCAGGTGTGAGTGCTGGCGAGTAAATGTAGATTTGGTCAGTAGATGGAGGTGCTGGAGAGTAAACGTTGGTGTTGGTCAGTAGATGTAGGTATTGGTCAGTATATATGTGTGTAGGTCAATTAGTGTCAGTGGTTTTCACATTACCTTTCTCCTTAATGCTAGACCATCCCCCAATGTTAAACCTATGGAATGTTTCAGATTACCTTCCCCTAGACGCCACATCGTCCCCCAGTGTAAAACCTATTGATAAATGTTAAATTCCTATTGAGGTCATAGGGCCATATTTGAGACCATATTGCCATTTTTGAGGAAATTTTTCCCTTGAGGTAATAATGCCATTGTAGGTCATATTTCAAAATCGCTGCCTAATGCTAAAATCTCTTTAAGGTCATAGTGCCATATTTATGAGGCTATATTGCCATCCTTTACTACTTACGCCAAAGTACCTAACTTACGTTTGTGGAGTAATCAAGCAATGAAGATAGGCCCATTAGTTGTATTATCGCAGTAATAATCCAACAAAGAAGAAGGACAGCTGGTTGTGTTCTTGGTGGAGTTGTCAAATAAAGAAGAAGGCCTGGCTTATATAGGATTGATCCTCGCTGCAGGCCTGCACACGAGTTAGTGTCAACTACAAATATGTAACACGGTTGGACATATATTGCATTTTTAGACAGAAAGACAAAATGTCATTTCGTGTTTTTTGTTTTACCATATTCTTTCTGTGTATAATCTTACACATTTCTTGAACGTAAATGTAGTAAGAATATCCAGCGATAATCCGAAGCGAGTTTACGACTTTGAATTAAGATGGTTATGTGGTCTTCTTAAAAGCCCAAAGAAAAAATTATAAAACATGGTACACACTTTATTTTGTTTGTTTGTTTTGCTTTTTCTTCACAAGGACCAAAAATGGTGTTGCAACTTGTATAGATTTTTATTTCTGAATATTTGGAGAATTTAATTAAAGAAAATACAGGGAAATGCCAATAGATCACATTCATGGTCAGGAAAGCTGATCCTGATAAATTACAACTATATTGTTGGAAGAAATCAATACATCAGGCACCGAAAATGGTGGTTGCAAGACATTTCACTTACAAGAATCTCCATTGAACGCTTCATAGCTTAGCAAATCTAGAAGACATGAAATTATGGCATGAGTGATGATAAGCTGCATATAACGTAATATGCTTAACAATTCGCCATTTCGGTGCAAAGATATCGACACTGTGACGGTTGTTGAAGTGTGTTGCACCAACTTGGTGCATATCTGTTTTAGACACATGAGACGGTAAATAGAATTTTTGACTTATATCAGTCTCTACTGTCACATGCCATTGTTGTTACTCTTGTTTCAAATTTGATTGTGTCTTGAACCTGTTTCTTCACTATTAAACAAAATCACACGATTATCAGACATTTCAATGTTATTGAGGAATAGTGTTTGAAATACAGTATTTCTTCAGACGCTAAATCAGCAAGCTGCTTGAAAATCTTCAGTTCAAGGCCTAAAACATCACCCGTCATGAAACCTCATTTTCTTTATTAAAAAAAAAGAAAAACAAAACCATGACATTTTTACAAAAACCGATGTTTTTACTGACCCTGACCCAAAGAGAATTATATATATACAAATAAATAATATGATCATATTATCATACAGGTTAGAGAATTTTAATTCGCACTCTACGGAGATTCAAACCCGGATGTACTGAGATGAGAATTAATTACTGGGTAGACAGGCGGGTATGTCTGCTACGCACGAATGCCTATACCAACGGCTTTGTAGCATCATTTATTGGTGATGTGTGCTTGGTCGAGATGGTATAGGGCAGGGGTGGCAAATACGTCAATCGCGGTCGACCGGTCGATTGCAAATTAGTTTCTGGTATACCGCACTGTGTTGGTATGACTCGGTAAAAAGTAGATCCCATGTCATTAAAGTCTGGGCATTCCTGACATATGTACATTTATTAATAGACTTTGTAAAAAAAAGTATTTAAGAGTGCCTGATATATCCATAGCCATATTATTTGATTATTAAAAGAAATTCAATATTTTACAACATGTTTCAATGTCTCGTGAAGGTAGGGGGCATACTGGTAGACCGTGTTGGTATGACTCGGTTAAGAAGGAGATTCCATGTCACTAACGTCTGGCACCCCCCCCCCCCCCCGGTATAGGGGTTGGTGCTTACAGGCAAGGCTGTGGGTGCCGTAACATGCAGATCTGGGTTCGAATCTCAGTACGAATTAAAATTCTCTAACCTGTATGATAATATTATTTATTCGTATTTAAAATATTCTGTTATTGTTTTCAAGCATTCTCCTGTAGAATCCAGGGATAGCACCTTCTGCTCTGTTTGGGGTATATTTCTAATTCTCTTTCTCTCTCTCTCTCTCTCTCTCTCTCTCTCTCTCTCTCTCTCTCTCTCTCTCTCTCTCTCTCTCTCTATATATATATATATATATATATATATATATATATATATATATATATATATACTTTTACTGGAAGATATGAAACTTTCTGTGATAAATAGTAAGTAGTGATGATGGAGATGGCATGTTTGATTAATGATAATAGAAACTGGGTCAAAGTTTACACTATTACTCTAAGTGTGTTGACTTCGTTATGCGCTTAAATTGTATACTTGCTTGGTCGTATGCTACCTAACCACACACACACACACACACACACACACAAAAAAAAAACACACACACACATATAATTTAATTTTTGAGAATCTTTTATTTTATAACATTTGCGATATAAACCTTCTGCGACATACCAAAGTGCTAAAATATTATTTTTTTTGATAATAGCATTAAGCTATCAAAGTGAAGCACAATGTGCTATGTTTAAAGGAAAGAAATAATCTGAGATTACTTTATTCCAACGCTTGGTAGTTTTTAATGCACAGAAAAATGTCGTTACAGACAATGAGGGATGTTAAATGAAATTAAAGACAAAACATCAATCTTAAAAAAATAATTACAAATCAGGTTCATCTACTCATTCATTAGCATAACATAGCGCTTATAACCGTCAAGACGGAATCGTTGTACATGTTTATAACACATGCATTATCATTTCATCACAAATATTTCGCGAAAATTGGATCAACCGCTGAACTTGGTAAAATGTTATTTTCGATTAAAAAAAATTGTAATTCATGGTATATATGCTAGCCTACATACATACATACATACATACATACATACATACATACATACATACATACATACATACATACATACATACATACATACATAAGTTGAATCGAGTGATTTCATTTTATTGTCTATAGTTATCGCTTAACGTTTTATACTTTGAGTAGATAAAATGTCTACACTTATGAGATTGCCGTCGTAATAACATAAAACCGTGGTAAATTGTATGCCTTTCATGTGTATTTGAAGATTGCTTTGTTTCTACAATGTATCAAAAACGGAAATAGGAACTATGATACATAGAGGATATTTTCTTTTCCTGTGTAAATACCGGATATATTTCATCGTGTGGTACAAAAAACGTGATATTTTAACGAGTGGCGAAGCCACGAGTTAAAATATACCGTTTTTGGTACCACAAGATGAAATATATCAGGTATTAACACCGGAAAAGAAAATTTTCTTTTTATTATATACCAAAGTTTCTCCAGAATCGAAGCTTAGAAGATTAAACTCACTATTCAGCACCACACTCTACCGCCCACCCACCCCTTTTTTGTAAATTCACCTCACTTTCAAAGGCTGGTCATATAAATATCAGTGACTTAAGATATCGGTATGATTGGGTTGACCTAATCTGTCGCAGTAAATTATATTTTTGATATTTTGTAAACTATTTTATCATATTTAACCACAAAGCAAGTCCGATTCATCAATGCATAACAGCGGGTTTATCATTGTTGTCAAGGAAGTAAGGGGAAATAACTTCATAGAGACGCGAACGGCGTCGACTCAAATTTCGTCAGCAAAAATTAATTTCCATGTCTGAAATGTAATGCAGTTTCTATTTATTTGTTCTAGCTCACCAAGTGCTCGTTTTTGTTGCTGCAGGTATAACTTCTGTAGGCACACACAATCCAGCGTCGCATGGCATGATGGGAAATCTTATATTTTCACATGTGAAAATATAAGGATATATTTTTCACATGTGAAAATATAGGAATGAAAAAATACGAAAATTATTTCGCCAATAAGTTTCTATATTTCACACTAAAGTATATAAAAAAAAAATGAACTACTACTCAATCATTTGGCGTTTTCCTTTTCTTTGGAGGTTGCATAGCAGAATGTGAAGTAACGTGTATTACTATTAACTTCTTGTATGAAAGGTCGTCTTTATCAAGATATTGCATCAACCGATATCTTGTATGAAAGGTCGTCTGTGTCAAGATATTGCATCAACTGATATCTTGTATGAAAGGTCGTCTGTGTCAAGATATTGCATCAACCGATATCTTTATGAAGGCTTTGTTAATTAACTTAGCCAAAAATTGTATTGATGAAAAGATCTTGATATCACGAAGAACGATGTTACCATTGACATGAAAGCACGTTTTCATTTTTTTATATAAATCAAATTCAACCATAACTTAGATTTTTACATTTAAAATATTTTGTGGGTTTTTTTCGAAAAAGAGGCAGATTCCTTTATTCCTTATTCTGTCTATGTCCAATATCTCACCCGTACTCACAACATAAACAGTCTTTCAGCTTATGCAGTATAACAAACAACATTAGAAATGTCAATGCTTATGGTTGCAATGTCAAATAGGAGAGCACGCCCTTATCTCCATATAAACTCTTCTTTGTACGTTAATACCGTGTTATGATATCCTGCATGTAGTTTTTGTTTTTGTTAAAAGTATACAATGTAATGATCACAACCCATCCAATAGCAATACACAAGACCTTTCAAACAACCAAAAAACACATGAGTGGAATCATGGGCGTCCGCAGGAATTTTTCCGGGGGAAAGGGGGGGGGGAGGGGGCAAAGCCCAAATCAAAGGGACAATGGATTTTTACACAATGAGTGTAATACAGTTAATGCCATATTGAAACTACTTTGAATCATATGGCTAAAGTTTGGCTGCACCTTCTTAGAGACGCTATTAGTTGGTTCTGTAAGTGAATGGCCGGAAATCCGATAAATATCAAAATAATGAACCTATTAATAGACCATTTTAAATCCGAGTTGAGTTTTCCTTTCGCGGAACGCCTGTGGATATCGCGATGGGAAAAGAACTTGTCTGCTCTTTTGTTGTTGTTGTTGTTGTTGCTGATAGTTGTTTAGAAACACGAGGATTCTTTGCAAATGCAATTTGAGGAAAAAGGCTAAAAATGACGGTATGGCGTAATACATTTATTTATATAATACCGCTTTATAGGGTTTAATTTCAGTGGAAATTATATGTGTTAAATGCACATATAACACATTATCGAGGCTAATAAATCATAAAAAATATCATACTAACTGCATCATTGTAAACGGCATTGGATGAAAATAGACTATAAACAAAGGTGTGCCTTGATACATTAATTGATATAATATCAATATAATAAGGTCCTATTTCAACGGCAATATCTATCATCAATGAAGATATAACCAATGTATATCGATTGTATTTCCTATCGATTTCAATGGTCAAAACCTATTACAGGACTTCTTTTTTTGCATTGTCCTGATTGGTTCAAGCCCCAGAAGATACATATGTCTTTGCTAAAACGTTAAAACACCCTCAGATGTGCACTCCCATGTCATATACGGTACCACAGGCTCACCTGATCGCTAATTTTGCCAGCATGTTATTCAGAGTATGCAATCGTGTTTGAAAATAAAAGCTATGAGTAGTTATGAAGGTCAGTACTGGTTCAAAAATGTCGATATAGGGTCGATGGGAATTTAAAATTATGCCTCCATTTTCAAAAGATGTCTGTATGGAGTCAAATGGAATTTTATGTTAAAAATGTCCATAGGTTTAACATTGGGGGTCGATATGGGGTCGTACGAAAATGTAACATAAGGCTGATACTTTGGGGATAGAAATTTAATATTGAATTCAACACACATCCTTACTACCCCGACAAGGCGTTAAACGCTTTTATTATTAAAATAGCATGTGACCAGGTCAAAAACCAAATGAATGCCGTAATGTCAAGTCTACTTAAATTTCTTGTAGTCTAAAATAGCGTTCATATCCCCGGAAACCCTAGAGGTAGGTTGTTATGTATGATGTTTATATAATATTATAAATATTTTAGGAAATTATAAATGTTTCTTCACTTTAATATTTGCTTAAATCTTAATGTTATCGGGAAAAACATGTTTAACTAGTGTCCTTGAATTAGGTTGTTTTGATCAATATGTTTTCTCAATTTGAAGGTCAAGGTTGATTTTTGTTTACAAGTAAAAATTCCATTAAGATGACTCATGTTCTAGAACATTCTGTCATGTGACCAATCTTTATGTATGCCATGTTTGGTGGACATTTATTCAGTTTTGACATTACCATCAGTCTTGTAAAGAGCTATTACAGTTGTGAAAATTCATTCCAAATTCTAAGAGAGGAATTATTTTAAATATTCATTGGATTATAACAGTGCTCATAAACTTTTGGATTTTGGATTTTTAATTGATGATTTTGGAATTTATGTGAACTTATTCAGAGATTTTGGAATACTTCATTTTGACATCAGCACATCAAGACTTCTAGTACATCAAGACTTTGGAGACCATTAGCACATCATAACATTCAAGGACACAGCCGTGAATTCGGAACATTCTATATTTAGGACTTGTGATTAGAACAATCATTCTTATTGGATTATTAGGATTTCAAAACACATTACTGTAAGTGACTTTTTGATTTTTCATTTTAATTATCTAATAATAAATTGCTTGTTGATTTTTTACTTGATTTGTTGGTTTCACTTTCTTTCTGTTACATTTTTCTTAGACCATAGAGTTGTAACAGAAATTGGGGGCTCGTCGTTCCGGGATTGAATTTCTTTAAAGCATATTAGAGATATTAAATTTATCTTTGAAATTCATATTGATTTTGTCTCGGAGAATTTTTTTGTCTTTGGCAAAGATTTTTAAAAGAGAATTTTTTTTTGTGTGAAACCAACAAGCATTTACAATGGCATCTAATGTTCAGAATTTCATTTCAAAACCTACTCAGGAGGGGTTAAGTTAGAGTGCATGAGAAAGGATGAGTTGCTCGAGCTTGCCAGAAAATACAGTCTATCTGAGGCAAAAGTATCATTGACAAAACAGGAGATAAAGATTATTTTGATTCAGTATTTAGTAGGAAAGGGAATTTTTGATAGCAGTGCTTTAAGTTTGAAGAGAAAGCCTGTATCTGGTTCTGACAGGAAATTAAGGGAATTAGAGTTAAAGAACCAGATTGATTTAGAATTGGCAAAGCTTCAGATTCACAGAGAGAGAGAGAGAGAAAGAAGAGAGGCAGATACAGATGGAGAGAGAGAAGGAAGAGAGGCAGATACAAATGCAGAAAGAAGAGAGGCAGATACAGATGGAGAGAGGGAAGGAAGAGAGGCAGATACAAATGCAGAAAGAAGAGAGGCAGATACAGATGGAGAGAGAAAAAGAAGAGAGGCAGATGGAGAGAGAGAAAGAAGAGAGGCAAATGCAGATGGAGAGAGAGAGAGAAAGAAGATAGACAAATACAAATGCAGATGCAGATGCAAAGAGAAGAAAGGGAAATGCAATTTAAATTAAGAGAATTAGAACTGGCAAACAGAGCACACTCCACTCCTTTAAACACAAGTCCAGGTTTTGATGTTACTAGATATATTAGGTTAGTACCCCCTTTTCAGGAAAAAGAAGTAGATAAATACTTTCTTCATTTCGAGAAAATAGCTGAAAACTTGAAATGCCCCAGAGAGCATTGGACTTTGTTATTACAAAGTGTACTTATTGGCAAAGCTCGTGAAGTCTATACTTCACTGTCAGTACAACAAAGCACTGATTATGATGTGGTTAAGGAGTACATCTTGAAAGCTTATGAGTTGGTACCAGAGGCATATCGACAAAGGTTTAGGAATTGTAGAAAAGAAACTGGACAAACTCATGTCGAATTTGCAAGGGATAAAGAACAACTATTTGATAGGTGGTGCTCAGCCAAGAAAGTTGATCAAGGTTATGATAACCTCAGACAGCTCGTATTAATTGAAGAGTTCAAGAGGTGCATCCATAGTGATGTTAAAACCTATCTTGACGAGCAGAATGTGGAAACTTTGGAAAATGCTGCTCGTATGGCTGATGATTATTCCTTGACTCACAAAATTTCATTTGGTAATAAATCGTCCTCTCAGCAGTTTTCTGGTAAAAAACCATTTCAATCTCATTCGAGTACTTCCAAATTTCACAATAGCACAACTGTTAGGAATCAAACATCTGATAAGACTGATCAGAAATCCTTATCTCTTCCTACGTGCACTTATTGTAAAACGAAAGGGCACGTTATTTCTGATTGCTTCAAGTTGAAAAATAAGCAACAGAGAAAAGACAGAGCTTTTCCAAATGCTCTTATTTCTACGAGGTCAAGGTCACGGTCTTGTATTGAAAGCAATACATTTGTTGGGTCAAACAAACCCCAGTCTGATTCTATTTTAGAGGCTTATCAACCATTCATGTCAGAAGGTTCTATATCACTTATTGGTGATTCTGCCAAACCTATCCCAATTAAAATATCAAGGGACACTGGAGCTTCTCAGAGTCTTTTATTGTCAGGTACTTTGCCTTTGTCTGAGGAGTCTTCTTCAAGTGAAAGTGTTCTTGTTTAGGGAGTAGAGTGCGGCTTTGTAAATGTTCTTCTTCATTGTGTAAATTTGGCATCAGACTTAGTTTCTGGACCTGTGACTGTTGGGGCAGTGACTTCTTTACCCATAGAGGGTGTTCATTTATTACTAGGCAATGACCTAGCTGGAGATAAGGTTGTGGTTAATCCACTTGTAACTGACAAGCCTTGTTTGGATCAGAAAGTTGATCCTGTCGAAACTGAAATCCCTGATTTGTACCCTGCTTGTGCAGTTACTAGATCTATGGCAAAAAGAGCTCTTGAGAGTGATGTTGATCAGGATATTATTCCTTTAGCTGACACATGTATTGGTCAGTCTTTTGATGAGGTCTCTTTTTCCTCAGGTATTGATCAATCAAATGGTATTGATCACAGTGATCCTCTTTTGGCAACTCATTCTCTTTGTCCTACTCAGGGTGACAAACGACAATCCCTTGTCGTTGAACAGGAGCAAGATCCCGAGATATCTTGTTTGTTTCAGAGGGCTATTAGTGAAACTGAAGCCACACAAGTTCCAGAGTGTTACTTTGTGAAAAATGGGGTCCTTATGAGGAAATGGAGACCACCTGATGTACCCGCTGGTGACGAGTGGTCAGTGAGCTATCAAATTGTTGTTCCTAAGTCATATCGACAGGAAATTCTTAATTTAGCCCATGAAACTCCTTTGGCTGGTCATTTAGGAGTCCGTAAGACTTATCACAAGATCTTGAATCATTTTTATTGGCCGAAACTCAAAAGTGATGTTTCTAAATACTGCAGATCTTGTCACACTTGTCAAATGGTAGGAAAACCCAATCAGAAGATACCTAAGGCTCATCTGCAACCTATTCCTGCATTTGATGAACCATTTAGTAGAATAATAGTAGACTTTGTTGGTCCTTTACCTAAAACCAAGTCAGGCAACCAATACTTGTTGACCATCATGTGTACATCTACAAGATTTCCAGAAGCAATTCCTCTGAGAAATATAAAAACTAAAACTATTGTGAAAGCTTTGGTGAAGTTTTTTACACTTGTTGGCCTTCCCAAATCTGTCCAGTCGGATCAAGGGTCAAATTTTATGTCTGGAATTTTCCAACAAGTTATGCATGAATTAGGCATCCAACAGTTTAAATCTTCTGCCTATCACCCTGAAAGTCAAGGAGATTTGGAAAGATTTCATCAAACTTTGAAGAATATGATTCGATCCTATTGCTTTGATACAGAAAAGGATTGGGATGAGGGTGTTCATTTGTTGTTGTTTGCTGTTAGGGAATCAGTTCAAGAGTCGTTGGGTTTTAGTTCCTTTGAACTAGTTTTTGGTCATACTGTCCGTGGACCATTGAAATTATTGAAAGAGAAACTTCTTTCAAATGAAGATTCAAAGATTAATCTTCTTGATTATGTCTCTGATTTCAAATACAAGTTGTCAAAGGCCTGTGAAGTAGCAAGAACTAATCTTCACACTACTCAGTCAAAAATGAAATTAAGGTATGACAGAAATTCACAGGTAAGGAGTTTTAAACCTGGTGACAAAGTTCTGGCTCTCTTTCCCATACCTCAGAATCCTCTTCAGGCTAAATTGTATGGTCCTTATACCGTTGAAAAGAAAGTAAATGACTTAAATTATATCATTAACACTCCTGGGAGACGGAAACAGAAACAACTTTGTCATATAAATATGTTAAAGGAATATTTTGACAGAGATAGAACAGCTAATTATTCTGTAAATTTAGTTGTAACTGTCCCACACAGTGAAGATATCAACGATGGAGTACGATCAGACTATGGTGACTCTGGTATAACCAATCTTCGGAATTCAGAAATATTGAACAACCTAGACCAGAAACTTTCACATCTAAAACAACAGGAAAGAAATGAACTAAAACAGCTATTACATGACTATGAGCACTTGTTTCCTGATGTTCCAACACGAACAAGTAAAATTTATCATGACGTTGACATTGTAGATTCTGCGCCTGTGAAACAGCATCCTTATAGGATGAATCCTCTCAAACAGAACTATCTGAAGAAAGAAATTCAGTATCTACTGGAGAATGATTTCATAGAACCAAGTAAAAGTAACTGGAGTTCACCATGTATTCTTGTTCCCAAGCCAGATAATACATTCCGTATGTGTACTGACTATAGAAAAGTCAACAGTGTCACCAAAACTGATTCATTTCCAATCCCAAGAATGGACGATTGCATTGATAAAATTGGAAATGCGGAATATGTCACCAAGTTTGACCTTTTAAAAGGATTCTGGCAAATTCCACTGACGGAAAGGGCAAAAGAAATTTCAGCATTTGCAACTCCAGATGGACTTTATCAATATAAAGTCATGCCGTTTGGAATGAAAAATTCGCCTGCAACGTTTCAACGTCTGATGAACATGATAACATTTGGTCTTGATAATTGTGACGCTTATATCGATGACGTCATTATCTACAACAACACCTGGGAAGATCATTTGGAAACCATTCGAAAATTCTTCGATCGACTCAGCGATGCGAATCTGACAATTAATTTGAGCAAAAGTGAGTTTTGCCATGCTTGTGTCACATTTATAGGACATATTGTGGGACAAGGTCAAGTTAAACCTATAGAAGCTAAGGTCAAAGCTATCTCTGAATTTCAAGTTCCAATTTGTAAAAAGCAACTGATGCGATTTCTAGGTATGGCTGGATATTATCGGAAATTTTGTTCCAATTTTTCCAAAATTGCTGAACCTTTGACAAGTTTATTGAGTAAGAAAGCCAAATTTTATTGGTCTGACAAGTGTCAGGAATCTTTTGACAAGTTAAAGGCCATGCTTGGGAATGCACCAGTTCTTTCTGCACCAAATTTTAGCCAATCATTTAAATTATCTGTTGATGCAAGTGATGTAGGGGTTGGTGGAGTATTGATTCAGGAAGACAAAAGTGGTGTGGATCACCCTGTGTGTTATTTTTCTAAAAAACTAAACAAGCACCAGAAAAATTATTCCACAATTGAGAAGGAATGTTTGGCTTTGATATTGGCTTTACAGCATTTTGAAGTGTATGTTACCTCAGCTCTTTCTCCAATTATTGTGTACAGTGATCACAATCCCCTTACTTTCATCAACAAAATGAAAGATAAAAATCGGAGATTGTTGAGATGGAGTTTGATATTGCAAGAATATAACGTTGACATTAGACACATCAGAGGAAAAGACAATGTGATTGCAGATGCACTCTCACGTGCCTAGAAATGTAATATTGCTTGATGTAATTAAGTCCAGTATCATAAAACATGTTCTTATGTAATTTTGGTTATTATAGTATTAGATGTATATTCAAAAGAAAGCTTTATTATATAAATCTTTCTTTTTCTTTATGAGGGGAGGTGTTATGTATGATGTTTATATAATATTATAAATATTTTAGGAAATTATAGATGTTTCTTCACTTTAATATTTGCTTAAATCTTAATGTTATCAGGAAAAACATGTTTAACTAGTGTCCTTGAATTAGGTTGTTTTGATCAATATGTTTTCTCAATTTGAAGGTCAAGGTTGATTTTTGTTTACAAGTAAAAATTCCATTAAGATGACTCATGTTCTAGAACATTCTGTCATGTGACCAATCTTTATATATGCCATGTTTGGTGGACATTTATTCAGTTTTGACATTACCATCAGTCTTGTAAAGAGCTATTACAGTTGTGAAAATTCATTCCAAATTCTAAGAGAGGAATTATTTTAAATATTCATTGGATTATAACAGTGCTCATAAACTTTTGGATTTTGGATTTTTAATTGATGATTTTGGAATTTATGTGAACTTATTCAGAGATTTTGGAATACTTCATTTTGACATCAGAACATCAAGATTTCTAGTACATCAGGACTTTGGAGACCATTAGCACATCATAACATTCAAGGACACAGCCGTGAATTCAGAACATTCTATATTTAGGACTTGTGATTAGAACAATCATTCTTATTGGATTATTAGGATTTCAAAACACATTACTGTAAGTGACTTTTTGATTTTTCATTTTAATTATCTAGTAATAAATTGCTTGTTGATTTTTTACTTGATTTGTTGGTTTCACTTTCTTTCTGTTACATTTTTCTGAGACCATAGAGTCGTAACATAGGTGGAATCAACTGAGATATCCAGGTAATCCCTAGAGGAAATGTGAAACTTTGCACATGGACACTTTTAATGAATTTTGCGCATGTACACTCCAAATTTGCAAATAAACAAATAAAAAGTGCAAAAAATAATAAAAATGAAGCTTAAAAGAAAATTGCAAAACCACCATTGGAATAGTATATTAGAATGGCCGAGACTTAAAGAAATGCTAAAATTTACGAAACAGACACAAAATTTATCGGAGACTAAAAACAACCCATAATATTTTATTAAAAACTATGGATTAGACTAAAAGTAAAACTAAAATTCCGAAACTGTCTCGAAATTTTGCGGAGATCAAAATAAATTCGGAACATTAATATTTGAAAAGTATGATCTAAGCTCAAAGTCGTACTAAATTTTCCTAAACGGAAACGGAATTTCGAGGAAATTTTAAAAAATATGGAACATTTAATTATAGTGGCCGAGACATAAAGTAATGCGAAATTGCCAAACTGACACGGAATTTAGCAGACATTAAAAACATCTGGATAATTTTATTAAAATGGCACAGACAGCAACTCGTACTAAACTAACGAAACTGACACAGAAACTAACAGAGAATATAAAAAAACGAACATTTTTAGGAAAATGGCCGAGAATAAAAGTGAAACTGAGATTCCGAAACAGACACAGAATTTTGCGGAGATTAAAATAAATCAGGGATATTATTATCATAAATATAGCCTAAACTAAAAGTCGTACTAAATTCCGAAACGGAAAATAAATTTAACCGAAATTAACAAGCGAGATGGAATATTTATTAAATTGGCCGAGTCTTAAAGTTAGCCTCAAAATACGAAAATTCACGGAAATAAGCGGAGACTAAAAAACATCCGGAATATTTTATTCATAATGGTCTAGATTAAAAGTCGTACGAAAATTTAAAAACTGACAGAAACAATTAAAAAAAACTTGAAAAAATAAAACTGTTTAAATCTACTTTTTAGAAAGAATTGCATGAGAATGTTAAACGTTTCTTTAAAGAAATGATTAAAAAAAGCAACAAATAAAATAACTTAAGACAAAAACAAATTATAAAAAAGAAGCGATAAATAAATTTAAAAATTAAAATCTATATACCTAAATATTACAAATATATAAATAATTATTTTCATAGAATTTGTGTATTTTTCATTGCTATTTACGTTTCTTCAATATTTTACATTTTTGTGCAATTGTTTAATATTTCTTTTTTTTTACTATGATTCTATTCTTTCTGTCCTTTTCTAAATTTGCTTCTGCAGTTTTTGTCATTTGATATATGTTTACAATCTTTGAAAACAAAATTATTTAAAATTTGCAATTCTCACAATTGTTTCTTAAATTTAATAATATATTTTACGAGTTTTAAATATTGTTACCTTTTTTAGAAAATGCATTTCTTTTTGTTTTTTGACATTCGCTTTAATTTATTTTTTGTTTTGTGGTTTTTAATTTGATACATTTCTGTTTTATTTTCTACTTTTATTCTTTACATTTGTTTTTTGCACATTTTTCTTTAAATCATTTGGGTCAATTTTTTTTTTTTTTTACATTTTTAAAATTTTTGTTAACATTATGTGGTTTATTTTTTCATTTTGAATATATTGTTTGAATTTTGGTTTTATTAAATGTAGCATTTTATATTTGAATATCTATTCTTAAATTTTGCTAAATATTTTGAATTTCTTTGATTTTATAAAATATTTGTTTTCGATGTGTTATATTTGGTATTTTAAAATTCTTTTGTGAGTTGTTTTTAAAAATTGTGTTTAATTTCCTTTCTAATATGTTTATTTTTTTATGTTATGTGTGAAACACCTCAGGATGCGGCATCGGTGCATATAATTTTTTCTTGGGTCGATAAATCCTTATATAAACTGCTTAAAAAGTAAATACATGTAAAGTTATGTTGTCATGCACATTAATCCCTGACCCCTTAATTCTTGGTGTAAATCTATTATTTTGTCTTGAAACTTTTATATTTAACTTCAGAAAGAAAAGAGAAGAATAAAAACCTCAGCACTTTTTCCCTTAAAGTAGCATTATATTACCGACATTCATGCAAAAGTACCCGGCAAATGTTTTGAATATTTTCTGTGGGAAGAAAAGACGAACAAGCAAAGTCAATGCATTGATCTGACAAAACAACAATAATAAACGAGACACGTAACTATCATCTTTTGCACTAAGCTGTGAACTATCGGCTGAAACTTGTAGCGATTACGATATATCTGCAGTAGTTCTTCAGTTGATAAAATGTTTTGACAACACAATTTGTGACAAAATTATTCTTTTCTTTTTTTTAATAAGTATATTAAAAACTATTTTTATGCCCTAGAAAAATAGTAATTAAATATAATTAATACAGGAACTTTACCCTCGTCAATGCATCAAGCATGCCAATCCTATACGACCATCAATCATATTAACTCTTTATTAAACCTCAGTTTTAGAATTCCATTTATCTTTGGTTGTTATTGAAACACGTGACATACAACATGTTATATTTCCCTACATACAATTATTCTCTTCAGATGTCATTATATTACCCACAAGGTCATGTAATGTTATCTCAAATGCCAGTGACTTCATGTTATTACCTTAAAGTGACTGCCATAGTTATCCTGCGTTTCCCCAATTGTTCGGAAATAGGACTAACTGTGTTTGCAAGAGTTCAAACAGGTTTTTCACCATGACTGTAATTTTTATCTAAGGTAATTTCATTTTTCTTTAGTATAATAAAGCAAATATTGACCCTATTATGTGGTCAAATGGCTAATGTTCACCCATGGCATATATCATATTACTCTGCGGCTGAGTCATTGGCTAGCATCGCATGCATCTAATGTTGAAACTATAATCATTAATAATCATTTGTAAAGAAAAAAAGCTGGATTTCTGCAAGTTTTGGATTTGTAATAGACAATATATGGCATGACGACTTTAAACTTGTCATTGGAGAAATTTCATGGAATTAGCTTCGAATTGATGAACTAAAATCTGACAACAGGAACTGGTTAGAAAGAATAATAAACCCTGTTCTAAAATTAAATAAATAGACGTAAATTGTACCTGAATTGATGGCTATATATGTTCACTTTCTCGGCAGCATATCGACTACTTGTTTTTAGTAGGAACGATTTAACGTTATTTCTGATCTTAAATTTACAGTCAAACATTGAAAGTAAGTGAAAATGATTCATCATAAACCACAGACAACTAATTAAATTCCCATGGACCGCAATGTTCATTTTTGCTTTTGAAACGATGAAACTATTATGCTGCGCGGGTCGCTTTTAACAAAGTCTCTTCATGGTGGCCACTGTAAAATCCTGTCCAGTAAAATCTCCCCGTTTACCTCTGGAGGTACATGTGCTACAACGATAAAGTGAAAATGGTTTTAGGCTCAAGCCTCCTACTGCGTACAGTTTTCCTATATGTATGGTCCTTTCAAAAACGAATCCCCTTCAAATTACGATAATTATTTCAAGCAATTCAGATACCTTTATTCTCTTAAATAGGAAATTTAACACACCATCCCACATAGGGTGATTTCAAAGATCACAGAATAATTATTTTTATTATACACCTACCAATTTTCTACCCAAGAAATAGCCAGAATTTTACCGTCATTTCCTACAAGCAGGTAAACGATACTATTGTTTTCCAAACCCGTATCACCATACTCTTAAACGAGGCTGAGACTACTTTATCCTCGAGGTTTCCTGGTGACAATAGCAGCGCCCCTAGCGATGGAATGCCAACACTAGCAGTAAAAAAGCTCTCACAACGACGTTAGTTAAGAAACCTTGCGTTATATGTCAAATATCTGAAAGGTCTAAACCATGTTTTTGTCACAATAACAATAAAAAAGCATTTTTTCCTTTATTTTGAAGTAGTAAAATATTGCCAAAATGTTCGTCTGAAACAAGATCATATTCGGAAATCGCGCACCAAAACATTACAGTTGTACAGAACAACCCATTTACGGAAATTCATAAATGGTAACGTTAGTGAGTTTCACGCAAATTGGATGAATTTGAAATTATAAATGAGTAATATTCTCTGCAACAAATCTGTACCATCAAGTTCCAACAATTTCTCCAATCCTGTTGTAAATAACTGTCAAAATAATGTTGTCATTCCCGTGTCAAGTTCCCATCGGAGGCTTTCACAATGTCCCGCCAGAAACAGTTCAACCGCATTGAACCTGGCCTCTGAAAGAAACTTCCAATCATTCAGCTGGTGAAAACTTCCGTGATGCAAAATTTCAGAACTGCACAATAACTGTAAATCACATATTTGAGTAGTCTGCCCTCAAGCGTCGAAGAATTCGTGTTATTGACAGTGATGGTAGTCAAACTGAGCGAGCGTTTTTTCACAAACTTCATTCATAAAACTAATATTCATGCGCATGTCAGCCTTTCAAAAAGTAATTCGGTTTATGCTTTAAGATGAAGTTCGTATTATAGAGGTTTAAATGTTTAGCAATTTCTTGTGTTTTTCAACTACATATAGTGATTTTATTTAATTATCTGAAAATTGAAAGGTATATAACAAAAATATAATTATCACAGTAATGCGATTTTTATTGCTAGATCACGTCTCGTTGTCAGAATAAAAATCCGGATCATGACTCGACGCTTCGCGTCTCGTAATGATCCGGATTTTCTAATGCTGACAACTCGACGTGTTCTAGCAATCAAGATCGCGTTACTGTGATAATACTATATATGTATCCGTTCCAAAACTCATATGTATTCATAGCAAAAGCATTTCTCCTCAAAACCTTCTGCAAAAGCATTGTTGTCTTGCATTTAAAGTATTGAGATATCGAGGAAACGGTTTCAATTTGGCAACCATATGCAGTGATTAATTCAAAAGATTGTACACAAGAGAAAGAGGAAAAACCTTCCTTCAAAATGCTTGTTATGCACACACAAAAAAACACGTTTCATTCCTATATGGATATGTAGGTTGATATATCCTAAGCTAAATCAATTACGTCGCTCATAGCAACAGGGTCCTTTCAAAAGGAGATAGTAAGCGATCTTTACGTGGGCTCCTCGTCGATGTAAAAGGTTTGAGATTTTTGTGTTTTCCAAAAATTACTCCCCACCATCGAATATATCTGATTATCTTTGAGAGGAAGAAATATATTAAAAAGAACGGTAACAATAATTGTATTTCTTTTAGTTTGCAATGGGAAAGATTCTCACGAAACACCGACACATTGCCAGGGGTAAGTATTTCGGAGCGCATTGACTTCTATGAGATATTGCCCATTTTACGTAGATTATGAGGTATTTTAGGACGGGGAAACTGTATGCAGGCGGGTAAAAATTAACTTTATTGAAAATAGAATTGTTCACTTTTATCAACAAATTCTTTATTTATTGGAATAGGTGGACAAAAGACCTTTCTGGGAATGTCAGTTATAAATACTAAATAATGATTAAAGAGATTACACCTACTGACAGCTCCAATATCTTATAGCATTCCGTATAATGAAACTAATGCGACAGAGAATGATTTATATTACTTTAATAACAGTAACTAAAACTAACTGGGTAAACACAATCTTTGTGTGCTCTTGTTGGTTTTCCTTCGTGACGAGTTTAAATCTTCTTTTACTTTTGTTTGCAAACCAGATCCATTTACAGGTGATTATAACACATCATTGCAGAAATGTGTAAATTGTCTGAACCAATTACTTTTTTAAGACATTCCTTCGCAGGCCTGGTGGCATTTACTCACATCTCTTTGGATGCAATTGGTCACATGTATAATGTAAAGGCAAGAAACATATTGAAACTCTAAATGGACTCTGAATTGAAAGAAAAAATAAATATCTCGAGAGATTAAGAAAAAAACGAAAAAGAGAGAAAATTGCTCATGAAAGAGCATTCTGATATCCAATCTATTCCAAAAATAAAACTGGAGGGGAGGGGGAGAGCAACCGGTTCGATAAGTTCGTTTAATGAAAATACTATAAAATCGTTGTATTTTTTTTTTTTTGCCGTTACAAAAACATTACAGTGTCCTATTAAATGGAATATAATACCTATATTTCTGACACACATTACATTGAAGAAGACGGATATCTGGATACAATTTATTTTGCTTATTGTGCAGATTCCTATATTTCAATCAGATAACAATATATAACTTGGAATCCGTTGGAAAAGTACTATTATTAGAATTCATGCCACACTTTGCATTTTTATGTCATTCTACAGTATCGCTTAATATACTTTCTTAATTGTTTAAGCCTTATTTTATCTCAGAATGTCTCTGTCAGTGTGTGTGTGTGTGTGTGTGTGTGTGTGTGTGTGTGTGTGTGTGTGTGTCGCGGGTGTCTATACCTGCCCAGATCAGTCCGGGTCGGTTGCATCGGTGTATCATTGGGATAGACACTTAGCTCCCGTTTCCTCGGCATAATATAGTCACTAATGTGTTAAAAGTGACATTAAAACAAACAAAATAAGCTAACAAATAATTAAACCAAGTCTTATTCATTTTGCATTATCCCCTGTATTGAATGTCACCAATAACATGTTGTGGCCGAACCTTTGAACGTACCGTTACAAATCATGTGACGTATGACTTTTTTTTCGTTTACATAATAAAACATGACCCTTAGAGATAATGGAGTGAAAAAAGCAAGTTGTAAAATTGCTTCTTTTCTTTTTTATGTAATGCCGATTTCAGCGATATGGCTTCAGTATCGAATAGTACGTTCCTTATCGTGCTTTCTGGTTCGCTGACAAGAAAACAAAATCGTGGATTAAGGTAAAACTGCTACATAAAAGGACAGCGACACATATCTTGTACACCTTGGACTTATTTGTTATTGGATGCTGATTGAAAGCAAGAGATCAGTAAAGTAATATGTGGGGCTTGCAGACAAAATGAGTAGCAGTTCACGAATTTCCACCGAATAGAAAACTTTACTTTGAACATGAGATAACAATTCCATTCACGCCACCACTATTTTGTACGTCATACGCAAGTAAGCATAAATATTAATTGAAAACGATGCGTATGAGCGGGGTCTTTAAAAATCATCAGTTAAAATATGTAAAATTCATTGGGGGGGGGGGAGAGTTGTGGGGGAGTTTAGAATATGATAAATAGGTTGAATTAGTAATTAAAATGTTCGTGTTGACTCCTTGTTTTGGCGGACCGACTTGCAAGCTTGTTGGCCGCTGCCAAACCAATTTGTCAACACGAATATTTTTCAGTACAAATTCAATAACCCATACATAATCAAGTGTCTAGGACTCTTATTCACACTGAGATAGTGTGTATTGCTTTCAGACTGTTATACAACATTTCTCTTGTGTCAACATATGATTTCGATTTAATTCGTTTGGTCGATCGACTAGTCTACAATAGCATCGATGAAAAGATCCAGATCTAATAACTCCCAAAGTTTCCAACAATCTCAAAACACACGTCCATTCATAAGCAAGGGCGTCAGAGCTGGGGCGACCGCCGCCCTAATAATTCAGCAAGAAAAAATATATATACTTAAAATCAACTATTTATATGTTAATAGACAAGACGTATATTATTTAGTGTCTCAAGCACTGATGTCACCCATCTGTATGATTTGAATAGATGAAAATGTGTGACGACCTACATTTTATTTTCAAGACACTTTTTCAGTTTTTAGAGCAGTTATTCAATCTATAAATGACAACCACCATTTTCAAATTTGTTGTCTACCATATTTATCGAGGAATAATTTATGAAGTTTAGTGTAATAAATTTTGCAGGGCAAAGATCCGACTCAAACATTTTATCTACAAACTTTTCACACATAATACATGTTGCCTTATTTAGGTAGGTAATTGCGTATGTAAGTTGGTAGTTACATAAAGCAGGTACACAGGTTGGCATGTATTGCTCAATATCTAATGACCTTGATTGATACGTTTTGTAACATAACTTTAAATGCGAGATAATTGGTAAAACTGCGACGCTTGTAAATCTATGAATAGAGAGTCAGAATTGTGAGATCGCTTATATTAACACCACAGCAGTGCTTTAGATTTCCATCATGTCTGAACATCCATCATCTATATTCATCCCACCCTATAATTATAGCTTGTTGACGATTTCCATCTAAGTAAGGGCAACTTTGTACATACGATTCTATCTCGTTGCCGATGTATTAGTTCTTCTTTAGGAACAAATGCTATTCAAGTCATTTGTAGGATCAATTAGGTTAATATCTGCTTCAATTTTAAGAAAATGAACATCATATTTCGAGAATCAGATGTCAGTGGCAGAACTTTCTTCCTACAATCGTAGTAAGATTTTTAATAAAATCAGATATATTTCTTCATACCATTCTTTTCAAGGTGAAAAAAATGACTTTAAGATAGTATTACATCTGGACCAAGGAAGAAATGCCCTTTTTATAGTTTTAAGAATACATACAATATATTTTTAAAGCAAGTGCAGAGTATATTATTCACACATAGTACCGGTACCTGCCTGCTATCAACTTTCTGTAGGTAGGTTTGGTAGGTAGGTAGGTATCAATGTTAGTGTGTCCAGTAGGTTTTGTTTCTTAAGATATGCTGGTCGAAGAGAAAGCTTTTGAGTCCACGATATCTTAATTAGCTGATCCAACTCTACTTTTTGATACACACCCCCGTAATGTACAAGTAACATTAATCCGTGTCCATTCAATTATGTAATGAGTTATTAACCTTCATGTTTAAGTTATTGCCTCGAATTTTGAAATGCAACATTGTTGTAAAAGTTAATAGGCGTGATGTGCGACTGCTGGTAAATCTATCAAGAAAAATGCATGCATTTTGAATGAAATTCTTGAGTTAAACATACAAGACTGAGTCAGATATATTTTTTAAATTGGAAATTAACATCAGCCTTTAAAATCATATTTCAAGCATGTAAAGAAATTTACCCCACCATACTGCTATAACTTACTAAAGTCTTTCATTGGAGCGAGTGCAACTTAGTGCATACTGTTCTATTTCATCGCTGATACATGACCTTTTGATCCTGCACAAGAATATCACTATCCATATGTGAAGCCGTTTTACTCAGTGACAGCAAGACCTCTCAGATTTCATATCAACTCCCTTTTGAACAAATACAATCTGCCTCGTTCCTGTCCTTGATATGAAACAATCAAATCTATCCATTCAAGTGAAGACCTTACAGCATGAGGGTCAAATGACAAATGGTAGAGTTTCTTCACACAAGTTTCATTTTTGGTTTTTAATAATGTTAGATAGACCATTTCATACGTATTCTTTACAAGGTGAAAAAATTATTTTCATGCGCTCTTGAGAACTAAAATTCTAGTTTATGGATTCATGAATCCTATATAAAGACCTCATGTAACTAGTGCAAATACCCTATAAATTCAAAATAAGGACGACCTCGAAAGTAAGAATACTTTGAAATGCCGTCAAACTACTTCCAAGTTTTTGTCTTAAAAATAAGCAACATAATATGCACAGATTGTACTTGCTTATAAGTCGAGTCCAACTGCAAACTGCACAGACCCAGATCTGCCGTCGCATAATGTGCCGGCAGATCTGGGTCTATGCAGTTTGTTAGGAGTAATCAATTGAACAAACAACATAGATCTTGATCTGCCGGCGCATTATACGACTGCAGTTCAGGGTATATGTTGTTTGCAGTAGGACTCGACTTATAATTGAGCACAGACGGTATAAGGCATATCTATATGCATGTACGTTACACGTCTTGAGAGAGAAACATGTCTTTGTGGAAGAAACATAGTTATACCAAACATATGTGAAAATCTAATTGTATGTAGCGGTTGATATTTTGGTCAAATCTGTTGTTAATCTTGTATGTCAATCTGAAGTAATCTAATGTCATTTGGTGCCAAATGACCATTGAGCCTTGAGTCTGGACCTAGTATCAGATTTACAGATGTATGTAATTGACCATGACGATTACCCCAAACGTAAACTGTCCATGAAATTAAGCATAACGAAAATTACTAATAATAATAAAAAGACGCCACTTATTTTAAAGTTCAAATTCTTAAGGTATTTAATTTAAATCGGCAAAAATCATTACAATATACTTAACCGTTAATAAATGAAACGTAAATCATTATTCAAAAACCCTTCTGGATTATAATAACTTGCTTAATCTCGACGTAAAGTCTTATTTTGCCTGCGACCTAAAAACCTCGAAAGACAGAAAACTCGAAGAAAAGAAATCGCTCCAGTGGCACCTCGAGTTTTCGAGTTTTTACAGTATAATTTGTCTTAATTTGATAGATCTTGCTTAGATGGAACGAATTTAACGTCTGTCGAATTTGCCCCATAATATTTTATAATAGTTATAACTCTCCAACGAGGCACTTCAGACGGAGGAAAACTGAAGACTGCGACACCAGACGTCACCATTCACGCTATTAACGATCTTGACACTATAGTTATATGTTCCATCCAAAATAGGTCAATCGTCAAAAGCAAGTCTATTAATTATTAAAACTCAGCATTATATCCTAGTGATTCTATAGAATCTCTCTTGAACAACATTTATTGCTGACATGTTTTGACTAAAGTACCGTATATACTCGCGTATAATCTTATACCAACTGCAAACTGCATAGACCCAGATCTGCCGTCACATAATGTGCTGGCAGAACTGGGTCTATGCAGTTTGTAAGGACTAATCAGTTGAACAAACAACATAGACCCTGATCTGCCGGCGCAGGGTCTATATTGTTTGCATTTGGGCCCGTATTCTACGCGAGTATAGACAGTACATCTGGCAATACAAGAAAATGAAACTGCCTTTAATTTTTATAAAATTGCATGCATTTATCTCGAAAATTATTTTCTTGTTCTATTTACACGAATTCAAAAATACATCTTGGAAAATTTTCAGATTTTGGTCAGATCTCCTCTGCCAAAAGTTGCTATTTTATTTGCTATTTTATAGATGGAAGCACAAACAGTTGCAGAATGATGATTCGTACTAGTAATAATTGACAATTCGTACTAGTAATAATTGACAGTTCGTACTAGTAATAATTGACAATTCGTACTAGTAATAATTGACAATGTAGAGCCATTTCTTTCACCAGATGCACAGGCCTAATGAATCTTCATCAAATCAAATACAGATTGCAAAAACACTCTTCCTTGGATGTTTTACTTTCAATCGTGAATAGCGACTAAAAATTAGATCAGAGGAGATAACGAAATCCAGCTATTTTACCAAAATACATTTTGAGTAGATATCATGCTGACAATGCTGAAGTTGTCAGTTTCGATGCTTGTATGAGGCAAACATTCCGAAGAAATATTGCATCTCTTCTTGACATTTCCCATTGTAATATATGGCAAAGAAATATCGCTGATATGGCAGCAAAGGAAGATCCTCATTAAATATCCCTCCAAATAATAACTAGTGTCAAGGGAGAAATGTTTTCCATGTTACTCAAGAGAACAATTTTTTAGTGATGATGTTCTCATCCTGCATCGTCAACAAAATTCTTCGCTGCACGGCCCAATTTCTTACTGTTATTACAATTCCTCATTGCTAATATATCTCAATAATACTATTAAAATATTATGTTAATAAATACAATGCCCATTCAGTTTGTTTAAATACATGTTCCCCAAGCCATGGTTCCATAACGGCTTTACTTATTGTTCGTTTTCATATCATATTTATCCATGTAAAATTTTAAGCAATATCCAAATTTTACCGTTACAAGAAACGCATATACTTTAGCAATGAGTTAGCGAACTAGTCCAACATTTGAATTTTTTCTGTTTAAATACTGAGTAGAAAATGGAAGAAAAATGCTTAATTTAATAGATGATTTAAAAATTTGTATATAACATGTAGACTAGTATTATGAACTGTGACCTTTACGGTTGGCGTGACCTAAGCTTACTCTCTTACGTTGAGCTGATAATGGACAATGATTCTAATAGTACACAGACGAGATATCTAAACCTTTAAGTTGTATCGTCTACAAATAATTAACGGAAGAAGTGAGTGAGAGACTTGAACCCCTTATTGTCAATACAGTCCACGCCAGTTTTAATCTGTGCATTCAAACTCTCTTAGCTTAATAAGTACAATTGAAATACACTTATTCCTAATAAGTACAATTGAAATACACTTATTCCTAATAAGTACAATTTAAATATACTTATTCTTAATAAGTATAATTGAAATGCACTTATTCTTTAATCTTAGGCATAATCAACTAGTAGTTGATTAATAAACTTTTAGTGATGTGAGTCAGATCAAAAAAGTGCAAGAAATATTGAAATAGTACTACAAAAGAAGAAAACTCAGTTAGGACGACTCAACAGGCAGACGTTGTTGATAGTTTTCATTAACAAAAGAAGTTATGGGAAAACAAAACATGTATGTACCTTTTCAAAGTGGATACCTAATTGGAGAAAGATTGATTAAACCATAACTTATTTCACATACAAAAGTTGAAGTTACAAATAATTTGAAGACACAAATCTTTTGCAATATTGTGATAGAGGGAAAAAAAGGTAGGATTTAAAATCAGGCTACGTACTACTAGTTAAGGTCCATTTATCAATAAATCAATCTTTCGTAAGAAAACGTACAATTTTGACTTTGTTTTTGTATATCTATAAGCCAGACTTTTGAATGGAGCTTCTTGGAATAGATAAAAAAATTATCTTGCCACATGACATTGGTCTGCTTTAGAAATGCTCCAGTCAGGCAATCATATAAATTATGTCAATGGTGGTGGTGCTATTACTTTTGTTTTAGCAGATGCATAAGGATAAGTTTTGTGCATTACGCGAAAATTAACATTTTGCTGATGAATTTAAAGTTCAAATAGGTCACAACTGATGGGCACTGAGCGTGTAACACAGAGGGTCATTTACGGTTGCTGTATATGTCTACTAGGATAGATTTGTAATGGTCCAACGGAAAACAGAAAGCCACGACAATTTGTAGTTTAAGAATCAGTTACCATTAACTATATTGGGTGAATGAAATTTCAAACTTTAAATTGTAAATTAACACAACAGATGCAATAACATCCTACACCTAATTTGCAGAAATAGATGAAAGTTATAGAAACAAATTCTTGTTTATAAAACATTTTTTAAAAATCATGCTAATATTTAAAAGATGCGAAGTTGTTAGTGTATCTATGTGTGTATATATGTTTGTTTTTTTTTAAATCATACACATCAGGTGTCAGTTGCCTCAATTACCACCGGTTTTGTAAGATCAAGGGTATTTGTGAACCCAAATGAGCAAAACCTCCCATGCTCAAAAAGCCGATTGATTTCACAAAATACTTCACCCCTTGGGCTCAGAAACCCCCTTTGATCTCACAAAACCGGGGTTTATGGGCAACAAGAGACGTCCGATGGGCAAGAGTAATTTCTCTTCTAATATACTTCCAAACGTTTTTGTCCCATTTTAAGTTAACTAATGAGATTTTTTCTAGATTTATAAGCACTCTCAACTATCGATCACTTTCTCTTTAGGAGTTACATCGCTTCTGTTCAGAGAAGCAAATCATAATTGTTAAACTTATTAAAAGTTATGGTAAATGCTGTCGATTCAGCATAACAATCGGTTATTGTGTCGTTATTTCACTTTCTTGTAATTTGAATAGTGAATTACAAGTGTAGAAAAAAAAACAACTGTTTAAAACAGAAAATGTATCATATAAATGTATACAGTGAGGTCAATTGTGGCTTGACATTTGTATGATCGGCTTCAACTTTCACAGTATTCATGATGATGGAGTTGCATGAATTTTCACTATGGTTACATTAGGTCATCAACTATGGAATTTAAAAAGTGTTTTTTTAGTAATGATCTGAATAAAGCAATTATAGTCCCTGAAAATGTGTGGAAATGTGTCGATAGATTTTAGATGGAATTCGTAGAAGCTCCCCCCCCCCCTCTCTCTCTCTCTCTCTCTGAGAAAACAAAGGATATCAGAAGCATGGCTCTGCAATATATGGTCAAATGCAGTATTTTTTTTCCGTCGAAACACCACAGATCTAAATGTTTACAGACGCCCGTTTACCAACCGTCGATGGGTGAACAGAATGTATTGGAATTTGGACAAGATCAAACGACGGGAAGAAAATGATGCAATTTTAGTTTATAAGATCGTGAACACATCTTTATCCATCCTCCCTCTCTCCAGCGGCGGATGGGGCGGGGAGGGGGGGGAGCAAGCGGAACGTTTCCTAAAGTAAGTTTTCTTTTCTTTATAGTTAAATGGTTAAAGTTATGCCCTGGAAACGCTTAAAATACATTAGTTTCAACGGGCTTCGGCCCTTAGGCCCCCACCTGGGATTCCGTCCAACAGACAAGTCGCCTACTTGTTTATAGCCGTACTTAGCCTCCACCCTCACAGAAAAAGAAAGAACAAAAAGATATTTCTGGATCCGCTACTTCTCTCTCTCTCTCTCTCTCTCTCTCTCTCTCTCTCTCTCTCTCTCTCTCTCTCTCTCTCTCTCTCTCTCGGTGATGAACGCGACCGTGAATGCGATATCTCATACAGAACTCGTAAATGTGCTTGTAAGCAAAGTTCAATGTGGTAAGATTAATATGGTAAGAAACAAGTGTCAATGTTACATGCCGTTTTGCGACCATGCTCCGTTTCGAACCTGCCCCTTGCCGTTTCAGGATTAGGTAAAGACTCTAATCAGTCACGCCGTTGCCTGATCGTGAAACAGCACCGGCCCGATTCGCGACCTTTACTTGGTCCTAAATCGGTTCCAGACCGTTTCGCGACATTATCTGGTGGTGAAATGGCACCGGACCGTTTCACAACTAAGCAATTTACTTGGTCACGAAACCGTACTGTGGCTGTTTTGTGACTACACTGATCCTGAAACTGCGCCAGGCAGTTTCATAACCAAGCAGTTATTTTCTTACTTTCTTAGGTCCCAAAACGGCTAGCGCCTTTTTGCGACCTGAACTATTCTTTTACTGATGTTTGCCTGATCAAAACCCATGCTCTCAAAATACTACTTCTACTACTACTACTACTACTAATAATAATAATATTTTTTACGCAATTTTATGTGTCATTAGGGATTATTCCCGATTAATTCTTACATAATTATTACTCAGCACGTGGGCGGAAGCTAAACCTCACGCTGTCATTTTTGTACTGTTTAAAAACAATCATTGTCCTAATTAATTAACAGTGATATACAACAATGGCTTTTAGCATCAGTTTCTTTGCACTATACTGTGTTAAGTCAGAAATAAAACGCTTAAAATTCTTTCGGTACATATTAACTATTTATACTTACTTTTAGATTATTTAATATTTGAAAGAAAATGTAATATACAATACATTTTTATCAGTTTCGTTTAATAGTATGAACGTGATTCTGAAAATGGTGATGGCGCATTCTCAAAATAGTCTATCTATCGGTCTGTCTGTTTGATATTTCTCACACTTATAAATTGCTGAAAAAAAATTAATACTTTCATACAGCGTGGGTTACAATGCGGCCGCAACTTCAGAAACAGTTAAACGTAAACGTATAATTAATTAATTAATTAAACGTACAATTATTTGATTGGTTATAAACTGACCGGTGCCTTTTCAGGACCGTGTAAGATAATATTTCAATTACACTATCAATCAAAACAGATCAATTAGAACAATAAACAGACAAGTCTAGATGCACTGAATAAATGTAGACATAAAATGGTTCAACTGGTCAAATATTTCGACTGGCAAAAGATCCAAAATTACGTTGCATATTATATGTGCCAATGTTTTCTTCTTTCTGCGAGTTTTAATCTGTGCCTTTTTCTCCTTTTCCTTTAATTTCAATAATTATCAATCGATCCATTTATCTACGATATATAATACAAATGATGCAGATATTTATCTAACGAACACTTGAATCCATGGAAACAAGTTGATGATTACGTACTCCTTACTAATTGCATCCTTTCCTAAAATAAAGGACATGAAAGACATAGACCATTCCTCCTTGTCGATCTTTGTAGAGTTATCTTCCCATACATAGCCTGCTTTTGGGTTATAACCTAACCTGTTTAGTGTCTTGTGTAAACAACGTAGAAGAAGTTATTATCTGAAAACCTGACATATTAATTGTATCATCTAATTTAGATTCTATAAAGGCACTAAGATTCCATTCACAAAATTTTCCATTGAAAAGCTCAATATTTGTGTCCTATTGCAATGGACGCGTTGAAAGCATCTTTCTATTCTACGTCCGAGTTGTTATATACAAAACGATGAAGTCCACAATGACAACTTTGATGAAAACCATTTAAAGTGATAACTACATCTGAGCTACATCTTATCCTCATTTCACTTGCTCGTATTTTATTCCGAATGAAAGAACTTCACATCAATTAATCGATGCTGAAGACTATTTGTATTTGATAGATGCTCTGATATTCTGATTTGACCGGTTTGTTTTTTCACCCTAAAGAACCTTTCACTATCGTGTACATCTTCAAAAACACAAGAAAACAAAGCCAATGATTCTTACATTTTTTAAATCAGTATAAACGAAAATAGAAATACTGGGAATCAGTCAATCTACAATGATTAGCATAACAAATAATGTACAAACTCATTTACACATTAAAATGACAATCTCTTACTGAAAAGAATTGGTTTTCATAATATTTTTAATGGATGCAATAGTCTCAACAAGTAGAGAAGGTACGTTATGATATAGTATGCGTTAGATTAGCTAATACAGGCGTTTTTCTACATTTATTTAAAATCATAATTCCATTATGGAAACAAATTGTACAAAACTTTCAATCCAATATAATGACAGATATGTGAGAGATCGTATCAATAATGAAAATTAGTCCATTCTGCGAAGTGATTAGGGTTTACGAAGATCTTCCGTGGATTCCGGCACAAAAATGTCTGACAGTTAAGAGAGTGGCAGGGGTAGTTCCTGTAGGTGGCGAGACCATGAACACGTCATAGCGCATGCGGTGGACCGGTCACCCCTTTAAGTAAACAATGGATACGATCTGTCGTCATTGTTTTTCTCGTAGACTATAAAAATTAGTTGTGTACTCCTATCAGGCCTAGCTTTTCCAAGCCATTAATTTGCGAATAGATTGAACATCTGATGTTATTCAGGTAGGTTGTATTTATTAATAAAACCAAATAGCCCATATACGTAATTATTGCCAAAAAACGAAACGCTAGTATTAGATTATTTACAACCAACTAAGGATGGATGATTCTTAAATTTTCAAGTCTAGCATCGAATGCTTTTTTAGTCAAAGCTGACAACTTATTCAAAAAAAAAAAAAAAGAAATCGATTGATTTTCTGATTACCCTGTTTCTTTCGCCATAAAAATTGAGGATTGTTTCATCGCCTTTTAAAATAGCTGGACTAAAAATGACTCAGACAGCAATGGCGAGCAAAGCAAACAATTCACAAACTCATTCACATCAGAAGTTAGACAATTTATTATTATATAGAATTGAACTTCATAACTGTTTAAATGCTTACAATTGTCTCTACAAGAAGTACTTTTGTTCTAAAAGAGTGCCGGATGTAAAATGCATGTTAATCAATGCTCGGTTGTTAATGCTTTTCGTCATGTAATAAAACCCTATGTTTAACACCATAAGGTAATGAAGATTGTATCGGCAAACAATGCCTACACGCTCTTCAGTCACATGTTTCAATCCATTACTGGTCCAGATTTTTCAGGCTTGCCACAAGCTTATCTGTAACTAAATCACATCTGTTACAAGGAAATATGGCTAAATTATACGAGATTGGTCTATTTTATCATTCTGAATCTGTTTAAAATCGATGAATCGGAGAATACTATGTTAACTATTCCCTTTTATCTTTTTAGAAAGGAATAATAACATTCTACATCACCGACCCCACTTATTTCTCATCTAAGTTGTAAAACATCAAAGTACGATATGTTGAAATCCTTCAGTTCAAGACCGTACGTGTTGGCGTTGTGAGATTAACATGATAGCTCTGCGATATAGTTTGCCTTTGTGATTTCAGTTTGTAATTGTTAAAGAACAACTATAATTATGAATTAACAATCAACGATAATATGAAATCTGTGAGATTATTTCCACAACACACCCGAAATCTATTTAACATTTAATTTATTTACTTATAGTTAATCTATCTATGCGTCTATTTATCTGTCTCTGCGTGTCTCTCTGTCTCTGTCTCTCTCTCTCTCTCTTTCTCTCTCTCTCTCTCTCTCTCTCTCTCTCTCTCTCTCTCTCTCTCTATATATATATATATATATATATATATATATATATATATATATATATATATATCCGCTAGCAAAGAAGTAGTACAATTGTAATTTTCTAAATAACTCTAATGACTCTAATGAACAAATAGTATTTTTTTGGTCACACATGATTTTGTTTTATAATTCTTGAAAATGATTTTGTCTGGCCTAAAAGCTAAGTAATGTAATGTTAATTTTTTTAATACATATCTTCTTCAAAATTCAAACTGAATATTTGCTTGGCTTGTTTCACTGAATAAATCAGTGAATAATACGAAACCCAACATATTAACTACAGCAAAATGCGAGACATAATTAAAATAAACGGGTTTCTGCATAGAGTAAATGCACGTCAACTTCATTGGGAAAACTAAATGGATTGGTAGTAGTGATTGGGTTTTCTACGGTATTTTTAGAATCGATTCTTGTGCTCACAATATTTCGAAAAATTGACAAATTGGGAATAAAACTTTCATGTGTAAATTGTTAAAATTGGGCATTTTTCATGATTTTGAGATTTTTCAAATTTGGAAAAGAGCCATTTTTTTAGACCCATTTGAGTCCCTTTTGCGATAGGTTGAGCTTTATTCACTCTGTTTTGATACCAGAGATGTTTTGAATTTCAACCTGTGATGCATCAACATTGCAATTCAAAAGATACATTACCAGTTTTGTGTGACTTTTAAGATAACGTTAGCTTCAATAATCCATGAAGATTTGATAATTCCATTTTGTTGGTACTCATTTGTAAAAAAAACAATTCCTCGTAAATATACATTACTTCATTAAACGTTCATATAACTTTCCCTATACACAGTTTGATTGAGACTGTTTAACAGTTCTTAAGTTGATTGATTGATTAATTGGTCGATCTATTATCAATCATCATCGTTTGATTGATTGATAGCTCGTTTGATTGATTTATTGAAAGCTGACGACTTGATAATACTCGAAGGCGCGAACGTCTGTTGATCATCTAATAAACTGACTTTTCAATCTGAAAGTGCTATATCCGATCATTTCATTGCAGTTGGCGGTGTATATGGAAAGACAAGTAAACATCAATTTTGACTGAAGTCAAAGACACACGTATGACGCCATCTCACCAAAATATAATTGCAGTCATTGGGCATCGATCGTTACTATGCAATTTACATTTAGTTATCACGTTTTTCCTTTACCATGTAAGGTAGTAATTTCGAATTTCCATTCATCACTCGACCGAGTACAAATAATTCAGTAAAGCATGCTTTCGGACAAAACGCATCATTTTCTTGCTGATTCATCTCCTACAAGAATTTCGAAAAATATCTCTTTTTACGAAGAAGATGGGTTATGTCAGTCAATCTTAATAGTTATTGATTTCACTTCGAATTCTGATTAAAACATAGACTTCAAAAATATATAATAAATTCTATTAAATACATTAAACTGCTCTTTTTGCATCTGTATTTACGATATTGTTGTGGTTTTTTCTCTCGAATCGTACTTGCAAACCTCAAGTGGATCAAAAAGCATGAAAATTGCATATAACCTTGTTATTGTTTCTTGTTTACAGGCCATACAATTTTAGTAGTTTTTGTTAACGCTCCAAAACGAACACTCCTTTAAAGATAATCAACCGGAGATTTTTTTTTTTTTTTTTTTTTTGGGGGGGGGGGGTATTTAAATACAGTCTGAAGTAGCTTCTTCTGCCACATCGACTATCACTACTACTACTCCTGCTGCTGCTGCTTCTGCTTCCGTTCCTGCTATTACTTTATGTTGTTGTTCTTGTTGTTGTTACTATTATTATTATTATTTTTTTCATCCTAAGAATAATGCGATCGATACGTCAGTTATATAATAGTAATACAATAATCAGTTGGAAAACCGTGGCTAACAACAAACACATATCGATATTCGATAATTTCGTACTTACTTAACATCATTGGTAGGAAATCTGCTTGGAAAGCATACAAATGCTTGTTGGTCATTTTCAGTGTATTGAATATCATCTGCATTACGCACAGAGTAAGGCATAATCGTTTCGGATATACGCTTTCTTGTGAAAGCGGCGAAGCGTTACTTAATGTTTATCAGGTATTGTACTATCATATTATTTCACGCAAAAAAAAAAAAAAAATCTACAAGAGGGGATAGGATTATTCTGTCTGTCACACCTATATAAGATCATCATTAGTGCATGTGTTTCAGTTTCATCTACCATTGTAGTTCCCACATATTATTAATGCAGGAAAATATTTAATATAATTTCTAATCATATTATGATAATCAATCTAAAACTTGTATACTTTAATTTAATAACCAACACCAATATGTATCGATAATGTGGTGTCTACATTAAACTGATTCACGGAAATAAGCTTGGTAATACCCCTATTAGTGAATTACATATTATCTGCATTTCACTAATTAATTTCATTAATAGTAACTCCATGTCAAGGAATCTAACTTTACTCCTCTGTATCTAAGTAACTAAGACCAATAGCAGGGCTACCAGCTGTTTTCTGGAGAATTATTCCTTATTATTACATAACATAGATCAGTGTATTACATAACAAACTGACATGGTCCTGCAAACTGTATCAAATTACATAGACTATATAAAATGTATATACTTTTATAATTCAAAAAGTATCAACGGGAATTAACGCTATTTATTTTCAGTTAGATTATTTCAAGTAAATCAAATAAATATAAATATGAATTCAAACTTACTTGTACTGACTTTTCTTATGCAAACGATTGTCGGCGAAGCTAAGAGCAAATATTGAATTACATATTTTGTCTTGTTGTACTTGCATCTGTTAAAGCTGCAACACGTTAGTGGTTATAAGAGTAGATATTACTATCACATAATTTAAGTTAAAAGCGTACCAAAGAGCTTAGGTCATTTTTCACTTAGTGTTTGATCCCGTCTTTCGCACGTAAATAAGATCCATCATTTAAGGATATGTGCTTTACTTTATTAATGAAGCCAAAATATTTTAGTTTACTAGTGACTTTGTCTATGTATGTATGTATGTATGTATGTATGTATGTATGTATGTATGTATGTATGTATGTATGTATGTATGTATGTATGTATGTATGTATGTATGTATGTATGTATGACGATGACAGTGACAACTTTTATTAAGTATGCAAGGCCACCGATCCGTATACAATTCATGTTAGGAATTATATAGCACAAGAGCGCCTCAATGTTTTTTCTTATTCTTTTTTTATTGAATCCCAACAAAAGCATATATACAAGATAAGATAAAGACACATGTAAATATAAACACATATGAATCTACATATCTCTGTATTTATATGTATATATTATGTAGTAGTAGTGTATAAAACCTTCGTTCTGGCTCACTTGACCATTGACCTTTACCCCCTAACATTTAACTTCACCTACCTAACCTTTGACCTTCATCCCTGGCCATTGATTCTCAAATTTTACTAAGAGACTGACGCCACTGACTCCCTTATAGGAAGCCTTCGTTCTGGCTCAGTAGTAAGATTATTATGAGAAAAGTCCTGACTCACTGAACAACTCACCCCAGAAAAAAACAAACAAAATAAACATAATAGTTGTTATAACAACAACAACAACAACAACAACAAACCCGAATGATATGAGTTTAACGTCTGACTCAGTGGACGTAACATTTAGACAAGAGAATCCTGTCTCAGTGGCTCAGTGGTCGTTAAAAAAGTTTATAAGAGAAACATGTCTCAGTGGTCGTCATAAAATAGTTCTTATAACATGGGCATTGGCCTCACCCAAACACCATTAAACACAGGACAAAAAGCCAGGGTCTATCCTCACAATTTTATTATTTTAAAACTATATGAATACAAACAGCTGTGAAATAGCTTTTAATAAATAAATCGTCGAATTAAGATTTAGAAAACTAACACGTAGCGAACGTTACCGTTATCCGCAACCCAGTTTAACATACTTACTTTTCAACAAGAAATTATGACAGGTAAATTTAAGGTAAAGAGGTAAACATACGATACACAGAAAATGAGTATTTGGATACAAGCTACTAGACAGCTTTTTAATAATTACATTTTAAAAAAATGTCAGTGATGATTTCAGTCAATAGATAGTGCACAATGTGATATGAAATTTTGGCAGAATCAATAAAACTGGGCAGTATGGATGGCAACATTTGGATGTGGAATATCTTGGTGGCATTTATTTGATTACCGTATACCAGAGTTAGTAGCATCGATTTCATTATACTTCAGATAAGAAAACTACAGGCTGAATGCTCAATACCATTATCTTATTTAAGTTAGCTTTGTTAACTGGACTTTTTATCTTTAGCAATAGCATCTTTTTTTCTTTATATGGTCGTCATTCACATCAAGGTCTGTTTTCATTGCTAATATTTTTGAATTTACAACATCAGCAGGACTCATATATCTTATTAATTCTCATTCTTCTCAATTAGTAAATAATCTACTAACATTTCCTTCTCTAGTGATAGGTCTTTTTAGGTCATTTTTAGTCTTTTAATTTGATTCATAGAATTATTTTTCCCTTATTTTAAATTCTCATGTATTTCATCTATATTATTTAGAGATTCTAACCAATTTTATTTCTGCAGCACTTTCTTTAATGTAACCTTTTTATTTGAATGATTTCTGGCTAATTCCATTTTCCAACCTATTGATTCCCAAAATGAACTTCCGCCTTTACTATATAGAGTGTTAAATGATAACACATTTTTGGGTTACCAATCGGAGAAAGTTATATATTAGGTTTACCAATTTCTTTGTAATACAATGTTTTATTTATAAGTTAAAAAAAAGGTTTATTTAATAGATAGTCGTATTCACTTAACTTAAAATTATGTTTCATATCTTCTTTGCACTGATCAAGAAATATTTGTAGAACTGCTATTGTAGTGGGTGTATGGGGTTTAGGTTTTCCACCTCGTGGTTCAGGAGATAGAGTAGATTTTGGAGTAGAATCAGAACGATGATCAAGATGAGGTTCAGGAATAGGTTCTTCAACCAAGTCATCATAACCACCTTCCACCATTTTATACTATTTAAATGGATCCAAATCAACTTGAAAAAGAATTATTTTTTGTTAGAATCTAAAAAAGATATAAATGTCAGTACTATATATGAAGACGGAATAACAGAAGCCTACAAACAGTATTTAAAATACAGTAAATGTGATATGCAAGTAAATAACTGGTAAACACTTAACCGATGACGAGTTGAATAAAATGGATTCAAAACAAATAAAGAAAGCATATAATCTCTTTGTAAATTCTAGATCAGCCAAAATATGAAAGTCAATGTCAGATGCAATGAAACAAGGAATAACATCCTGGATAAATAAATTTCTTCCAATTTATAACTTAAAATAATTACAAAAAGAGTTCAAAGACTACTTAATAACAAAGAGAATTAGATACTTTAGTGGATTTTTGTCTTTAAGACTTGGATTACCGATTTAAAATAACATTGAAGTAACTTTAAAATAACCTGAAGATAACTCGAATAACTGTTTAGGAAAAATCTCAAGGTTCCTAAATCACCACAGAAGGTAACATCACAAAAGATACAAGATCCGCTTAAAATTGAACTTAAGAAAGCCAAATCAGAAAAATAAAAGAAATAGCATAACTTCTGAGAGAAAAGAGTCATCCAGGCATGACTTACATGGTAGAAATAATATGGCTTCTGAGAGAAAAGAGTTATCCAGGCATGACTTACATGGTGGAAATAGTATGGCTTCTGAGAGAAAAGAGTTATCCAGGCATGACTTACATGGTGGAAATAGTATGGCTTCTGAGAGAAAAGAGTTATCCAGGCATGACTTACATGGTGGAAATAGTATGGCTTCTGAGAGAAAAGAGTTATCCAGGCATGACTTACATGGTGGAAATAGTATGGCTTCTGAGAGAAAAGAGTCATACAGGCATGACTTACATGGTGTTAAAATAGGCTACAACATATATTACTTGATAGATGACGTAGTTGTTATAAGAGTATGTGTTACATATTATATACAAAGCACCTAAAAAAGCAAAGGGATCATTGATGCCGGAGCCTGCCAACATATTGTCGAAAGAGTGAAATAAAGTAAATCCATTTCCAAAAATGGAGTAGATAAATAGATTAGTCAATAGTGGAGTCATCAGTAATATAATGAAAACGAACAACATAATTAACACTCTTTACCATGCGGCATTAAACTCAACTCTTACAGTAAGTTACTATATGATTTTGAAGAGAATATTTAATTTAAAAAGATTCCCAAAATAACTTCCAGCTTTTACAGGGTTTGGTGCAACTTTTACTAGGTTGCAAAAGCTTTAAAAGACAAGCTGAGATATAATCAAGTTTTTTAAAAAACCCGAAAAGATTGTAACCGGTGCTAAAACTAAGTTTAATACTATTACTGACATGATGAGTACAGCAATTAGCGATAATTAAATAAGTCGCGATGAATTTAATATGATAGTTAGTGAATACAACAAATGGTTGGAAGGACGTTACGGGACGTCCCGGCCATTTGAAAAGGATTCTCGCTACTTAAATGGCTGAGCCAAGTTACCTAACCACACAGTCTGAGAAAGAAATATATTTGTCAAATCCAATTTGTAACAGAGATGGTACATTATACATTTCAATACAGAGATTGTATGTTGTAGTTGGTTGTTAGAATATTTCAAATGATCGAAAAAGAATATATTCTACTACATACACGATACAAATGAAAACAAGACCTAATGGTTGCTATAATCTTGAAATGTGCATAACAAAAAGTCAGACAGGAATGGCGACACTCATGAAAGCATAGATATTAAATGTCACAAACATAACTCCAAAATTTGAATAACTCCGAGAAAGACTTACACAGTATATATAACCAACAACAACTCTAGCTTACTAGGATTTAATTGTGTGAGATATATAAATACATCTACCAAATCAGATACATTTTGTGGATTTTTAAGGCATTAAAACTTATAAATTTACCTGGATCAATACAGGAAATTATTGTAACGGCGGCTACTCTACTTTATAAGAGTCTTTATCTATAACAATATTATTTACGGTGAGTTCATCTCATACGTGTTAATAGTCCATATAAACAATTACAAAGAGGTGCTAGAAACAGATTAAATATGAAAATTAAAAATAAAGACTCTAAAATAATATATTTTAATGGTATGCCAATTACATATATCTTTAGTAAATCTCAGGCAAATGTAATAAATGACAGAATTATCTTTAAGAGGTCCTAGTGATTGTAGTTTTAATTTCACAAATAAAGATGAAAAGGATAAAGCACTAGGTCAAACACTAAGCAAAGACTTAAAACCGTATAATACGTTTAGTATATCCTACATAAAAATCTGATGCATCTTGAAAAAATACATTCGTCTGTGCATCTAAAAAAATATATTTGTTTGTACATCTCTCCCACGCCCACCCCCCACCCCCAATACATGCGCGTGCATCTCAACAAAACATGCGTGCGCATCTCGCATCTCGAAAAAGAAACATGCGTGCATGCCTCTCGAAAAAACATCCCCTCGCTCATCTCGAAAAAACGTCGCGGCGCGCATCTCTAAAAACATGCACGTGCGCATCTACAAAACATGAGCGTGTGTATCTCGAAAACACATGCACGTGCGCATCTCAAAAATACATGCGGGTGTGCATCTCGAATACACATGCGGTGTCATCTCGAAAAAAGCATGCACGTAAAGCTATTAAAAGTGATGTATGACGGTGTTTTTCTCGTCTTATCTTTCCCGTGTTCTAAATTCTGGTAACTCTGAGTTTAACTGGTATATGCAAACGGCTAACTCATACGTGCAGTCTGTCCACAATTGAATTTACCGGTATACGGTTGTTCTTCGCTACGGCCAGAAATGTCAGAAAATAATATATTATTGGCGGAGAACAATGATACAAACAGTAGATATACAACAGAGGATACTTGGCTGTCGTTCTGCTCAAAGTTTTACTGATGTCATTTCACACTTTATGTAAAACTTCCACAGGGCACACGTAAAGTCTGGCTTCTTCGATGGTGGTTTTGTACTCGTTAGCATTAGTCATCAAATGGAACTCGGTACTACTTCTATTCAGTCTCAGGCGTACATCCACTCCATTCAACAAATATTTGTCTTCCAACCGCATGTCCAAATGCAAACGATCCATCAGTTCTACATTGTGTCCTTCTTTGATTTTCTTAATCAAAATCTCAATAGTCATAATCTGACTAAAGTACAACTTACAATCATGGACACATATTATAAATTCAATATACATAACACCTTACATTCGTTGGTAATATTTTAATTTGATTATTGATAATTTAATATTTAATATTTCAACTAGAATTTTAACACGAGTGTAATGTGAAATGACAAAATATTTGAGTACACCTTAATCAACTGAGACACGTGATATAAACATGCAAGTTCAAACACACACACAAATGCACATAAAGAAATTAAAAGCTATAGTAGTGTAACGATTTGCCATGACCACTTGGATGATGAAAATCTCAGTATGAAGGATCATAAGCATAATTTACACTAGAGTGTTGGATAAACACATATAATCACCAACTACTACAAAAACAATGTGAGTATGATTTGTAAAAACCATAAGCCGTGAGTAGCAAATGCATGCATGTACACATGCAAATATTATGGATTGGAAGATTGTTCTTGGATATTCTTCTAAGGAGTTATAGCCTAATATTCTATTTACAATTTTGAAGCTTCCCCGTGCCTGTAATTATTATTCTTTTTATAATAATAACAATAGCAAAAATAACAATAATGATGATAACAACAACATCATCATTAATAATTAGGTAGTATTATTGTCACCATCATCACCATCACCATCACCGTCACGGTCACTATTATTGTTGTTTATTAGAGACAATATATAGCTAATTGTTAACCATTGCTACATTATACATTAAGCATTACTCCTCTCATGCAGCAAAAATCCTAAGTAACTGAATACATTACCCTTGTAATTATTGTTTAATCGCTGTACCTGAACTGTGCTCCTGAGGTTAAGCTGTTTTACAGCTATAACTATCAAACCAATTGCAGCTGAGTAGGCTGAATAATATAAAAACAATCAAAGCAATCAAAATACTCAGCAATACTACTCATATTATCCAGTTACAAAATGAAATCACCAAGACAAGTTAAGAACATAAGGGATAATGAGGACCCTAACTTGAACTCTCTCAAATATTATTCTGAATATATTTTAGGATGAGATTGTGATCTAATGTTAAAGTTAACCTCAGAGCTTAGAAAAGACTTTTGAAAAATAAATAACTCCTTCGTTTTGATGGGAAGGTTTGTACTTTACTATTTTTGTTTTAAAGCATTACTATATAGAATGAAAAACCAGGGTAAAATCGGAATTAGTAAAATTTGGACAGGGTAGCAATTTTTATTTCGTCCATTCTTCCTTCAATTTTAAAGCTTGAGGGAGCAGCAATCCTGTTAGAATTTAAAACACACTCAACCAGGGTTTGCCATATCATACAGAAATGATTTGCCTAATATTACAGTGCCCCAAAACACAAAATCTTAATGAATTTGGCATTCTCAACATCTTTGGTTTGTAATGTGTAATTCTAAATCATTCGAAGCATTTATCTAAAATCATTCTTTGCAAATCTCAGGCAAAGGACTTCACTTACAGTGCACCTGGGGATTACAACTTTTGCTACACATTTTCAGTCCTGGTAATATTTACTTGCTGTCTGCAATAAAAATGAATTTCAAACCCTGAAAGATGGAATATATTTCAATAATAATAATAGAAATTATGTAATGTCATAATTTATGTTCACCCAGATTTGAGCTCACCTGGCCATGTTAGCTTATGATATGGCTCTGTGTCCGTCGTGTGTCGTCTGTCATCAGTCGTCCATGCTTTGTCGTCTGTCCGTGAACAATTGGTTGTTACTACTCTGGAGTCCATCATTTTGATTCAGTTTCAATCAAACTTGGAATATGGGTTTATAACATCAGAATCTGGGACGAGTTTGATAATGATTCATGCATATTAATGGCATGACCTTTAATCTGATTGGCTGAGCTTGTTACCACAATAGATAGCGGCATTTCTGATCCGATTCTTATCAAACTTGGAATATATGTTTATATCTTAAAGATCTCGAACGAGTTCAATAACGAGCGAGATCCACTCATACTAAGTAGGTGACCTTGAATCTGATTGACTGAGGATGTTACTCTTGTGGTTTCTTGTTTCTGATCTGATTTTGATAAAATTTGAAATATGGGATTATATCATCAATATAAACGCATACTAATGAGGTAATCTTGCATATGACTGGCTGACGTTGTTACCACTCTGGTAGCCGTACTTATGTTCCTGTTTTGATAAAACTTGGAATATATGCTTATATGTTAAAGATTTTCCTCTGGCCAAAGGTGCGGGGAATAAGTAGTGATAACAACCATCCATCATTTTTTTATATTTTATTTTATCAAATTTCATAGGTGAATTGCTTCTTGGGTAGAGGCAAAACTTTATCGATCTGTAAGCTGGAAGGTTAAAGGTAAAGGTTACAGATGGTCACATCGTGATTCTACTATTCCCATGATAAGTACACTGTCATAACCATTTATATACGCACGCCATAAGCAGTGTAATGTCACGCATTTGTGGCTGCCCATCTGATCCATCTTTCATTTCCGCACAGTAATTAGAGTTCTCCACCATCAACCGTTACCAAAGTTTGCAAATTACTTGCATCTGGGGAAAGGAAGGAACCTATCAATTTTGTTGTCAAGAGGTCAAAAGTCAAGGTCATTTTGTGACTGCATGGGCCTCGTGAGCCAACAAGTCACTTTTAGTAGATATGAATATAAACATTTTAAGGCGAGTGTTGAAACATCGTCACTACAAAAAACATTTTCCTTTCTTTAGCAAGGTTGTTGTCATTTTTTTTCCTGTCAAAAGGTAAATTAACTAATTATTTGAAAGTACATGTAGTTAATAAAATAATATGCTACTACATAGTAGAACCTGCCTTAAAGATCACCTCCATTAAGCCAACACCTTGCGTAAACATACATTTTTTTTAATGGATTTTATATCAAATATATAGAAGAAATAAACCTCTATAAAGCAACTAACTGTTTCAAAGGCTATTTGTCTCGTTTCCCAGATATGGCTCCTTAAAACAGGTTTGACTGTATGAATCTATTAAGACATAATACGCAAGCAAAAACAAGTAATTTATTTAATACAGTACACAGAACCAAGTTAAACTACATGTAAGCAAAGCACATTACCACTTTCATTGCAGCGGATAAAGACCATAGCAATTTGTACCTGGTATATGTCGGTTTTTAAATAAAACGAGCCTAAATAATATGTATTGTGGAAATCTACTTTTAGCTTAAAATAAATGCTATCGAATTCCTGAGGTGCAAGTCCGTCATGTAAACACCGATGTCTGGTTTTGATATATGACGCGTGAGTTTAGTTTGGAATATAATGTGGTTGAAAAAAGCATTCATGTATTTGACTAAATGCTGCTTATACTTTATATACTCTTTGAACACAAAATATTCCGTCGTTAAGCTTCTTCATGAAAATGACTTGGAGCAAAATGTCTCTCCACTTTTCCAGTATATAAAATGCCATATTTAAGCTCCTTCATAATAATGACTTGAAACAATGTGTCTCCAGTTTTCTACTGAACATCACCTGCACTACTAACCAACACCTACACTTACTCACCAGCACCTACACCTACTAACAGAGGTGTATGTGTCGGATGTAAAGTAAGGAACTTAAATAGAAACTAAACCCTATAATTAAAACGAAAACTCTACAAAATATACTACTACAACCCCCTACAGCTCCTATAAACAAAGTAAAACGTTACATCACCTACAACCCCTTCACTCTATAGACCCAAGGTTAGGTGTAAGAGGACAAAGGAGTAGGAATGTTTATACTAACACTCATACATACTATCATACTTATATGTTATCACACACTAAAAGGACAGAAGAGTGTGAGGACGGCGGTGTTGAAGTGTGGGGCACACATTTTGCATGGAAGATAAACCAACAGACATAAGACATAAACAAACAAACACACATAAAACAGAATATTTGGCAATATTGGAGTAGTATTCCTGTCTCTGATAGACACACATTCATCTTGCTGGGTGTCTTGATAATGGATGGCACAATGGGTAAACGCACCTCAGTATGTAGACTAGGTCCAGATCGAAACTGAATTTAAGTCTCCACCAATCAGAACGTGTGTCACATAGTTCAGAGATGACGTGTTTCTATCCACCAATAAGAACACATGAGGCCTGTGACGTCACTTTCGGTGTGTTGGCGGTGCGTCTGCAGTGGATACTTATACCAGGTGTGACAGTACTTCTGCTGCTGTGGCAAGTATTATTCCACCGATGGTATCTTCTATTCCAGAGAATGACCTGGATTTGTATTATGTTGACTGTGATTTTGTATCATCGAAGAAATTTATGACGGTACCGCCTCCTCCTTTTTCTCCTGCATTACTACCATCACTGCCAGGATATGTGGAACGTGGAGTTTTAAAAAAAACAGAGACCTTTTAACAACGCCAAAAAGAAAAAGAACAGACTTTTGTACAAAAACAAGAAGAAGAAAAAAGAAAGCAACAAGAGATGAAAACGATGAGAGGTGAATAGAATTAAGTGAGCGAAAACAGAACTTCTGAAACTGTCCTGTCTGAGCTAAATCAACTGAGAGGAATGTATGAAACCTCTTTAATGAAACCCAAGAGAAAGAAACTTTCACAATCAAAGAATTCTAAACCTTCCATGACATCGACTACCACGGACGCTAGCTGAGGCCAATATCACAGCAGTGATATTTGGACATGGAAAAGATTAAAGAAAGTTGAAACTGATGTTAAAAAGTCCATGATTTTTTGTTCGAACCCACCCTTCCTTTTCCGGGTCATACATATCATTCCGAAAATGGATACTATTCACTATTGCCAAATCAAGAAAACAAACAACAACACCTCTCTCTAACAAAAAGTATGTGTGTGTATGTCTATATCTTATGAATAAAATAAAAAAATCAAGACATTGACACACGTACGTTGGTATCTTCTCGTGAATAAGATTAAACAAAACACATTTCAAACAAATCACAAAAGTCCTCTTTTTCTTCTCCTTCTTAGGAATGTCTTGTTTTGAGTTTTTTCGCTAAAATGAATTCTTCTACTTCTTCTTCTTCTTCTGAAATCTTCTTTTTCTCCTCTTGTTTTATTTTACATTTACATTCCTTTTGAAAGTTCTTAGAGGGAGTGGGTGCTGTTGCTTCTTCTGCTTCTGAACGCTCATCATATTTCTCTTCCTTCACTTTCATTGTACGTTCTGGACTCTCTGAATACCAGCGTCCATTTTCTTGACAATGATAACAGGTATCTTTACTTTTGTTTCTCGACCTGATTTCTCCTTTCTTAGAGGTTTCTCTACTTTGACGTTGTGCACAATCTGTAGCCAAATGTCCTTTCTCTTACCAGACATAACAAATACCTTCAATTTTGTTTGGAGAGGAGTAGTCTTGAGTCTCTCAATAGGTCTTGTTCAACTATGCGTATTTTCGAATCACTCGCTATAAGTCTGTGACTAGGCGTGTAATCTTGGGTTGCTCTTCCATCTTTACAGGTTGAATGTGGAACTAAATGATTGTATTTTCTTACGTAAGGACTCTATATATTGGGAGAGGTGTGTAATTCTAGTCACATCAAACTTGAATTGTCTGCCGTCAGAAAACGATCACACCATTCCAAGGAGACACCAGAAACAAAGCGTAGACGACAGTTATTACGTTCTGTGTCAAACAGCCGATATTGTTTTGCAGTCAGGGTTTGGCAGAAGCTCACCTTTGTGATGTTGAAGAGGAAATGATTGGTCCATATATAACACCATTCTCCTCCTCATCTCCAAGACCGAGAGCGTCAAGATCGTCCAAGAAAGTATGTCCTTAGGTAGCCCCTAAGATTATTTTCACATTCAAGCTATCCACAAAATGACTTATTGAAAATTTAGAACTACTGCTTACACTTGCACAGTCGAATTTAAAGAGTTCAAGTCCCAAGTCCCTGCAGCGAAAGAGGTTGGATTTATTACCAACTAACTGGAGTCTATGTTCGATAAATTGAAACGGCAGTATCAAGCTGAAGATAAAGATCGTTTGCGACTTTCTATCACACACGAGAGTTTGAAATCACTTTTCTGGATCAAATTTAGGACACCTACTCTATAAACATATTAAAAAATCTTGGGCACCATTCAAAATGTTCAAAAATCAAACTATGGTATTATTGGTGACGTAATACGTTGGTTAATTAAGAGTGCTGGACAAATTGTTTCTTTCTTGCTGGTGATGGTATTGTAGTTGTTTTATCAATAATGGGAATGCTATTTGCATGTTTGACCAAAGGTGTCAACAAAACAACTAAAAGAGTAGAAAGTTAGTAACGGATCTAAAAAAGTAAACTTTATCAGCTCCAGCAACCATTAATATAAAAAGGAGTGTTTATTTATATAGTCGGTATTGTTTTCTGACGTTTCTAAATTAGCATGTGTTCTTTAAACAGAGTATCGGATCGCATTAGCAGAACTAACAGTAAGATTATCAACATCATAATCCTTCTTCTCTATATAATCTTTAATCACTCTCTCTCTCTCTCTCCTTTTGTATCCTGTACAATTTCTTGTTATACTGCCACAAATTGTTTATTAGCTTTTGAACTGCCTCTCTTTATTACTTGGGTATTAATGTTAGGGTTTACCTTAGCTTAAATTAGTCACTGGATTTATGTAAATGATTGCTGTATCCAACAATACTACTGTTTCTCATCACCATATATCTCGGTAAAACATACCATAACCACCAACAGCATAGTCCAATTTAACTGTGATAATGCTGTCCTAAAACTAATAGTTCGATTAGCTTCTTGACAGTGTCTATAATACTGTTGAAACAGTATATGGAATTGGCTTTTCTTTGTGTAAATGTACTGAGCATCTATTTACTATTTACTGTTTTTCCACATTGCACCTTTAGTTCCCTTTTCATTTTCTTTCCCTAATTTGTTCATGTTCTCTATTGTAATACCAGATTAATACTTATAATTACATTTTGTAACCAGCAAACACAATAGCAGATGTAGATTATTTAAGTTTTGATTTACAGTTGTATATTATTCTGGCCGATTATATATCAAGTATTTATTTTCTCGCTTGATGTATCTCCTGTTACGACGTGGGGGAATTCTGCAATTTTTGCAGATCAAGATAAATTGTTTTATGGCAATGTTTCTGTTCTTTTATTTTGAATGCGTCTTCATCAGGTAAAATATATTTTACATTCAGACAACAGTTTTCGTTTCTGAAAATAAACATGAAATTTGTATACTCATTTGACTAACTGTGGTATGCTTTTGTCTATGAAATGCAATAAATAAATCCCACAGCCAGATGTTGCCGTCCACACAGGCAAGTTTAGTTGAGTCCGCCAAAATTTGATGTCGCACTGTGATCTATATCTTTTCATAGAGCCATCACTGTCAAATTTTAAACTGTTGTTATCAAAAATATTTAATTGTTCGTATACTAAACATTGAATTTCAATATAGCAAATTTGATCTCGTTAAATTCATTTGATATGTTGGCTTTGTTAAGATGAGTTAACCAGTTTAATACATTAAACTGAGTAACAGGGCAAGGGTAAGGTGTTGTACGTGTTACCTTAGTCAATCTGGAATCAATTTATCTACGATAAAGTTTTAGCTTTGCTAACAAAAAAAATCACCTATGATTTTTATATGGAATTGGCTTCTCTTTTCATGAACCTCTATTTACTGTTTTTCCACATTTACATTTAGTTATCTTTTCATTTTTTCTTTAAATCTGTTCATGTTATCTATTGTAATACCAGATTAACATAGTTTCCTTTACACGATCTTTGTATACATTTGTATTTTGTATTTCAATTTTCCATTTCCTCTATCATTTTTTCTAATATGTATTTGTAAAATTTAGAACTCAATTTGTTTCTTTAGAATACACCTTCTCTAAATATGAGTGTACTATTTATTTCATTTATTTAAGAACTTTAATATCAATTACTATCAAATGAAAGTTCTCTGAAAACTGAATAATCAAAATCTGTATATGAACCCACCATATGAAATGTGTTCTTGTTTTTACTTCATTCAAAATATGTAACAATTCTTCCCATATCAACTGCTTAGTTTTGTGGCAATTCTTTATGACTGGTGGTTTTATGCATGAGTTCAAATTCTTCATGGTAATAATCTTGTCGAGAAAAAATGCATAATTGATTGAGTATTTGCATGAATCGCTGCAATACCTTCTTTAAAAATTTAAATGTATTCGTGATGGAATCAACGTCTACCTAATCTGCATTACCCTTTTTGCATTCAAAATCTCATAGACCAACTTCATATTTTTTATGTTATCGCTTTTCATTTCCTATGTGATCACAATATTAGGACATTGCATAACACGGAAGTAGCCTTATCACGTTTTTCATGTGCACCATTTTATTTTTTAACTGTGATGTTTTTCTATGTTCTTACTTTTTCTATCTGGTAATCAGTACAAATTCACACGGTATACGTGTTTTAATTACTTCATTTTCTAATACGTCGGTTTTTCTACATTTGTTACATTCTAGAAAATCCTTATTTTTTAAAAATAAATCAGAGTTTTCATGCTCCTTCATGGCACTCTCTATGTATTCTGCTTCCTCCATCATGTCCAGTGAAGAGATGTGTCTTTGCCATAATAATGTTTTCTGCTGGTTATTGCCTATTAAACGATTTATCATAGCCTTTCTATTTGACAAGTATATACATCTGACCTTTCATTCTTTTGGTCTTTAAAATCTGTTCAACTTTGTATATTGTGTAGTATATAGATAACTCTTGTTTGTAAAACGTACCTTCAATATCCTCTCCATTTAAGGTTTCCCGTTTATAATCAACCGGATCAAGTAATATTACTCGGCTCATCTCGAATATTTCTTAGGTAAAGTTACAAAGGTAACCTTTCGCAATTATTGTTTTATATTTTAAAATTCTGACTGTTTTACCAGTTTTAAATTTTAGGAGTTTCAAATGTATCAGCTGTTAAATAACTGAATAGATTGATTCATATTATCTGTTTTCTTCCTTGCTCCCTTCGACCGGAGTCATGTCGATTGGCCTGTGCTGTGTGTTATAGTATCCATAAATTAACCTTAGCCAAATGTTAATCCATTTTATGGTTTCATTTTGAGTGAAATACATCCTCATTCTAGTCTTCGTAGTTTCAATACAGATGCTTTTTTGTCAGAGTAAGTTCAATAGTACTGTGTGTTTTCATGTTCCTAGAAATCCTTAACTTTTTGATTCTACATCTCTTTTCCTTCATCAAACTTAATCTTCCTAGGCTTTCTAGCTTTAAAAGTGTATTTGAAAACATCGTGTATATCATCTTCCTTATTCGTTGTTACTTTTTCAGCCCATCCGTATTTTGAGAAGACATCTATCACTGTCACAGTATATTTATATCCATTGTTGTATTTTTCATATGTTTACATATGAACAATGTATGCCTGTCTCTGGTCATGCAGGCGACGTACACAGAGTTTTCTATACGGAAATCTTACACTTTCCTTGTGTAAATAGAAATTGTTCAGTTAGCCACTCATTCAATTCAGCATATTTTATTTTCCTTTGTTCTGTTTAATTTGTTTCCACATTTTATTTATATTTATGTAAGAAACTGTACTATCAGAGTCGTAGTAAAGGTGTCTTAAATACTGTTCCTATTCGGTCACTTAAAATGGTTTGAAAACATCCAGCGAATATGGTTACGCTTGACAAATTGTCATTAGGCGTTATCAACAAACCAACCAGAAATTATCGACAACAGGAACTTTATTTTCAACAGTTTGCAACGTTCTTCAATCTTTTCAGATGTATGTATGATTTCAGATTTTTGTCAAATTTTGTCATTCATATGGTTGATTCAGAAACAGCTACATAATATACTGAGCCACCATGTGCTGTTTTTATTCGAACTTTGCTTTCCATGAATTATATCTCTGTCTTTTCTGAATCGTCGTAGATTGACCTTGTAAAGTTTAGGAAAACTTTGAGTTGTACTGTAAATTTAACTGCATACAGATTGGTATATTTACTCACATCAAAATGTAATTTAATTACTTTTTCATTCCATACTGTTTTAACAAATTTGGGATTAGGATTGATGATGCTTATTTCTATGTTATTATCATTAATTGTGATTTGTAAATCTTCATCTTTTCTAAAACATTGCAGGATATCATCTTAGATACTTAAAAACAACACATCACATTTGTATTATCTTGTATATTATTTTGTAATACGACTATATTTGACCACACTTTTATTCCATTCAATCTGGTAAACAAATATATATTACATCTTGAGACTTAAATTGTTGCTTTTTACGTTAAACGCATACATATTTCTATCACCTCTCTGAAATCTGTGAATCTATAACAATACAGCTTTGTGCCATTATTTATGTTGATACCAAATTTATAATTTATTTTCTTTTATGTTCATTGAAACAAAATGTAATAGCTCGATAGTATGGCGTAGAGTAAATTTTACAAGTGTTTCAGAAATCCTATCTTTGTGCATTTACTAAATTTTTTTAAGTGTTTCAGAAATCCGATACGAAGTATACACAAAGTCTGATACCCGTGCTTTAGTTTTACGAAAGTTGGTTTCTTTAACACTCTACTATCAGATTGTTTTAATAAACTTTACAAACGTTTAAGAACCGACCACATATATGTACTTACTTTCTACACATTCTCTCTCACTCCAGATTTAAATAATTTATACATTAAGCCATTCTTATAAACAAACAGAAAGCCTTTTGAAAGTCTTCAAATGCAAAGTAAAGCCCCTTAATATGGCTGATATACAAGACTTGGAATATTGCATTAACAGTTTGTTACCTTTTCTTAAATCCAAACTGAGAATCACTAATTTTATCCTATGTATTAATCAATTCACTAATCTTTGAAACACATACTCATTAGGCTAATACCTCGATAATATCTGGATTCAGAATTATCCCCATCTTTAAATATTGGAACAATCACCTCCTCATTTGAAGACGTAGGAAAAAAATCCACTATCAAATATTGCATTTCAGCGTTTACTTAATATAGGAAAAAGTAAATCTTGTTAGACAATAAAGAGCGCATTAATCATCTCATCCATACTACCTATTTTATTTTGTTTCTACTTTCTAATAGTAATTCGGCACCCCAACAACACCTAAAGAAATATAAAATAGCGGTTATACACTAATCAGTGCGATTATTTAGCTATTACGTCTGGGGTTTCTGTACTGAGAAGGCGTGGTCACATCTCGCTTCAAGCAAAGACTGGGGTGTAAACACCAGGATTGGTACGTAGCTTTTGCAAATTATCCTTGCTTTCATCGGCATTTAAGAAGTGAAATATTCATGTCAGAGAAATCGGTAGAAGTGGCACAGAAAATCAATATATTTCTAATTTTCGTCACATATTTCTATAACATATCCCTCTAGACCGCAATATTTTAAAACACCAGAGACATTTCGATAAGCACTGTAAGCAAAATGGGCTGGAATTCAAAAGAAAAGGTCAGTTTAACAATGTAAATTTGATTAAGAACAAATCCGAACTTTGGGTGTATCCGTCCGTATATCAGCAGCTGACGAAAACTCCACATAATGCAGGAAAATAAAATGCAGTCGTACAAAAGTAATAGCTGTTGCACCTGATGTGTAATGTATTATTGTGTCCCTCAGTGGTGGATTTAGCTGGAGTGCCTGATGTGGTTTCCTCTATCATCTTTTTGCAAGGCAAAAACTTTGGGATATCCAAACATTTATAAAAAAAATAATAACGATTAAAAAAAGAACTGTCAAAGAAGTCGGTAGAAGTAGGACAGAAAATTAGTTTACACGATATTGCTTATTTTCTTTCTCTTTCCGCTGTAACCTAGAGTATAGTTCAGAGTCCGATATAACTTTTTCAGACTATTTATCTACTCAAACATAATTTTTGTAACTATTTATAATCCGCAGAAGCTAATTGCGTGCTTTAAGAGAGATGTAAATGCATACGGTTTAAAAATATTTCGAACATGGATGATCTACTGGATAAATAAAAAAAAATAATTAAAAAAAAAATAATGACATAATTTAATTTTAAAGCAGCCAATAAAACGTGTTGGTGTAAACAACAATTATAAAAATATGCTTCATAAATTGACGTATTATGCCAATTTTGAAAAAACAAAGTTACTGCCAAAAGAATATATTGTGTTGAAATTGACTACTGGTTACTTCCTCAAGTAGAATAATATAAAGTATTATCATTATTATTACTATCATTATCAGTATCACTATCTTTATCATTATTATTATCATTATCATTATCATTATTATTATCATTATTATTATTATTATTATTATTATTATTATTATTATTATTATTATTATTATTATAAAATAATTCGAAAATCTGAATAAAAACAACATTTATATCATTATGTATATTTCTATGCACAAATGTTATACTTGTTTTAATATCTTATCTTTATACCTGAAATCCTTAATCTTTCAAATTGTCTTGTAAAAACACAACTTATAATTAGGGACCACTAAGTCAATTATCTTCGGCAGCATGGATTATACTAAAAAAAAAAAAAAAAAACATATACAGGAAAAATCAATATCGTTTATTTTATATTTTTTGTTTATGTTTTAATATGTACTACAGCAACAAATCAATGTTGCTGTTGTTCGTCCTTAGAGTTCGAAGATGACCATGACATCACTAACTGGTTGGTTTCTGTGAGTACGTCAATGGCTGATCAGGCTAATTTGTGCTCTGAACTGTATGTGACACACTTGACAGCAGATACCGCTTGGGTTTGCTTGATCAATAGAGGACGTACTGCAGTTCTGAGATTTTCGCTGCTCACGCTTCTGCACTGCCTCTGCAGTTCTCCTCCGTTCAAAGTCTGTTGCTCCAGTATGTGGAGCGACCCTGTGTGAGATCTTCCCAAGACTCAAGATCAATGTTGAAGTGTTTCAATGATGACTTGAGGGTATCTTTGAAGCGTTTCTTCTGACCACTCTGAGATTGCTTTCCCTCCTTCAGCTCGCCACAGAAGATCTTCTTAGGTGGTCGCTCTTCTGACATTCTGTTGACGTGGCCTGCCCATCTCAACTGTGATTTCATCAGCAGAAAGTGGATGCTTGCAATGACTGTCCGTGTGAGAACCTCAGTGTCTGGGACCCTGTCATGCCATCTTATCCTCATCAGTTTCCCCAGGCAGCCCCATGTGAAAATGGTTCAGCTTCTTGCCATGGAGTCTGTACACCGTCCAGGTTTCGCAAGCATACTGCAGGGTCGGCAATACAATGGCTTTGTTGACCTTAAGTTTTGTTTGTATACTGATGCTTCTGCGCTCCCATACATTTGCACGCAGTCTGCCAAAGGCCACACTTGCTTTAGAAATTCTAGCATTGGTGTCATCATCGATGTGGACTGCACGTGACAGTGTGCTGCCGAGATAAGTGAACTTGTCCACTGCCACGCGGGTTTGGCCATTTACTGTGATGGTAGGCTCTACGTAAGGATTTCCTGGTGCAGGTTTTGTGCATTACCTCTGTCTTCTTGGTACTGATTGTGAGACCGAAATTGTCACAAGCTGAAGAGAAATGGTCCATACTGTGTTACTTGTCAGACTCAGATTTTGGATTCAGGGAACAGTCATCAGCAAAAAGAAGATCACGATCAGTCACTTCCTGTAACTTCGTTTTCGCCTGTAGTCTTCTCAGATTAAACAGCTTGCCGTCAGTCCGGTATCTGATGTTGATCCCAGTGTCATAGTCAAGGAAGGCATCAGTAAGCATGGTAGAGAGCATCATACTGAAATGGTTGGGGCCAACACACAGCCTTGCTTGACTCCATTGGTGACTGGAAAAGGTTTAGATGATTCACCATCATCCACAACTCGAGCGAGCATGCCATCATGGAATTGCCGAACCATCACAATGAATTTCTCTGGAAAACCAAATTTTGACATGATCTTTCAAAGGCCTCCACGGCTGACTGTGTCTAAGGCTTTTGTCAGGTCGATGAATATCGTGTACAGGTTAGAGTTATGTTCCTGGCATTTCTTCTGGAGCTGACGAGCTTCAAGCACCATGTTTGTGGTCCCTCGTCCTTTCCCGAAGGCTCACTGACTCTCTGGCACGAGGCCTTGATTGATGTGATGCACAAGACGATTCAGAAGAATTCTGGCAAAGGAGATGCCCCGATGGTTGTCGCAGGATTGATGTTGCCTTTCCGCTTGTACAAGTGGACGATAGATGCACTCTTGTGCTCCTGGAGTATAGTTCCCTGAGTTCACTGAGCCTCCGGTTTTGAAGACTTCTGCTGGTATAGCATCTGCTCCAGGTGATTTGCCATTTGACAGCAGGTCGATTGCTTTCACAGTTTCAGTCAGCTCTGGATGATCAGCAAGTGATATATTGATTTCCACTTGTGGCTGTCGATCAATTGCTTCCTTGCTGATAGATGACTGTTGATTGAGGATGTTGTTGAAGTGTTCTGCCCATCTTTGAAGTATCTTTTCGTTGTCAATGAGCAGCGTGGCGGTGTCAGCACTTAGCATTGGAGATGTTCCTAATGACTGTGGCCCGTAGATTGTCTTCAAAGAATCATAGAAGTTCTTCATGTCATTTCTGTCTGCGTAGGGTTGAATCTGATAGGCCTTATTGCTCAGCCACGAGTCTTGAAACTCTCTGAGTTTGCTTTGGACAGTCCTCTTGATGTTGTTGAAAACTGCTTTCTTAGATGATGAAGTGCTGTCTTCTAAATAGGCCTTCTGTAGCCGATGTTTCTCATTCAGAAGTATCTGTATTGCAGCATCGTTCTCATCAAACCAATCTTGATGTTTACGTGTGATGGGAAAGACGGTTTTGGATGCAGTTGAGTACACAGAGTCTCTGAAGGATGCCCAGTTTTCCTCGACATTATCCGAGTTTGTATCAGTTGTATCCAGTTGGCTGCACAGTTCTTCGACAAATGCCTGTTTCACATTCTTCTGTTTCAATTTGACAACATTAACCTTTCTGGGCACTTTTTGCCTTGTGGCCGTCTGCTACGCTGAATCCGGATATTGAGCTTGGATACTATGAGCCTGTGGTCAGTCCAGCATTCTGCACTTCTCATGGCCTTCGTCACTTGGACATCCTGTCTGTATTTTCTCCTGACAATGTCTTAGTCAGTAAGATGCCAGTGCTTGGAGCGTGGGTGCATCCAAGACGTCTTGTTGCGGTTTGACAGGCGAAATACTGTGTTGGTGATTATGATGTCATGTTCAGCTCATTTTCTCAGTAGAAGGAGTCCGTTGTTGTTGCATTTGCCAAATCCATTTTTGCCAATGACACCTGGCCATGTCTGGTGATTTGTACCAACTCTAGCATTGAAGTCACCAAGGATGATGAGCTTGTCTGCCTTTGGTACTTCTGCGATAAGAGACTCCATGTCTTCATAAATTTTTCCTTGATCTCAGTTGTGAGTCACATGATAGCCTTAAGTTAAGAAATTTTACAGGAGCCAATTTACATAACTATCCCCTGCTACCCCAAGTTACTGTACTAATAACCTGTGTATATTCTGCAATGTTAAATCAATAAAAACATCCATAATTGCTCAATCATGCATGTACTGAATTGCTTGTCGTTGAATTGTAAGAACAAAACAAACGAAAATTAAGACTAATTACAATAAGACCGAAAGAAACGTGATTTATCCAATGGAGACAGCATTTATCAGCCTTGGTATAAACTGAGCATGTTGATGTGGTACTTTAGCGGTATTGTTTTATTTACTATCGTTACTACATATAATGTCCGGGTATTTGTATAGGGAAAGAGACATTAAATTACGATTTTTTCTCTCTACGAATATTACACCTGAGAGGTATGATATATTAAAATTAAAAGTTTCTGAAACAAGTTTATAGAAACTAAATGCACGAGAGAGCCTATGTTGCATCCAAAAAGACTGTGTTGCTTGATGTCTTTCCCTGTCAGATCGGCCATCACGTAATGTGAACACACACACACACACACACACACACACGTACGTGTCTGTTATCCGTTGAATGGGCAATATAACTGAAATGTTCGCGTTGCCTTAAAAGATTTGTCTCATGTCCCTTTTAGGCCAGTTGCTTGACTGACTTGCGTAGTTTATCCGGAGTCTAGTGCGTCACTCTAGATGATAATTCACTCCTTGTAAAAACTATGATATAATGCTTAAACCTGAGAGAAATGACGCTACATCTTGTTATGCATTCCAAATTAAATTACAAAAACCTGGAATCAATCAAGTTTATATCACACAATAGTTTGAAGATTACCAGTTTCAATGAAATGCTTTTACTGATTTTAATCAAAAATTTCTGTAGCCTAATCAATCACAGATATATTCTTTTATTTGACCAAGATTTAGATCTGTATTGCCTGTATTTTTCAAGGTAAGTAAGGTTATATTAAATCCTTAAAACCCAAACACTCAAAGGTTGATGAGGATATTTCTCAGAGTTTTGTTTTGTTTGCTTTTTTAAACTGAAAACAAAGATCATAAATATTCTACACATTTCAACTTAATATGAAATTAGCAAAATTTTATCATAATATTTATTTTGAACAGTAATACACTTTGAATAAAACTCGCGTAGCTATTATTTGAAGGGAAAAAATGGCAAACTCGTGCACGAAATGTGTTTTGTCAAAGAGCAAATGTGTAGTTTTTCTCACGGATTGTCAACAGAAAGAGGAAATTCTGGTAAAAAATAACTACATGCAGCGTGAAATTTTTTGATGGTCTGCTTAGAGCGAAATGTACATTTGTCTCGCGATACATGTAAACATGCACATGAATCAATAGGCTAAACGAATCTTTTGATTAAAACCATAAATAAGCATTGCATTTTTTCTGATAAGGGTACCATTATTATTGAGTCAGGTCAGGTATCGCCTGCTACCGTAAGAAACAGTAGACGGTACTACATGTGCCTGTTGATCAAGAGTGTACAGCTACACCTGGCTCCCTCTGGAAAGTCCCTTCTGGTGGATTAGGCGGCCGAGCAGATATGTTCATCCCCCGGCTGTGAAGGAAGATGGCAAGAGCTGTGTAGACAGCACAGGGCATCAGCTCAGGTGCAGTAGGAACTGATGGCCATCCACTGCATCCGGACGTGTATCCAGACGTCCCGACATTGTCGTACCACTGGATTCAGACAGGCCTGGACGAGAGAGAGAGTGAGGGCGACTCTGCGCAACTTTCCCTCACTTAAATCCAACTCAAGCGCAAGTCATGATACTATTCCCCTCCCCCACTAGATACCTTGTAGAGTCTTGTGGAGATGGGCGACCGGCAAAGCAGCAGGTATGGATACACTGGGAGCTGTAGCTGCAGACCTGCACACAGGCGGCTCAGGGCATATGGTCACTTTTCACTGGACTAAAGCAGCAGTGGAACTCAGCAGCCCCCTGGGTGACTGAGCAGCCCCTTTTAGGATTACACTGCTCACCACCATAGCATGAGGAAGGGGCTAGAAAAGGTTCCCTAAACATTGCCTTCTTCACCCTAATCCTGGTCAGCACACCGCGGCTGACGGGTTTCCCACCTTAGCGGTCGAAAACCTAACAAGAAGACAAAGGTGACGCACCTCACCATCGGTGCGTGGAACGTACGCACACTAATGGACAGTACATCAGCAGATAGACCAGAGAGAAAAACATCTCTAGTTGGTAGAGAACTGGCCAGATTTAACATCCAGAACCCTGAGTGAAATTCGCCCTGCTGAGAAAGGACAACTCACCGAAGTAGGAGCCGCCTACACCTTCTTCTGGAGTGGCTGAAGTAAAGAAGAGCGACGTAAAGCTGATGTTGGGTATGCCACCAGATTAGAGCTAGTTAGCAGGCTCACCAATCTACCAAAGGGCATGACCTCCTAATCACCATCACAGTATTTCGCCTGCCAAACCGTAACAAGACGTCTTGAATGCACCCACTCTCCAAGCACTGGCATCTTATTGACTATGTCATAGTCAGGAGAAGAGACAGGCATGATGTCCGAGTGACGAAGGCCATGAGAAGTGCAGAATGCTGGACTGACCACAGGCTCATAGCATCCAAGCTCAATATCCGGATTCAGCCTAGCAGACGGCCACAAGGCAAAAAAGTGCCCAAAAGCTTAATGTTGCCAAATTAAACAGGAGAATGTGAAACAGGCATTTGTCGAAGAACTGTGCAGCTAACTGGATACAATCGCTACAAACTCCGAGAATGTCGAGGGAAACTGGGCATCCTTCAAAGACTGTTTACTCAACTGCATACAAAACCCTCGGTCTCACCACACGTAAATATCAAGATTGGTTTGATGAGAACGATGCTGCAATACAGATACTTCTGAATGAGAAACATCGGCTACAGAAGGCCTATTTAGAAGACAGCACTTCATCATCTAAGAAAGCAGCTTTCAACAACATCAAGAGGACTGTCCAATTCAAACTCAGAGAGTTGCAAGACTCGTGGCTGAACAATAAGGCCGATGAGATTCAGTCATACGCAGACATAAATGACATGAAGAACTTCTATGATGCTAAGACAATCTACCCCCCACAATTATCAGGAACATCTCCAATACTGTGTGCTGACAGCGCCACGCTGATCACTGACAAACAACACTTCAACAACATCCTTAATCAACAGTCATCTTTCAGTAAGGAAGCAATTGATTGACAGCCCCAAGTGGAAATCAATATATCACTTGCTGATCATCCAGAGCTGACTGAAACTGTGAAAGCAATCGACCTGCTGTTAAATAGCAAATCACGTGGAGCAGATGCTATAGTAGCAGAAGTCTACAAAGCCGGAGGCTTGCACATGGCACCGAAACTGACTGAACTCTTCCAGTCAATGTGGACTCAGGAACTATACCCCAGAAGTACAAGCGGAAAGACAACAGATAATCCTGCGACAATCATCAGGGCATCTCCTTGCTGTCAATAGCCCGCAAAATCATTGCCAGAATTATATGCATAACATTGATCAAGGCCTCCTGCCCGAGAGTCAGTGTGGCTTCAGGAAAGGACGAGGGACCACAAACATGGTATTTGCAGCTCGTCAGCTCCAGGAGAAATGCCAGGAACAGAATCCGAACCTGTACATGACATTCATCGACCTGACTAAAGTCTATGAAACAGTCGGCCGTGGAGGCCTTTTAAAGATCATGGGAAAATTTGGTTTCCCAGAGAAATTCATCGTGATGGTTCAGCATGATTGCATGCTCGCTCGTGTTGTGGATGACGGTGAATCATCTGAACCATTCCCAGTCACCAATGGAGTCAAGCAAAGTTGTGTGTTGGCATCAACCCTTTCAGTATGATGTTCTCTGCCATGTTTACTGATGCATTCCTTGACTGTGACACTGGGATCAACATCAGATACCAGACTGACGGCAAGGTGTTCAATCTGAGAAGACTACGGGCGAAGACGAAGTTACAGGAAGTGACTGTTCGCGATCTCTTTTTTGCTGACGACTGTTCCCAGTATGCCAAAGCTGAGTCTGACCAGTAACACAGTATGGACCATTTCTCTTCAGCTTGTGACAATTTCGGTCTCACAATCAGTACCAAGAAGACAGAGGTGATGAACCAACCTGCACCAGGAAATCCTTACGTAGAGCCTACCGTCACAGTAAATGGCCAAACCCTCGTGGCAGTGAACAGGTTCACTTATCTCGGCTACACATTGTCACGTCCAGTCCACATCGATGATGAAATCATCGCCACAATTGCTAAAACAAGTGTGGCCTTTGGCAGTCTACGTGCAAATGTGTGAGAGCGCAGAGGCATCAGTATACAAACAAAACTTAAGGTCAACAAAGCCAATGTGTTGCCGACCCTGCTGTATGCTTGAGAAACCTGGACGGTGTGCAGACGCCATGGCAAGAAGCTGAACCATTTTCACGAGGACTGCCTGAGGAAACTGATGAGGATAAGATGGCATGACAGGGTCCCAGACACTGAGGTTCTCACACCGACAGGCATTCTAAGCATTCACACTCTGCTAATGAAATAACAATTGAGATGGGCAGGTCACGTCACCAGGATGTCAGAAGAGCGACTACCAAGAAGATCTTCTACGGCAAGCTGAACGAGAGAAAGCAATCTCAGGGTGGTCAGAAGAAACCCTTGAAAGATTCTCTCAAGTCTTCCTTAAAACATTTCAACATTGACCCTGTGTCTTGGGAAGATCTCACTCAGCATCGCTCCACCTGGCGGAATCTCATCCATACTGGAGATACAGACTTTGAACAGAGGAGAACTGCAGAGGCAGTGCAGAAGCGTGAGCAGCGTAAATCTCAGAACTGCAGCATGTCCTCTATTGATCAAGCAAACCCAAGCAGCATCTCCTGTCAAGTGTGCCACAGACAGTTCAAAACACAAATTGGCCTGATCAGCACTCACGTACTCACAGAAACCAAACTGGTTAGTGATGTAATGGTCATCTTTGAACTCGAAGGACAAACAACAACAAGAATTATTATACACTCACTTTCGCAATGCTAGATGTTGGTCACGTGAATTATATATATATATATATATATATATATATATATATATATATATATATATATATATCTATATATATATATATATATATATATAACGGCGCAAATACAAAACAGTTTTCCGCTGTTTCGAGCTAAACAAGCTCTTCGTCAGGAGAAGAAACAATTTACATCCACAAAACGAAAACACAACACAAAAGCCAAGAAAAATTCTTGACTCCTATATGTTTAAATGACGGGGAAATAATCAAACAAAGGATAAACAATGGAAGAAAGAAAGAAGACAAAATTTAAAAAACGGCCTAAAACGTGTAAACTACATATCTATGTTATGCTGCCATCAGCCCAACAAAGTTGTGTAAAAACAATTCAAAGTGTTTATCGTGCGTATCACGCAGAGGACCAAAGCGTTTTGACTTAATTCCAGGCTTTGAACAAAGGACTGACACCATGCGCAGCGATTAATCAATGCCATCATCGAAATGTGCAAAGGAAATTATATCCTGGAAAAGTTATGGATGGAGTTACTAAGGAAGTATGTCAAGAGTATGGTATAGCGGGATAATGGACAAGAATACAAATAATAATAATAATAGCAAGAAGAAGAAGAAGATTACCAATAATATATGTAAAGAGTTATGGAATATTTACTTGGGTAAATATTATCGCAAAAATTCGTAGGTCTGATAAACTGATGCCTGGCTATAGTTATGATAAGATTGCAATAGGAAGGTTAGACTTTTTCATTTAGGCCGAACTCTCCGTGAGTTTTCAATTGAAATATCCAGTATCGTTCCTTACGTGTGCGTTCTATATTGGTCCACTCCAAGTTAGAATCAATTAGTAGCATCTCGATAGACTCGACTGAATGCCCAGTCGTTTTCTGAAATCAACGGTTTCGCGAACACACACACACACACACACACACACACACACACACACACACACATATATATATATATATATATATATATATATATATATATATATATATATATATATATATATTGGAATCTCTGAAAAGTAGCCGTCCGTTCCTTCGAGAGATATAAAATTTGTGCTGTGCTAAGATACGAAATACCGTATGGCAAACATGAAATCAAGTGCTGAATTAAAATTTATGATTGCAAGACCTCAGCAGTCCTAATGTACAAACCGTTTTCCTAAACAAAACAAATTCTAAATACATGCAATTCTTTGTTTGCTCACAAATGAACAGATAGCTTTTCAATTAAATTAATATTTAAACTTGATTTGAAGATATATTATCCAACCTTATCACATTGAGAAATTCATCAACTGAAAATTTTATTCAATAAAATTTGCTGCAAAAACTAAGGTGCTCTAAAATTTGAAAGTGAAAAGGGGGATACTGAACAAATTTGGAACCTAAAAAGTCATCACATATGTAATTTAAAGTATTCATCACTAACTTGATTCAAGATCTCTGCAATTCTAGTTTAATGAGACACCCATTTATCAGGAGATAAAAAAAAAACAGTTTATAAGACATCTTTCCAGGCTATTCCCTCCGATTGTCAGACTGGAGCTTTGGAAAGAAGCTTACATGATCTAAAATCCACTCAGGGTTATTTTCCTTCTGGGGAAAAAGTTTAACTGAGGCTTATTATCCGGGGAGAAAATAATGGCTCTTAGAGGAAATGGATCTTTAACAACGGTCTCGGATAATACTTAATGACGATGTAAAGAAGGGAAATCCTCCTTAGATTGAAGAATAGAGTTGCAATTTTGCAATTTACTAATGTGAAAGTAACTTGTCTGACATTATTCTTCGTGAGGATGTAAATGTGGAGGTAGAGAGAGTCAGTGACAGGCCAACAAGTTCAATGCTATATAAATAGATACGATATTGTGGTCCTGAACAGTGTTTAGTGTAAAAAGATGAAAGTAACAGGTCTGAAAAGAACAACATAGAATCGCACAGGACTACGGTCGAGGTGCCACCCTCGCTGGAATTTCAAAATTAATTTCAGCTTGTAAAAGATTAATCTCAAATAGTCATCTTCTTCTTATATTGTCCTTAGAGCAGCAGATGTTGTGTTCTATGTCAATCACTTTCAAATTATATTTATTTCAATTTGTACTAAAATGTTTAGACTGATGTTTCTTTTTGTCTCTCTATTCGAAACACTCCCCTCCATCCCAAAGCGTAAACTGCTTTCAGTTTCACCTACATGATGCTTTTTGCACTTCAAACAAAACGCTATATAAATACAATGTTGTGTAGCACATGACATATGTTGCTAAATTCTACAATTTCTACCTGTTTTCAAGATTTTTACTATGTCTGTTAATTAGCTTATCACACAGCTTACAACCATTAAATTCACACTTACAACAAACAAGTTTGTTGACGCTTGAAAGTTTGGAACCCAACAAAAAGTCCCTAATGTTCTTATTGCATTTTTAAGCTGTAAAACAAATATGTAGGTGAAACTAAAAGCAGTTTATGCTTTGGAATGGAGGGAGTGTTTCGACCATAAGCATCAGGAATTTGTCTTGATAATCACTAAAAGTTTGTAATGTACAATTTGACGCATGGGATGCACGTATACTGAAATGAACAATGAATATAACTATTATGTTATGTGTTTTGCTATTGATATTTATAGTTCTTAACGTCTCATATATTTTGTTCCTATGCTCCCTGAGTTTATAGCCTCTCTCAAGTAGTTCTACGAAAAGCAACGTAGAAGATTCGTGAACGTGTTTATCATTGTTGTATATTCAGCGGAACCTCTGTATTTGGGATTTAACAATGCTCATGAACTTATACCGTGCATAAGCAAATATTTTCATGTAGCAGTTGATTAGTGTCACTTTCCTTGAAATATACCGTCGTATCCAGATTATATCCCTTTGCAATGTTATTTCCCTGGTTGATAATTCAATATAGGAAGTCTCCATTTTCATTTTTAAGTTTCGTTTTAATTTTAATTGATGAGTGGAAGTTATTCATCTAATTAAGACACTCCTTTAATTCTTCTACAGAATGGATCCAAATAAGAAAAAATCATCCATAAACATAACATGGAAAAATGGTTGCTTTTCGGCCTTAGTAAATTGCTTATTTCTCCCATTTAGCTACATAAATGTTTGCATAACCTAGTAAAACACATTTTCCCATAGCTGTAACTTTCTTTTGGATATATTTTTTTCATAAAATATGAAATCTATATTTTCAATACAAATTTTCGATAAATTTAAAATTTACTCATTCGGTCGCTTTGAATCCGGATTATCAAGCATAGTCAACCAATGGTCAATCATGCTCGATATTCGTATACATGCTATCAATATATGCTGTAACCAGAATACAGTTTTAAGAGGTTTCATTTTACTCAACTTTTCCAGAAAGTCATTTGTATCTTTAACATATGAAACGTTTTCAGAACCAAAACTCTATCCATTTTGCAATACATTCATTCCCACTTGAACAAGCTGAAACAATGGGCCTATATGGTGAAATTTTCCTTGGTAAAGTCCTGTTTTCCGAAGGTTGGTGAATTTTTAGAAAAAGATAACAAATAACTCAAGTTCACGTCTGTCTGCCAGTGCTGTATCATGATAAATTGGTTTTGATAAAGGCTGATAATACTCTAAACCATTTAACTATCGCTCCGCTTCCAAAATATACTGATCTCCATCCATAAAAAGGGTAGTATTTCCTTTATGTGCTTTCCTTATTACCAAAGATTTGCTTTGTATCAAGTTTGCAAAGCCCTAATTTCTGGTTTGTTGAGGTTACAATACTGAATGAAAACGTCAGGTATACTTTTGTTATAATGTCAGAAATGAAATTCCTCACGTCCACCTGCACATAAGTAGGCCGCCAACTAGATTGTGTTTGAACTTGGATTTACGAAGCAGCTTATTCCGCTTTTGAGTTGTCAATTATTTAAATGAAATTTTACTGACATCCGCTTTCAAAATCCTTTCTATCTCACCCAGAGTGTCTAAATTGTCGAGTGTTGTTATAAAATTGAGAACTTTTGAAAGTGTAAGAACGTGACGCTTGAAAAGATTTACCACTGAATTTCCGAGGCCGGATTGCAAGCCTACAAAAGTGTGCTACAGTGTGGAGTGTAAGCAGCCGCAGTCCGTCAAATATATGTTGTCAGTCTCTGTGCGAAACTTGGAGTCTTCTTGTTCGGGTATAAAATCAAAGCTTTTGGTGATAAATGAAGTTAGCATGTCCAAGTTCCAGGGATCATCGAAATAAAAAATAAAGAATTCGGGGATTAATTCACTAGCTGAAAGAAGATTTTTGCATTTGTCAAAGCAGCCCTAAGTTTCCGCAGTTGTGCATAGATAGTCTGAGCACCACTCGTTTGCATATCATGAATGTCTAGAATTACCTTTTTGCCGTTCGTTGCGGCTCAAAACTTCTTCGTCAAATGTGTAAAGTGATGTATCTTAGCACCGGTAAAGTATTCTATCTCGGCGTTCTCGAGGTGCATTTGTCCTCCCGAAAGGTGATAAATACAGCGCCAATTACTGTCACCTCCTTATATGAAAACCCCATTAGAAAGTATGATTGGCGAAGGAGTGCGAGTGCGTGTGTTAGAACATGGTGAGGAACAGGGGAAGTGTTTGGGGAGAAGGGCGTTTGTTACAACGTTTTCGTCTCGGTGCCTGCCAGGTCTGATTGAGGAGGAGAGAATGTTGTGCCACATCCAGAGTGACTGCTTTTTTAATAAGGTCGCTTCCGAAAATGTATTTACTGAAATTTGGTTGTACTGTTTTCTGTTCCATTGTTGTGCTTTTTGGAATGCATCTGACACTCCACTGCCCAAAATTGGTCCTAATATACTAAGTTGACGCCAAACTTCATATATCAAATTTTGACAGTTTTTAACCGAAGTCGATCCAAAGTATGCCGCTTTTCTCAGTTCAGAAAATATGATGGAATTGTATTTACAGGGCGAATTAAATCATCGAAGTGACGTTCTTTTTCAATGGTTATCGGTAGCACGCCGTCCTCAAAGTTTCTAAAATGGTGTCAATGCCTTGAATGAGAGAAATGAAAGCCTGAACTAAGCTGGCAAAGTTGGTCCTTGTTCTGTCCATTGTCTCAATGTGTTAATGAAACTACAGAGCAGACGATAAAAAAACTTTTGAATAAAATTTCGGAGAAATTTAGAATGCAATTTCTGATTCAAATTTACACATTTAAACCTTGAGCACAAAGATAAATAAGAGAAATACGAAAGTCAATTTTGTAAAAAGAGAGAAAGTAACTGGCGAATAAGTTCAGACATAAATACATATGTAATACTGATGATGGTCATTTCGCTTATTTAACCTAATGTCTTCACAAGCGATCAAGTCAAGGTTTACCCTTTATCCTATACTTCTCTCGATCAGTTGCTTTCTCTCTCTTCTCCGTTCTCGCCCACCCCTCTCCCGGTTATCCTAGATTGACACACAGCATTTTGAACGAAGTGGTTACTACAGTCTCACGAATAACTTTCGTAACTGGCAGCACTCCCCCTCTCCTCTATCCAACAAATATTAACAGATATTTTAAATTCTCTAGCGACAAAACAAATGGCATTGGACCTAAGTAAAACGACATGGAATCAAGAACTGTAACATAATATTGCACCCTGGTAGGGAATAATTGGTTCATAGATAACTATACAGTTTAAATGTCCTTTCTCTTTTAACTTTTTAATCCCAATATTTATCACAATCTACAAATCTGCATAGTCCTGCCACCTAAATAGGTTTTCGTCACTGCCTATGACTCATTTTCTTTGTCCATCTCTGTGCTGAAATATGTAACCGTTAATCCTTCTTATTTTCATTCACATTTACCTGTCCACCATATAGCTCCTATGTGGCGTTCTCACTTACTGATTCTTGATTAGATGCTCTATTTTAAAAAGGTGAATTACAGCCTACTGCCCCACCATTTTGTCTTCTCATGGTGAGATGTTGCACGGCGCTTAACCATTCTTTCTTCTCATTGGTGAGCTGATACCTGCAGCTCTATTATTGTCTCTGAATAATCATCGTCATCATCATTCAATACATCCAAATACTCTTCTCTCATTAAATAACATTTAGAATTATCAGCTAATATTGATGGCTGATAATTATAGTTCCATACTGAGTAATTTTATATGCGACCTTAAATACTGAAGGGCTTAAGTGTTTTCAAATGTATGACGGCATCCGTTTTCTTTACCCTGTATACCACATCAGATATCCTGTTATTAACTACTTATGGACCCTGCCAAGGTACTTTCAGTTTCTTTCACACAACCCTTTTTCATAAGCCACGCCTTATCTTCTTCTTGAAACTTACAACCGTTTGCACTGCGATCATAAGAACACTTCAGGAAAGTCTGAAATGCAGCTATATTCGCTCGCACTATCAACACTGAAATTTGTGTATTACCCGTTTACTATATCCTTCCTCGTGTCATACATCACGCAGATCCTTAAACTACCCTATGTTGCAATTATATACAAATGAATGAGCTCCCCTGACAAATTTACAACTCTCACTGGAATAAGGACATCACAATGAGTTGCAAGGACTCTAGCAATCCGCGAATTTTCCTATACAGAGACTTTGAGAGCTGACTCAAATAATCCACAAGCAACCATGATGCTCCTGCCTTTCTTCTTCGCTTTCGCTGGAATTATGAGTTCGCGTTCAGATGGAATACTAACTGTTTCTCCAGGAGCAACTCTTCAAACTGGAAACCTTCTACACTCTGTCGTTAGTTTGACGGTCCTATTATTGACACCATACGACATTTCGTTTGTTCTGAAGCTAATCGTATCACCGAATTCCTGTAACACATCAATGCACAAAATAATGTGCTGTGAGAAGTCATTGATTACCTGTATAAAATGAGTTATCTCAGAACCTTCTAGTCTTGTTCTTATTTCCGTTTCGTCATAAATTTCTAGTGATTATCAAATAGCACAAACAACAGTGAGACTTGTAGTTGTAAACTTGCACTTCAACTTTCTGTTAAGTTCTGAACTTATGCAAAGTCCAATAACATCTCTGCCTTCGTCATATTCACTATACAATGTGCTATCAATACTGATTCCAGACCTGAAAAACCTTCTTTTTGATGTGGGGGTATTGTTTGCTGGTCGGTGCGTGACCCTCCCTCTCGACAAATACACACACACACACACACACACACACACACACACACACACACACACACACACCTCTCAAACAACACTGTCCGTACCTAGTTTCTCTGTTTCAAGTTGGGGCATTCCCTTTTTGTATAACCCAACAGTTGACTGCTGGGCAATCAGCTTGAATATGGGCTAATTGGTCACAACCCCAGCATGCTCGGCTGCTGCCTCAGCCACTAAATCTGGGCGGCATTCCAGTATTCCTCTGCAATACAGATGTGTTGGACCCTTTTAACAATTTTGAAACTTCTAACATTTGTAACATTGTATCTGCATGGTCCTTACTGGCATCAGTTGTTACAGATACTATTTTCAGCAGACTACTCTCATCCATCTTACCCTACATAGCACTGGCCTTAATGTCAATCACGATGGCTTCATACTCAAGCGCGCCTTGTATCACATGGCTTACCCTAGAGCACCCTTAGTACCATATTTTTGTCCTGCAGACCTCTTACATACTGGTATCGAGCAGGCTTACGACATACTTCATGTTCTACCGTGTGGTAGGCCTTACGTGCAAGGCCTTGAATAGCATTTCCAAGTCGATTATAAACTCCTCTGTTTGTGTTCTAACTGCCGAAAAAAGGTAAATTCCCAATTTGAAGAGAAATTTTAAGAATTTTAGGGAAACTGGGTTCAGACTACTAATTCAATTTCCGAAGACATCAATGTTAACGTTTGAGAAAATAAAACTAGTTTGTGCATTAGAGCACCAAATATACAACACATGTACTTCTTGATTGAAGATAGTGTGGGCATTCTGAACAAACAAAAAGTATGTGCTTCGCGGCGTTTTATCGAGATATATTTCCATTAAGATGGGTACCGATACAAGCTACCATAATCATCAGTTTAGCACCAGTAGTCGCAAGATAATTTTAGTCTGTCGAAAAAAAATCGAAATCATGTTCGTGCACAGACAAAATATATGTAAAAGCTTATATCACTTATAAAAAGTTCGGAAAATTAAAACAGAAAACTTCCAAGCTGATGGCTGGATCTCCAAGTATTAAGTACGGTATTCAATGTTCTCCGATTATGAGATTGGTATTCTGCTCAGTTAATAATTTGTAGTCAGATTCCTTTAAGTATTTGATTAAAATTAATTGTTTTCTTTCTTTTAAAATAAAACTAGTTTTAGTATGTAATTCTAAAATATGTACATATTTGATTGTTCATATACAAACAAGGATCACCCTGGGGCTAAAACCCTTCCCCAGTTCTCTGGAAAAGCTTTCAACTTATCAAACCGTGTGCAATGTCTTTTGGTGATAAAAATATACCGATACACAGAATATATCACGTGATGAAAAAAAGAAAGAAAGAAAGAAAAAACAAACACGACATTAGCAATATTATTATTTTTAAACTTTGTCAGAAATAACTTTCTAATTTGAGCTCTCAACTGCATTTTTTCACATTTTCCGTCATTTGATGTTACCAATAGCTGACTAACTGCTAAAAGGCCTTTAAACCTGCATCAGACAAGCACTTTCGAAACAAAAACAATCGTGCTTTGAGACAGAGACTTTCTGCACGGCTCTGTCTCAGAATGAGTGAAACTCGGAACCTTGGGGATGACTCAAAAAGATCAAATGATTGTAATATTTGACGATTAAAGGAGAGAAAGCTGCAGTCTATAAATACACAGGCAAAAACGAATTATTATAATCTCAAAAAAATATGATTGACTCCAGAGTAATTGGACGATTTGCTTACAGCCTACATCCGAACCAGTTTTCTCTGTACACCTTGTGCATAGATGCAAGGTCCCTTTTCAGAAATGTAGTTGATTCTTCTATTATACTGGGATTTGTTTGTTTATTTTAGTTATGACCTTTTCATTATTTTGGATAGTTTTTTCTCTGGGCCAAAATATAATTATATATTGTTCTAAATATGTGACTCTTTATACATGTATGTCTTTGTGTATGTTCTTTACTGTTCAGTGAGGACGACATTATGTAGGTGGATATGTAGAGAAACATTTTTCCCCTCGTAGTTTTCCGACTTTTATGTCATTATATACCGTAATATTTTTGCTTTTGGTATGCATTCCATTTTTTTTCTATCCAAACTTCTTGGAATCATATGCCTATTAAATCCTACTTAGGTGGCTCGGTCGGTGTCATCTGAATATATAAGACATCACATAATATAGAAAAATGCAAGTAACTGATAAGAAAAATCGGTCATGTAACGTTCCGACGATTGTTAGGAACATGCAATGCAATATAATAGAATATTGAAGTTGGTAAATGTATTACATGAGAACAGAATAAATAGTGGTAAAAAATCTTTCTTGCTCATATATATATATATATATATATATATATATATATATATATATATATATATATATATATATATATAGAGAGAGAGAGAGAGAGAGAGAGAGAGAGAGAGAGAGAGAGAGAGAGAGAGAGGAGGGGGAGAAAACAAATTGGTTACTGCACAGCATAGTATAATTTCCACATGTTGTATTACCATAAGAAGTATCATATTTGCATGAGGATAGAAAACAAGTTCATAAGAGCTTACAAGTTTATTCCCCGTCAAACACAAAAAAAATCTTATACCAAATCAAACAGTGTAAATACCACAAATGGAACATTCAATCTAAGGTAGGAAGGTGAAAGAAAAGGTAAGATGGACAAATAAATGAAAAAATTGTAGTGGGAAAGGAAAATTGCATATGCAGAGTTCTGAGATCTTCATAATAGCAAACTTTTCATCATTGTAGCTTTAAACAGAGTAATAATAGGCCATCTGTTTTGATTGAAATTTTAAGAAAATCCAACAGTGTGGACCCAGCTTTGCAGGCGCAAAATGCGCAGGTAGATTTTGGTTCTATGCTTTTTGCAGTTGGTTGCGCCTTATGCATCGTCAAACAAGGAACTATGAAATAAATTATATTTTTATTTTTTTTAAACGATTAGTAGTATTAAAAGGCTGATTTGGCACCACCTCGCATCAAATTATGCTAAGTCACAGAGCAGCAACATTGGAAAACAGCGGTTTGGCCCCACCTTGCTTACTTTTGTACTAAGTCACGGAGCAGCAACGTTTTTCATTGACCCCGTGAGCGGGTTGGTGGATGTGGGAGGTCTTGGCAGTCCTTGGCGGTCATAGTAACATAGCAGCAGGTGGGTGATTATCCCCAACACGCCAATTAGAGACGCGAGGGGTTTAGGGGATACCGTCATGGACAGCCGAAAGCGTAAGCGGGAAGACAGCGTACGGGAGGATTCCTTTAGCAATGAAGACATTACCTTTGATTGTCCTGAAGAGGAGGTTGAGAACTACATTCCAGTGGCCCTCAACATTTATTTAACTCGCCTAGGAATCATGGATCATACCTGATACAATTCGAGGACCCGTACGAAACGGATCAGCTCAGAAGAGTCGTCGACCTGGTCAGCTAAGGCTCGTAGACCAGAGGAGCGCTCGGCTCTGGGAGGTCGGGAAGGCTAGAGGAAGAATAGATGACGCAACTTAGACTGCACCCTCGCCTAACTTTTTGAGAAGAGCGGCGCGACCCTAGGACCGACCCTGGATCAAGAGCGCCTTTTTCTCGGCATCTCTGATGGCTACTGCGACATGGACCGTTCTAGCAGTCGCCCATACGTCATTTTACTTTTTACAGAAGGAGCGTCGCTGCTCAATCTTGGCCCTCAGCTGAGCCTCAATATCGCCAATATTTTTTAGGCGGTAGTTGTGTGGATTCTCTTCGGGAGTCACAATACGGCTTACACCATTCTAATAAAAAAAGACGTAACCAAAGGGTGTAGTATCGAGGGCTGATATAAAAAAAAATGACTACCAACATACTTTGCCTTAGTTGAAGACAACGTAATAATAGGTGCGTCTGAGGTGAGAGCCTCTTTGAACGCTGAAAAGCAAACATCAAACTCACAACCATCAGGTATCCCCACGGCACTTCCCGAAACCGTAAAACAGTACAGTGAAGGCTCAGCCCCCTCACTTTCCGTGCGCATGGAAATGTAAGGACCATTTATAGTGGTTATTCTGGGCTTGCCTCTTGAATAAGTAAGATGATGCCTAACGTCTTCTGAAGCCAAGGAGAAACTAGCTAAATCCGATAAAAAGGTAGCGTAGTTAGTAGGACGCACCGCAGCATGCATTGCTTGTGGCGTCTTGAGGATCGGTAGGCTCTCCCACGCCAACTATTTTTTTTAATTTTCATATCCAGAGGGGTGGATATAGTGCCCAGGGCAGTTGAAGTACCAACCCTATCAACGTATGATTTGGTAGCAGCGTCTTTTGGGCCGACAGGCTCCCCTATACCCCCCATTATGTTGTCATTCATATTCAAGGGACCCCACAAGGTATTGCCAGCTTTGACAACCTTAGCAAAAGCCAGTTTACGGGCGTATGTACGCACATAACCGACCACACCCGTTGCTGAATGGAAGTTATCAACGTCTTTTTTTATCGACATATCTATTGGTTGCTGCATCTTGAGGATCGGTAGGCTCTCCCATACCCACGATTTTATTCGCCTTGGCAGCAATCGCCAAGGGAAAAGGGAGAGCTAACAGTGGAAAGATGCCACCTTCATTTTGCGTGGCATTCAGGGCCGCGACGGAAAGATTAAAGTCGACACCGCAATTAGCCTTGCGGGCCCTCAGAGGCGCTTGGCCTGGGAGGCCATGAGCATAATAGGATGACGCCCATTCAGCTCTCCGGCACCCAACCGCAGCTTAGCACTGCGGCGGCTCTCTAGGACGTGGCGAGCTTATTCAGCTGGCCCTCGATGAGGGACACAAGGTGTCGTTCGTGCGGCATCGCGTGTATGTAAACCTTTTAAAGCTTTAATTTGTATGATCTGACTGGGCCTCGACTAACGTCATTCATTCCCCAGCACCATCGAGCAGCATCGTTTTATCCGAGAGACTAACGTCAAAAGCTCCGTACACGATGCCGGCGGGGTACGGGCGGACGCGGGTATAGAAAGACATATCCACGACCGACTGCTTGACTAGGTCGCGGTGCTAGAGGCTGAAGTAGTATATAGGGTATTGTCCGGTGAAGTCCTTCTGGCTAATCTGCAGACCCGTTTCCACGTTATGATCGCGACCCATGAAGCTAAGGATCTGGCGGTAGGCGCGGGCATCGTTGTTGATTGCTTAGTCCAGAAGGATTTCGTCGGCCGGCTGCTGGTGGCCTTTGGGGCGCAGGCTCACTTGCGTAACGCCAAGCTTGCCCAACGCCATTGTGATGGCCTTCTGGTTATTCTCCCGATTTGAGAGCTGGAGGGCTACGAGAAGGTGTCTGCGTGCGGCGATGCACTGCTGGGCGCTGATCGGCTAGGAGAACTGGCCTGAGATCGCGCTTGGCTAGGTGTCCGTGATAATGGCCTGGAAGGACAGGGTAAGCATGTTGGCTTCCTCCTTCAGAGCTGGCGTTACGTCCGGCATCCACAGGGCGAGCTTCGAGAGCGTGACCTTGCCTTCGTCCGCGGCGTTGGCGCGGAATAAGGCGTCCTTGTCGGTTATTTGTGTCTCAGCGACACGATGTGCTTGGCGCCAAAGATGACGTTGCGCACGTCCAGGTAGAAGCCAAAAATGTGGGTCAGCGTGATGACGCAGGAAGCCTTGCGTCCAGCTGTCTTTCCGCTGTGCGAAGCCCAAGATGAAGTTGTGTTGACAGAGCGTGGGCCGCCCTGTAGCTACACTTGCCACGAGTATTATATTGTAAGCAGCATCGTCAGCATTGTCTGTGGCGTCCTTTACAGACAGCATCGTCGACGCTGTAACGGGCCAAGCCGAGGATGGTCGTGGCAACACCAACATGGTCTAACAGGCCTCTACCTGGTGGTTGTCAATGAGGTAGCGGGCGCTGTCAAATAGCGCCATGACTCCGTTGTTGACGAGCACGATCTTGTCCGCCGCAGCTTAGTCACTGTAGTCCGCTGCCTTTAAGATTCCACCCACAACCTCGAGCTAAGATTCAGCGGAGAAGAAATAGCGGAAGGTGTTCTGAATCAACAAATCTACCCAACCTTTTTGGTTGGGATCTCGGGCCTGATACGAATAATAGCTCAGGTCGCCCATGCACGGGCGCCCCCATGTCAAGGGCGGGATCCTGTACGTACTGAAAGAAAGCCGTTGCATCTGATGCCCCTGGGTCAACTCTAATAAGGAAAGCGGCGCAGGTCCGACTCCATGGCGACAGGGGCCTCGCGTGCCCCCTCAGCCGCCACGTCTGCGACCTTTTGTTGACCGGCCTCGTTGACTACGTCTCGCGCGTCGGTAGCATGTTTTCAGACGACTAAAGTGTTCAGGTATGGCTGCAGTCACCTTTTCCACAGCCTTTTTGCCGCCCTCAGCAGCGAGACCCTGAGGCCCTTCCTTGAAAGTGGCCGTCTTGATGGCGCTAAAGGCATGCAAAGCCACGGAACAGATGGGGCTTAGCACCGTAACTCGACTGTATATCGTTGTAATAAAAGTCATGCATCAAATATTTCAATAGGTCAAGGACAGCCCGGACTGTGTAGATGGGGCGATTAAGATTAAGTCTGGCTTTGGTTGAATGTACGGCCACGAGGTTATCCTCAAAGATCTTATGGGTCTGAAAGGCTGGGTCAGCAATCAGGCGTCGCAGCTTGTCCTTTTGACTCTCAGGCCGTACCAGATCAACTCGGATGTCCTTCCGCAGATTTTCCATGGTCTCGCCTAAGACAGAATGGTTGAGTAGCTTAAAGTAGTGGTTGTCGAAACTATTCGTGGCCTTAGCCAATAGGTCTGTGTTCTTCTGGATAGTGGGTGCCATCCATGGGCTCTGGTCAAACTCTTGTGCCCTATGAATCTTGGTGATGCACATGCCAAGGCTGGTGTAGAGTTGTAGGTTTCGGTAGTGAATGACGTATCGCTCCTTTTTCAGCAAGTTGGGTACCTGCTTTTGTGTATCCGGTGTAGCGACATCCCAGCTCGACCAGGCCGTGTTGGTAAAAGGATAGCCACTCCTTTGGGATAATCATGGACTCCGGGGAAAATGGAAAGTCACTATGAGCATCGTTCAGCTCTTCCAGTCCCACCCATCCATATACTCGTACGGATAGACACCCTTGGCGGTCAGAAGAGGGACATTGTGTGCATATATATCGACGGATGATGTGGAAGTCTTTCTCAGAGAGATTGGTAGCCACTTTGGCTAGGCTGCAAGGTAGAAACTGTTAGCTGTCTATAACCTGGAGCTGGCCCAGGGAAAAGGTCATATATTTTTCCATGTTAGTAGTATGGCACTGATGTCTGCCGTTGAGGCCATTCCCAGCGCTACCATCAACCGGTGAACGTCTTAGTTCCTCAGGTTGTGGAAGATAACAGGATTAAGTTTTTCTGGGCTTAGTCGTAGCTGGAGGTTACAGCTGTCATGGTCCGCTTCGCGGTATCGGCCGATGATGTGGCAGTGATCTGTCACCCGGTCATCACACAGGCGCTTTCGGCAGATGTTACAGACCTTAGCCGCTTCAAAACGCTGCGGTACTGGCGGGCTTTATCACCAAAGGGCGAGGGTGGGTTAATTCCTCTCAGAGGCTTGCCATTTCTTTCTCCAGGCGTCTTTCCTCTGTATACCACCTTGGGTTTCTTTTTACTATGGCTGGAGGTCCTATAGGTATCGCTGTACGTGGGGGTCAATCTCTTCCCTTTTCACAGGCACGTTAAGAGCCTCGAGATCAGCATAGATAACGTAAGGTGCTGCCATCTGATGAAAGAAGTGCTTAAAGTGAAGCTTATTCTTTCCTGGCTTTGGTAAGAAGATCCTCTGAGGCTTTGAGTTTATACCGCGACAGTCTTTGACGTGACTCTCGAGAAGGTCAGGTCGGGAGAAGGCGTGTAGGCATCGGCAGCACACATGCTTACGACGTTTGTGTTTGCTACTGCTAATCGGTAGTGATTTAGGGTAGGGGATTTACCATCTGGGAAAGGTCTTTGATCCAAACGTAGTGCTGCCTGTCATCTTCGGTCAATAGCAGCAGGTTGGCAGTCTTGTCCAGCACTTTATTGAAGATGAATATATGGCGTGGTTCCATCCAAAGACGATAATAACAGTGGTAGGGTGAAGGTTCTCAAACTTTGTAATGTCTGATGCCTTCATCGGAAACTTAAGTTTGTCAAATTACTTGCTGGTACGCTCGGGGTGATGGTCATCAGAAGGATAGAGGGCAGAAATGATGGCCCATTCAAAACACACTTGTGTCATTATTTTCTACATTGATGACTGCCCTTTTTGGAATCCCCTTGGCCGTGGGTATATGCCATTTACCTCGAAACGGGCGGTACTGTGAAATGTAGAGCTTTATCTCCTCGCACCCCACTAGCTGTCAGCCTTAGCCCTTGTTCGTAAACTTTTCCAGCCCCTCCTCGATCTTATCTATGGACTTAAGGATCAGTTCCTCGAGGTCATCGGCCAACAAGGCCATTTCTGCTCGGCCGGCTGATAAATAGGTTGACATGGAGAACTTCCCCTTCTGCTGTAATTTTGTATAGCTAAGTCTTAACGCTAAGCTGAAATTAAACACCTTTCTTTCCGATCTCTTGTGTGAGAATGTTAAGCAGGCTAGGGGTCATGGCTCTGAATAACTTGGAAAGATCCACTTCTAGAGGGTGACCTCTTAGTATCATGACTTGATAGTTGACGACAATTTTATCCTTTCTGGAACGGCTCTCCTTTTGTACCAAGGTTGGCAAAGGCACTGGAGGAGGGTCCTTTGCTTCCATGGCTGCCTTCGGCCTGGCCCATCGTTTAGCAGCTTTGGATAGCCTCTTAGCAGGCATCAGTGGCTGCTTAGGAACAGGCGTCGGTGGCTGCCTTTGCGCCAGTGTAGGCTTTTGCTGCCTAGGGGCTGGCGTGCTCGGGCTGCGAGTACTGCCTTCGGCATATCATCGTATTCGCTCTCGGTGAGCTGCCCTTCCCTGTTCATGCGCTCTATGCTCGGCATGGCTAGGGTAGACAATGGTATCTTATTGTGCACTGCCAATCTCTAAATGGAAAATTGCTGTTGGTTGCCCGCTATGACAGATTTGTGCGTGCGGGTATGTATGATAGTGTGCCTCTCTAAATAGTTGACTGGTACGTTAGGGAGAAAGCCTAGAGCCGCTCTTGCATTAGAGCGGCTCTAATACGGCCGTAGGTTCACTTGCGTATGGAAAGGGCCTTGGCCTCAAGCTCATTAAGGACCTTCCTATACTATCGGCGGCCCTTTCGTTCTATGCGTCTCAGCTTGTCGGCCTGGTGTCCAGATTCGCATTTGTTGCATATGCGATGAACGGCGAGAGTTCCTGCTCCGCACTTCCAGCAGGTCAGGAGTCGGATCCTGTCTCTGGGTCGTAGTAGGCCTTTAAGAATTTGTTTTCGCAGGGGATTGTATGGACTAAGGGCACGCAGGTCCTTTACGATGGCTTATGATGGTATATCATCGGAACCTGAAACTCTAATTGGGTCATTTGTTGGCAACCACTTACTACCCATGATCTCACCCGTTGTCTATGGGGACGGAGACTCGCCTTGTTGTGTCTTTTTAGATGAGGCTAACATATCTTCTAGTGTTTTTACATCCATCATTGACTTTAGAGGAAAATTCATTATCGTTTCAAAGGACTTCAAAATTTGAATACAAAACCAAATGCAGAACTATATTCGAGTTAACTTTCCGAGGTAAGATGATCGGGGTAATTGTAGTGTTAGCCTTAGTCTAATTAGCTTTAAGTATAACTCAACTGTTCCTGGCAGTAAAAGTAAACAGACATTCCACACTGAATTGGAACTGATATACACCAACAGCTGGTTTCGGGCCACTACATGATGAACTGGTCAGAGATCGACTGGTAGTTGGACTGCGAGATCCAAAACTGTCGGAAAAATTGCAGTTAGATGCAAATCTAACCCTAGAGACTGCCGTTAGTCAAGCTCGACAAAATGAGGCTGTACGAAAGCAACAGTCATTTGTACGAGCAACTGGAAAACGAATGACTGCAATGGATGCAATAAAATTGTGTTCTCAGAAATATGGGAAGCAGAAACATAAAATCCCAAAATTTCAACAGAATAATTTAAACAAAAAAGGATGCACACGATGTGAAAATAAAGTAAATCATTCTCGGGAGCAATGTCCAGCAAAAGGAGCAGAATTTCACAAGTGTAAGAAAAGAGGACACTTTGCAAAATGCTGCCTGTCAAAATCAGCAATTCGCACAATAGAATCGAGAGCGGAACCTGGATTTCTAGGGACTATCAGCACAAAGAAGGGTCAACCGTGGATAACGCGTGTCAGATTGAACAACGCTTCAATATTATTCAAAATTGATACTGGGGATGATGTGACTGTAATTCCTGAAAGGGATTTACGAAAGATTGGAGACCAAAAACTATCAAAGTCTGATAGAAAATTGTACGGCCCTGGAAACTCTGAACTTAAATAGATTGTAAAATTTACATGTGAAATGGAATCGAACAACGCATTAAGTGTACAGGACATATTTGTTGAAAAGGGATTGAATCAGGCACTCTTGGGCAGAACTGCGATACAGGCTCTCGAGATAATTGAACAGGTGAATATATCCTCAGTAAATGCCTCAGATCAAAATGCAAGCAAAAATAACGAGAAATCTATAACAATTAGATAGAGATTATCACGAGAAATTCCCAAATTTGTTTAAAGGCCTAGGGAAAACAAAATGGTTCTAAAAGATAACTCTGGATAAAAATGCCAAACCTTATGCCTTATCTGCCCCAAGAAAGGTCCCTATTCCTTTATTGAATAAAGTCCAAAAGGAGTTGGATAGAATGGAAAAAATGGGTGTTATTTCAAAGGTAGATGAGCCCACTGAGTGGTGCGCGGGAATGGTTGTCGTGCCAAAACCAAACGGTACCGTAAGAATTTGCGTTGATCTGACTAAACTGAATGAGTCAGTTAAAAGAGAGAATCACCCGCTACCATCAGTTGAAGAATCCCTTGCAAAGCTAGCAGGTGCAAAAAATTTCACAAAACTTGATGCACCCTCAGGCTTTTGGCAAATAAACATGTCGGAAGATTCGCGCCGCCTTACAACTTTCATTACTTCCTTTCGGTAGGTTTTATTTTAATCGGCTTCCATTCGGAATCAGTTCCGCGCCCGCGTCAGTTTGCGGGATTGACTACAACTGCTCTTGACAGAACGAATGTCCAACAACAGTTCACAAAGTTTTCGGGACTCGGGTTGATTGATACGTAAAGGTTTAATTGACTTTGATGTGACCCCTCCCTCTATACAATCACCGAATATTCGATTAGGAAACTTTTGTATTCGTTTCAGGTCTACCTTGAAATGAAAAAAAATAAACATTTATCGTATGTACTAAAATTCAAAAGAATACTATTTCTAAACTAGACTAACGAAAGGGCAAGTAGATATATGCATAAATAAAAAGACAGATATATATGTAGGTGGGTAGAGGGGTGGGAGGATGAATGGATGTATGGATACCAATTACCTCCCTTCCATCCAACCTACCCATCTACTGCCTATATATATTCTATATGCATATGTACATATATATGTATCTTTATTTCTATGTGAGTATGTATGTATGCTTGTAGTAGGTACAGGCATACATACATGCAGAAAAATGGACAGATATATATAAGTGCAAATAAAATTTACCGAGTCAAAGTCAATACATGTACTTTTGCTTTAGCTTGTTATTCAGCCTTACAGTCATAGTGACACACTCTTTATGTATATTTTTTATAACTGTTTACTTATGAGTTCATTAACAGGTTATAAGTAGTAGACGAAATTATTTTTCTTAATATTATGGACAAATTTATGCAATAATCGGGTTTAATTTTCATGAGCAATGCTCAATATTGATAAATGAATTAGGAAAAATTACTGAGGTGAATCTTTTCTCTAATTCCGATTTTAATCTCAGATAACTAAAGTGCACAGTGGAGTTAAGCAATAATAAAAGAAAAAGAAAAGGTATGAGACGTTGAATTTGCACATTTAATACCATTCCTATGTGTCAGTGTTCCCTTAGCGAGAACTATGACAAGCAAATGATACAGTGATTATTGCGTAATGACTGTCTGATAGCTGGCAATCTAATTGGTCAGTGGTTCACTGGGACCACCGATAAGCCGATAAGCAATAACTGATAGAAATTTGTCAAATTGAAGATGATTTGATTGAACAGTTTCAGAGACATGCCATAAAAAGTGCGTAGCTTGTGAAAAGGATATTATTTAAGTCATAGTTTTTCTTCCTCTGCAAAACGGTATGATGATAAAAAAAGAAACAAACCCCATATATATATATATATATATATATATATATATATATATATATATATATATATATATATACGTGTGTGTGTGTGTGTGCAGTTGCCTTTCAAATAAAATATATATACATTTAAAGATAAGGTAAAGATAAGTTAAATTCAAAGGTTTCTTGAGACCTTAAAAATAATTTCAAGGTAGGAAAGGAAGTAAAATTATCGCGCTAAACTTTATGCAAAGTGAATTCTGTGTCTTCAGCATATTTATAAAACTGTTGCATTTATTCTTCTACAACTTTAACTTGTTCGTGACTTTGCTCTTGTTCTCCTTTATAATATGTTTTTGTACTGTGGACGATAACTAGAAAATGAATGTTGGTATTTCCCAAGAAAGAGCAAAGACATCCGAAAATTAATCTCTTACCTTTGACTCCTATGTCACGGATGCGAGTGAGGGTAGGGGTGGTAGTGATGCGCCAGGGTTTTCCGTTCGTAGATTTTAAATGGACTTTACGTAAACTTTGTTATTGATTGTTTCAAATTTATCCATCGATAAAAAAAGCATTAAACTGAAACATTATAATACCATTTTTTATTTCTTCTGACATGTTGGTAAATTTGACACCACGTTAAAATATTTAGCTATGCTAACCTTGCAGTATGAAGTGTAAAATAACAGTTGACGCGTTATCAAAACTATTTTTATTGGACGTTGTCTTGGCTAGAGGTATATGTGTACTGCCCCAGTAGTTCTCGCTATTTAGAAATTCTCGTCTTACGGGATAAATCTATTTCTTGTCCAATTTTAGTCATTTATGGCGCCATATCGCCATAATCCTGAAAATAACAACATGATGGTCAAATGTCTGAATGTTTAAAAAGAATAGCAGTGATTTTGAATTTACACGTAATAAACAAGTCACAGGTGGGTTGTGTAGATTAGTGACTGAAAGTAGTGCTTGGAATTTATCGATGTGTGAAAACTACCAGGTTCTGATCACGTCACCATTTATGTAAAAAAAAAAAAGTTAAATATATTGTAACCAAACATGCCATGTTGATGCCATCTTTGCTAATGTATTACTTATATCTCCTCAAAGCAAGAAGAAAGTGCTATAACGCTTTTTGTGGCCCCGCAGATTCTTACGCTGAAAGACAACATAAGGCGAATTTTTTTTTAAATATACACATTTATTAGACATAACAAACCGATTAATGCTTGAATTCTAATTCTATAGAACAAGGAGATTACTGAACTCCCTGACGAGTGAAGAGAGATCCCAATTCAAATGTCAGACATTTTATGGCTGTAAAACCTGAATATACTACATACCTAAAAATAGATACCCATAAGAGTAAGAGTAAAGAAGACAATTTTTTCTTAGAGAAAGAAAAAAGATATGTAAAAGAAATACATGTAAAACTGGCAGCGCAGTACTTAATAGTTTAAATGCAACGACTCATAAAAAATGGTGATTATCTCCTGAATAAGGGTTTGCTGTGCTGCATTTAATTGATGTGTTGAATTCCATTCTGTTCCCCCGCCTGGTCTGTATTATGAGCCTGTGTTACGGAGGATTTGGTCTGCTTGGACGATATTTTAGATGCACTGACCCTTGCAGAATTTTCTTTAGATCCCTCACTCATCTCTGGTTTCAGTTTGGCGAAAAGTTCGAGTTTGACCTGTCTTGTCGGAAGAATGCTGAACAACAACAGGAACATACCCTGCAAAATCAGCATGATGGAATTAATTACCCTAAACACCATTACACCTACCAGACATGTTTACTCCCTACCTACCTACTTATCATCGACCATCCAATCATCCATCCATCCGTCAATCCAGTGGCGGCGCGACGGGGAGGGGTGTCGGTGGGACAATTGCCTCCGGGCGCCGGGCGACGGAGGCGCCGTTAGGAGCTTTTATTTATTCATTATTATTATTTTTGCCAACACCCCCCCCCCCCCCCATCTAAGCCCCCTAAACTGGTCTCTGTGGCAAAGTAGGGGGCACCACTAAAGAACATTGCCCCCAGGCGCCGGGGGGGGGGGGGGATTAAAGAACATTGCCCCTTGGACGCCTCAAACCCTCGCGCCGCCACAACGTCAATCCATTTCTGCAGACAAACATGTGCCTGAGCACTCAAAAAGACTTTACACAGGGGTTCTATTGTGTTTTGGGAGGTGTTAACAGTTGAAACAACTGGTCTAACAATGAATTCGCATGTTATGTGTTCAAGCTCTTGAACGTCTCCATATGAACACATACTTTTTACATACTTGAACACCTTGTCACATGCAAAATTAGTAGTAGACTAAAACAAAATGCTTGATTTTTTAATTTGTTTTTACAATTTATAGTAGATACATGTAATAACAATTCTACCGTAGTAATTTTCTTAAAACTGTCACACACAAAGAAAGGTATGAAGCAGCGAATAGAAAGCATAAAAACAATATCCATTTCCAACTGTCCTCTGCATGATTGTTTTCGTGTGCGGGTGCCAAGTACTCTAATATAAACATATATTCATCTTGGCATGACTTAAAAAATCTAAAAATGCATGTGCACATTTGAATCAGGATAATTGCAAAATACAAATGTAGTATGCAATGTTTGACTTATACATGAAGAAATTACCTTTTCCATATATTGATCGCAAGAATTTTGATTTTGAAAAACTAGTACACAGAACTTTCTTAAATTCACCAACTAGAGAAGAAAACTGCGTTTGAGTAAAAGAGTTTCCAACTTCCTATTCCTCACCGCTATCAATAATCTGCTGTCTAAATCCATCATACGTTAATAAACTAATGGTAGAATGACCAATTGAAAGGAACAATCTAAGTGCAAGCACCGTCACTCAACTGACCTCAGTTCAACTCAGAAAGTAAGGCGCCATATTGTTTTTTCTTTTCTTTTCTTGAAAGAGGGCTGTGTGAATGGATGAAACAGCGCAACATAATAACTTATCATAAATATGTATAAAAGTATTCTGAAGAAGTAATTTATTTGTCACCGCAATCATTAAAAATTTAAATATATATTGACCTTTATTTATTTAATAATTGGAAAAATATTTGCCCTACATGGCAATACTAACCTGCGGAGAGGCCATGAGAATAAACGTGTACTGAACGTATTGGGCCACGTTCAGCGTTATGGCTACACCGCAAACCCACGTCAGACTTAGCGCTGGCAGGGCAGATAACAGCATGTAGAACACACTCCTGAGGAAAAAAGAAATAAGGGATCATTACAGAGCTACAATTAACCCACATATGAATTAAATGATATTTTCGTTCGCAACGATTTAATTTCTTTTAGCAATGCTGACTTCTGCAAAGATCCCCGCTATTCCTGTTTCCTATTCTGGTGGTGAGTATGTCTCAAGTATGGATCTGGTCAAAGAGACTATGATCATTGATGATGATGCACTAAATTTTTCTAATGACAGTCCTATATTTGGTTCTTTTGAATTTCAGTTTGACATTATGAACTTTAATCGTTTAAAGCTCATTTGTGAGAAAGTTTACTCTTGGATACGACAAGAATATGTGAGGGAATTATATAGTCAGTTAAAGTTTATTAAGTCCTTCATCCCGAACAATGGGGTGCAGATGGATTTGTTGGATAGCAAAATCCTTAATGCACTATCTATTGCAATCAAAAAGGCAATTTCTGTTTAAAAATTAAAACCTTTGTCGAAGCCTTTTTGGAATTACGAGTTAAAATATTTGCACAAAACCATGGTCTAAAGAAGGCAGGAGTGGATACAACTAGGGAAAACAAGTCGTCAAAACGAGATATTTTTCATTTGTTATAAAGATGCCAAGTCAGCTTTTCGAAGATTTCACATAAAACATGTTTCATATTATCAAAAGCAAGAAAATGAAAACATCGATAAGTACGCCAAAGTTGATCAAAACCTATTTCTAAAACTTTCTATTTACGACAACAGAAAAATAGAAAACCCCTTGAAACGAAATTTAATGATAGTATTTTGTGGGATCCTGTAGATATAGTAGTTCAGTGGGCAACATATTTTGAAACATTGTATCTCCCACCGAATTTAGACAGTAGATGTAAGATGTTTCATGACAAAGTTTGTGAAATATGTTAAGATTGCAAAAGAAACCACTGTAAGTGGAGAGTTCGATCCTATCACACTTGAAGAACTTGCATCTGTGTTTCTTTTGTTCAGTCTGGAAAGGCCAGCGGGGCTGACAACATAAATGAGGAACATCTTAAGTATGGTGGTACTACTATCAGGTTGGTTTTGGTTACTCTCTACAATTCAATGTTGACATTTGGTCACATTCGCGAAAAATGTAAAGAAGGTCTAATCATTACCGTTTTTACGGGAGGAAATGAGAAAAAAAAAGATATCCGAACAAGAATAGGGCGACGACGCTTCTTCGTACTGATTTAAAATCTTCAGAGTTTTTAATTAATTTACTCCCGGGGGTGGGGGTGGGGGCTTTCAGAAAACAAAAGCAAATGGTACGCAGCTTTTCTTTTTACTGAGAAAGCTTTTGACACTGTTTGGCATGACGGTTTATTTTATAAATTATTTCAGATCGATATCAATCGCATAATATGGAATGTGATTGTCGATCTATACACAGATATGTACAGCAGAGTTATCCTTTCAAGAAGAATTTCTATCAGATTTCCGGTGTTGAAAGGCACAAGGCAAGGTGGAATAGTATCCCTTGGCTCTACGTTGTAATTACGTCTAAGTACAACAAAATAGACACAAGGATGAAAGAGGCTAAAGATAAGCTTGTAAGTTCTCTTTTAATCTTATTGATATTGGAGATAATGAGCATGGTTTTAATCCAGTCACAGCGATTAATCTTGTATGAAACTATTGCATTGCGCAGCGCATTATATAGTTGTGAAACCTGGTCTAACCCCACTCCTCAGAACATACTTATATTAGAGAGAGGCTATCGTTTTTGCATTAAGCTTATGCAAGGAATATCTAGATATTCAAGAACTGACGTTGCGCTGAGTTGACTGGGCTCTTTACCCATGTAACCCTTCATAGATATGAATAAAGAGAGGATATTTGCTTGAAACGAGTGAATAACGGAGATATGTCATCGAGTGGGTGAAAAACTCAGTATTGTCTTCAGCAAGGCTCTCTATAACAAAATTTTGTACTGACTTAGAACAATAAGAGATTAGTAGAGCTATAAACATACAGGAATTAGTTTAATTTGTCATCAAACACCTTTTTCTATTGATCGATTTCGACCTCAATGTATCCATTCTAGCATTCCGTTTAAGCTCCCTTACACCCCATTTAAGGTTTAAATCGGTTTTAAATGTCTCTAAGTTTTTTTTGTGTTTTTTTTCTTCAGTTTTCAATTCATCTGTTTTAATTGTAACATTATCAGTTCAATTGTTAACACAACTTTGTGATATACCGATGTTATTAATTAGTTCTTGATTTACAGCTTCTTATGTAACTGCTTTGGATTGTTAAATATCATCATTTAACTTGTTGTTAAACTCTTACAGGGTAACATCTTTATCGTTTTGATCTTATCAATCAAATCATTAATAGACAAGTTGAAAGTTGTTTTCACGGCTTTATCACGCTTTCACAAACATTTTTCTTGTTCTTACTGTCGTAATATATATTGTTTTAGAGTCATCTATGCTATGTTACGACTAGGGGTAAATGTAACAAAAGAAAAGACTCAAACAAGCTTTCAAGATTTAAAACACAAATATTTAATTTAGTAAAATATTGAAATATTTCAACAAACACTCAAAGTGAAAGAATTAAAAATAACTTACAGTATAGAATAACCTTAAAAGTCCTAAATTGTTCTATTGTTCACTGATCCGGAAGTTAATCCAAAATGTTCCGAATGGAGAATATTCCGAATGAAACCACTAAAGTGTTGATGTGCTAACAAGAATCAGTTATATCCAAATATTATTAATTCCAAGTAATCCTTGTGAATATGGAATATCACACAAGTTCTAGAAATGTTTCCGATAATTCCAACGGAGCTGAAAAATTCGTAAAGTTTAGCAGTACTAAATCCAAAATGTACTATATAATAATATATCTCTGAAGCAGAATACCACACACAAAATGAACCAATCTCGTTTATGACCTCTCAGGCTGACGAACTATATAGAAAAATGACGAACGCTCCAGTTACATCTTATTTATAGTTTTCTTAATCTGCGTCTTACAAACAAACAAAACCCATTCCTTATTCCGTCTCAAATCAACATCTAGTTACTACAATCTTATTCTACTTCTAGTCAACAGAAAATGAATCACTCACTGAAATACGAAATCCAGGTCAGAACATTTAATGCAGGTCAAAATAACAATACAAGTTAACACGCGCGAGTCACGTGATATGACTAATGCTTCAAACAACAATATTGATTTTTCAGGACCAATGTACTGGGTCACATTGAACTTACCGTATATGTGCACTCTTCAAAACGACACCTATTAGAGTATTATACAGAGGTCATAAACTAATAAAACTATACCATTATTTAAAGAAATGATACATAATTCCGTATTAGTTATATCATTCTTTTTCTGCACACCTGACAGAGTATTAGTGCTGGCTGTTATCCTGTCAGTAATTTATATTGTGTCATTCATTACTTTTTTAATCTCTTGAGCGTTTGTTTGATTTCGTTGTTTAAGTCTTTATGTAATTGTTCCGTTTCAGATAATAAAGTGTAACAGTGTTCAATATATTTTTTTATCTTCTCCATGTTACTTTTTATATCATTTATCTAACTGGTTGCAGATATTGTTGAATGTTACGTACCACTGTTGACCTCTGTGCGACGTTCCCAAAGGAATGTAGAGGTATAACAAGATCATACCTTCTTGAGATTTTGTTCGGTCTTTCATTCTTTTTTATTTCAATTATTTTATTTTTATATTTTTGCTAATGGTATAACCTACTTTGGTTGGTATTCAGAGCAATGAATGTAATCTCATTATAATTTTAATTATTCTGGACTGGCCTTCTGAATTATTTTTTAAGATCTGTAATTAATAATTGATATAGTTTTGGGAAAGGTAATAATAATACTTAAAGAAAATAATTAATGATGAAATCAAATAATAATATTTTGTACCTTTCCACAAAGTTTCAGAATTTTATCAACCAATCAGGTTTTTGTCCTGGAGATTTAGCTTTAAAAGGGCTGCCCCAAATTGAGAACAAGGCAAACCGAAAGTGGAGGTATTTTGTTTCTTTTTGATAGCAGTGCATCGAATGATGTTTCAACTTGATCTCACCAACATGTTACTGTTTCAAATGGAGTATGTGTACTATGGACATTTTAGTTCATTATATCATAACTTAGCTAATTAAAAAGTCATCCTAAAAAGATCATTAGTAATTATAGTACACTCGTGCCATCTAGCATCAGACACGAGTCATGAATGAGTTCAATTAAAAGCTGATGGTATCGTAGGAGCATAAAGAATTGTAGATAATAATTTTGGTGAAAATACCCAAGTACTTGGAGTAAAAGAGACCATTTCTTTCCAGTTTGAAAATATCTGTCGACAACGAGTACACAATGGAAGTCAAAAAAGAAGACGTAATCCAAACGTTAAGAAGTCTTATATCTGCGATCTTTATATAAGACATACTCTACAATTAGAAACTGTAAAATGACTTTGTCAAAGTTATTGGGATATTTGATGAGTTTTAGATTATATTAGATTATACTAAATAGTATCGATGAGGGGACTAAAGCAGTTGAAGAAAGGTATCCCCCTCTTCCTGTTGGAAGACGGTGGTTCCTTACACGAACAGATAGCAGTAGTTTAAAACATCTAATTTTAAAACCAATCATAGTCCTAAGATCTTTGGTTGGACAATATATTCTGAAACATGATTTTAAGCAAGCTACGACAGTATTTCTCAGACATATATTTCTTAAACGGACTCTGTATGCTATTCCCAACAGGCTCAACCCTGAGTTTGCATACATTGCGAGGGACATGAACACTACACCATATGGAATCATTCAAGACTTTTATTTCCTTTTGTAATTAATGGAAACCAAGATCCATATTTATTTACCTGATCATGTCACCAATTGACTTCTGCCCTTGTATATCCAGAATCACTCTTGCCGTGATCACTAATACCAGAACAAAGCCATTGAACTGAAAAAGGAAATTTTTATTATTATTATTATTATTATTATTATTATTATTATTATTATGTGTGTGTACAAGTATTGACATTTGCTCAAGTAAATATGAAGCTGTATGAACCATTAAACCTTAATTGGACCGACGTGAAACATAGGTCATATTGATGGGGTTGCTGGTTCATAAAACTTCATATTCACCGACACAAAGATCTATACTTGTTTTACTACATGATTTAGAACAAAACTCTGAAATTTAACTTGTTTTAGAATAGCAAAAGAATATGCCATTTAAGCTGCATCCCGCCACAAAAAGATAATGACGTCACGTCAAAATAAATGGATTCACAAAGGTGCTATATGATGAATTATCGCAAATCACGTGACGTCTTGTTATCAAATGAAAACAAATTTCTCACAGAAATCATATAATAAAGCCAACTATTAAGTGTATGCGTTAGTATGGCTGGTCGTTTTGTTCATTCTTAATTTGACAGCCAACGTTAGGCTACAAGATCGTACATGATTTGTATGCAGATTGATAAATAAAAATTAATGGGTCTCCATCGCAAATTCAGACGCTTTTTATTACATATAGGTTAATTTTGAAACGGTATCATTTTGACCCGCTCCTCCCATCATCTTTCCACATCTATCCCTAAACAGTGACTCAATCTTCCTATCCCGAAATCTGTCACATAACCCCCCAGAACTAGATACTGAACGGTACAGGATACCGAACGTGTTGCCTTTAATAGCATCAATGTTGTTGTTGTTTGTTTGTTTTTTAAATTCCACGCGAGTTTACGCATATTTATTGGATATCAAAGATACACATGAGTTTTTGGGGCTGCTTACCAGCATTTTACCAAGCGATATTTTATTGCAGATGACAGAAATATTCCTAAGAATCATGATATCCATAGCGCTTCCTTCCTAGCTCAAAAATTTCTTTTTCACGATAAGATAAACTCTGCTATGCAACGTGCTGCTGCAAGAATGAGACAGACATAGTTTCAAAGCATAAACATCCTCATTCATCTCTCATTGTACACATTATTAATGTTTTTGTCTTATCACAACAAACCAGAACGTCTTTATGAAAACGATGTGAAAATATAAAATCAAACCCCTGCATATCTTTATCGTTACTCTAATGTATGCTTATTTTCAACCATCTTGAGCACCTAACCAATAGTCACATGATGAAACTTGAATGCGCAATTTATTTATTCACTTCAAAATACTAATTAACTCACACAAACTACTACATTTTGTATCACTTTTATATTTGATATATCCCTTAATAAAAAAATTTAAAAGCATTGAATAATCATCCGTCCATGCAGATAATAGCATTTGTTTCTTTCCTAAGTACAAATAACAGACTGAGAATGATCAATATTGATAATTAAAACACGGCAGGTCTTGTGAACTACATATCACACAAAAGTATCATGAAATCTTATGTGGGCATAATTTACCAAGCTAACGTTGACTGCTGTAGACACTATTAGGTGTATGCTATTTGTTTTGTTTTTGCATTACATGATATTTAGTATCATTCTGGATGATATCAGGTTTCGAAAAGTATCATATACATTCAGTTCATATTCGAGAAGGGTACAAATAAATGAGTTTATATGGAAATGCTGGAGAAATATTATTATTTAAGTGTCATTCTGTAACGGGTTCCGCTGGAGTCGGCTACGGTGTCCTAATGAAGACTCATCCCCGTACTGTGCGAGCTAAATTATGCTTCCTCGTGCTATAACCGCCTACATAAAATTGTGATCAAAATAATAACAAAAATGTCACTGTAATTGAAATTGTATGTACATATTATCTTCGAACACTCCCAGTGACGTTAGGGAAGGGAGCAAAACTTGCATCACTCTTGCATATGGTTACCATATAAACAACTATTATATTCAGTTTTTTTAATTTCTCATCCAACGATTTAGGAGGGAATAGAGTTAAGGATAGACGGACGGATGGAAGGATAGACGGACAGATAGATAGTGGGTATCACGATATATTCGACGCTAAAGTTTGGCACAATGAAAGCCATGTGATGTTATAGTTACTTAAACTTAGAATTTAATCCTGGATCTTAACATCGTAATTCCTTGCGGATTTATGTAACAGATTAATGTATTTTCTTCAAACCTGGCGCATATTGGAATAGAGAGGTTTCTGGTGAGATAGCGAGTGTCCTTGGGTGAGACACGAGAACAAGGTTCTTGACTCGAGTACAATGTTGATGTGGTTCTTCTCGCCTTACCGCCAAGAACCTGTTCGAGAACCGTCAAGAACATCGTTTTCGGGTTGAGAATCCACACCACCTCTGAGGCGGGAGTAGACAAGAACAAAGCTGACAGAAAATGCCGACCATATTTTTTGTTCCGAGATCAACTCGAGTTCTTAAGGCGAGCACACTCAGGAACAATCGAGAACTTATGAAAACGTATTAATGGTATTTGGGCGAAATCTCAGAACAGGTCGCCCAAAGACGGCCATTGTTTCTTTTACTGTCATTGTCTGTAATCAAAAATTGTGATGACTTACTTTTCTGGTCACTCGATTTAAACTACTCGTTATGTCTGTATTTGCTCCATCACTTGTAATGAGTTATCCCCAGACTTGTGTGATCATTTGATTCTAAATCTACGACACGTGCACTATTATTTTCATGTCTCAAAAGCAAGTAATATGGGATAAAATATAAAATGCATGCGATTATTATTACTAACTACCTTGCACAACTTACGAACACTGTACTCAAATTCTGAAGGATGACTAAACTATACACCTTATCTCATTCGTACGACACATGTTAGCAACTGAACGTGGAGATCTATTACCAGAAGGGCAACATGAGTGTCAGGTGAGGGTTTCCCATTTACCCGAGAGAAAGAGTTTATGTTAGAGTTCTAAACCCCATTTAAATACTTAGAATATATGTAATCATTTGACACTTAAAACCATCACTATGTATTCAACCGCTGTAAATTTGTACTGGCACGTTTTATTGTCTGAATGTGGTACAATCTTGAATTATGTTACATGTACTAGATCCGGCAAATATAATTTAATAATCAACATAAATGTTGCCATCTCTTGAGGTCGCCATATTCGATGGTTTGGTTTGGTTTTGTGGGTTTAACGCCACTTTTCAGCACATGATAGCTATATATGGCGGCCAGTTTATCTGGTGGAGGAATAACCCGGGAAGTCCCCGGGAAGAACCACCGACCCACGGAAAAAGCTACTGGCAAGGTTTCTCACATACCCACATTGGCCGAGCCAAGACTCGAACCCACGCGGACAGAGGAGAGATGTGAGTGATCAATATAAGCGAGCGCCTTAGACCATCCAGCCACCCGGGGCCCCCGCCATATTAGATAGTTCACATATTTGTTCTTGTGGTTCGATTTGTTATTGCAAAATAAAACTCGCTGAGCATGCTCAGGTTCAGCAATATGCCAATGAAGGTATTCTTGAAACGTCTCAGAGACTAGCATACTGAGAGGTAGTTCGAACAGCGAGTATAATCCAGTCACAGAAGTTAAATTGCACATGTCTGGTCGAGCCGTGTGATCGAACTGGTATATGTATTATTTAGTCTTTTCAAGATGTCAATTTATATTAAAGAGGCTTTCCCACCCCCACCCCTTTTTGAGAGAAAAAAGCAACAACAAAAAAGTTTTTGAAATCATTTTCAATTTATAAAATGCATGGTTTTTCTTAATGTCTACTACTTTCCGTTATCGGAAATAGGTGATCCTGGGAAACATGGTACTGTGTAAACTTATTGTTATAAGACAAGAAAATAGGAACTTGTTTAATGTTAAAAACATTTACATATCAAACTACTGTAAAAGTTAATTACAAAAATACAACATTTTGCTTCTCAATTTTCTCTTTGTTTTATAATATTTGGTTTTAATTTGAGTATTCAAAGAGTTGCATGACACTCTTTTCTCCCACCCGCCCTATTGGGAACCAAAGGAACCACGCGTATATCGAAGGTCAGATCATATTATTTTGATGACATCACTCTAATCTACTATAGACTATATTTATTTTAAAGGAATACCTAGTCTCTAAACATTCTTTCTCCATATTATATCTCTAACCTAACTGAACTAAGATTATCAAAAACTGGGCGTAATTTCAGATCTACCAATAATAACGAATTCCATATTCCGAGGTCGAGAACCAACCATTTTAAAAGCTCTTTACTCTATCAGCACCTAATTTTGGAATTCCCTATCCTTGGCCATACGAAAATAAAATTCCCTTGCTTCATTTAAAAGTCACTACAGAAATTCTTTCTTGATCAGCTGCAATGACATATTAATGCTTTCCAGTACAGAATTGTATCAGTGTATCCAGAGATAATTTGTATGTATTTTATTCTACGTATCTCTATGTCTTATGACACGCTGAAATATGTATACCTGTGTACAGTATATGGTCATACATGTGTCTATTGACCACTATAGTCATATAAATTAATTCATTTTAAGTCTCGGTGAGAACATGTGGAAGTATACCTGACTGTGTGTAAGTGGCTTATGTATAACAAAACCTGTTAATATGTTGAGGATCAGATGGTAGATGGGTCTTTCATTACCAAATGTGTAATCGTCGTTATATAAAGATTATTATTATTATTATTATTATTATTATAATAAATATTGTTATCATTAATATTATTAATATTATTATTATTATTATTATTATTATTATTATTATTATTATTATATGGTTAGGTGATCGAACTCGCTGTGAAAAGGACGTAGTCTACTCTTACTTACCAGCATAATGAGATAGACGGGTATCAAAAAGGCCAATGTGGTAAGATCTTCTGAAGGCAGCCAGCACCTACATGCAACGAGCAAATAGTGACATTATAACTGTAACTTGGGCAGCCAACATATACATGCAACTAGAAAATACTGACATTATAACTGTAACTTGGGCACTAATCACCATTTAGGAGGGATTCTGGTAGAGTATTCTAGCCATTTTATATATGAATCCGTTGTTTTTTGTACACAGATGTACCAAAATTTGCCTTTTTCTCTGTTAAGGACTGTATTGATGTTTCCACATTATGACATTTTGGTATGAGTTATTTCGCTTTATTCGCGATTGCTGAGGTTAACTAAGATGATCCATATGACGAAAGAAAAGTCTTTTGGGATTGTCGATTGAAATTCAGCGATGAAATCGGTTCCCTCTTTCCTGAAAAAGTTACGTTTATTTTACTTTATATCACGGTGAAACCAAATTGAGATTTGTTTTTGTTTTTTTCGTTTCTGTCCATATCAGAATATGTTTTTCTCATTTCTTTTAATATACAAAACAATATGGCGGATAGCAGATACAAAGGGGAAACAAAAATCTCGTATTAGTGGAAATGTATCTAGAGCCTGTGTTTCAGTTCCAGTTATTTTTTTACTCCTTCTTTTGGCGTTAACCCTTTCCTCTTCGTGATAAGGGACAGTGCTAGTCAAGGAATGGCAATCCTACACATGAGTACATGAAATTGGCATCTTCTTGGCTTTATTCCAAATGATGTACATTACAATTGCACCACATGTTAATTTAACTACCAGTATGTTCTTAATCATATTATTTTATACAAAAATGATAAGAAAAAAAATCCACAATATGCGCTGGTGTGGGATAAGGAAACCTTACCCTCGGGATCAGAATTTATGGGTTGGAACTCACGAAAGCAACTCTGACCCTCGGGTGGAATTTCCCTGTCCCACACCAGTACATTTGATGGATTAGATTACAGTAAATTAATTTATTTTTGTGGGTATCAAAATTCGTGGTTTTGAAAACAGATTTTGTAGGTACTTAAATTCATGAATTGGGGAGGGGTAAAATCTTTCATGGAAGGATCGTTGTTCGTTGGGTTTATAAATTCGTGGTTTATAGCAATAACGAGATCCACGAAAATAGCTACACCACAAAATATAATCAATTTACAATATTTTTTCCATAATGAGGGTTCTACAACCACCATCCCACCATACTAGGATAGTCTAAATATTGTTTTCCTTTTCATTACACGTTGACGGCTTCTTTGGATTCTTTCCTCTTCCAGAATGACGTCTCCAGTAGCCATCTTGGATTTAAAATGATAGATGTTACTATTATTTATATGGGGAGTATGGCCATCAAATTATATTCCTCGAATCTCTTGATAAATTATTATAAAGCATGTACTATTAGAAAAAGCACAAACAGGCGTCTGCCTATAAATAATGTATGTGTTGATTTTATTTAAATATGTAGATTACTTAGGTAGAGCTTGGCAGCAGCTGATAGTCCTGACAGGTAGCTGTATGACAACAGCTGATAGCCCTGACAGGTAGTTTGTATCACAACAGCTGATAGTCCTGACAGGTAGTTGTATGACAACAGACATCTTAAACCCGCAGCTTGCGAACTTACTGAAAAGCGTCTATTTTAAGATCTTGAAAGAATGAGTCAATTTAAAATCTATATAATTCCATAATATGTAGGCAGTCTGATAAAACACGCCGTGAAATAGGATTAACCGGATTATTCATAAAGCTGATTATGTGTTGATCAATATTACAACAGGCAAAATCATGACCTAATTTTCAAGAATAAATAGGATCAAACGTCCTATATACCCCACGTCATAATCTACTATTCTTTAGCTCCAGTCTTCATAGTCAAAGTATCGTTGTGTATATATGAAGTAATACTTTGGTGCAAAATACATTCAAGTACTATTGCACTTTCCTGAATATGGTTATTGACATTGACACTGCGGATAGCAATTTCCTTCGATGTCATGAACATATAATACAATGTGCGAGTGGTTAATAATTTAACAGCAATAATTACAGTAATCATGTATCTTGGTAAGACGTGTGGACATTAAATATACTTGTCAGGGAGAGAGAAAAAAATTTCGACCAAGTATTTATAACAATACATACATACATATACATTCATGCATACATACATACATACATACATACATACATACATACATACATACATACATACATACATACATACATACATACATACATACATACATACATACATACATCAAGGCAGACAGATGGGAAAGTTGAAAGATTTACATACATGTAGACATAAGAAATAAACATACATTGATTTGATCGTTTCAATCAAAGAGAAATAATTTTAGGGGAAAATTAAATTGTCAACGAACGCATGATAGATACATAAATATGTAAACTGAAATGGAATGCTGTAAATCGACAAGAAATGTCACCTCTCTCTCTCTCTCTCTCTCTCTCTCTCTCTCTCTCTCTCTCTCTCTCTCTCTCTCTCTCTCTCATGCACACAAAAATATAACACACGTACTAACAAAAATAGATATACAACCGTAAACCTCTATTATTTTGCCAGGTACTCAGATACACCCTTTAATAAATCAAGAAACTACATACCACTGCATGTAATAATTATTGCTGTACTTCAGTTACTAATAGATCAAGAAAATGATGAACAATAGCAAGAGGAGGCGGAGGAGAAGCGACAAAACCAATTGAATAGACATGCAATAGCAAGAGGAGGTGGAGAAGAAGCGACAAAGGCAACGGAATAGACATGCAAAAGCAAGAGGAGGTGGAGGAGAAGCGACAAAACCAATTGAATAGACATGCAAAAGTTTGGAACCCCTGAAGCATACAAGCTTGAAAATCTTGCCAAAAGGCGGAGTCAATTCTATCTGTGAAAATAAAGATAAGAAAACTCACAGTTTTGATGATGCATACATATTGCCTCGGAATAGGAACGTAATGATGGTGATGACCATAGGAACTCCCCATGTTAGGATCATATAACTCATCCTCCGTCTTGAATGACTTACGTTGACACTGCGAATAAACTGTATCAAAATATTGTTTAATTAAATAAAAATAATAATAATAATAATGACATTATTATAATCATCGTCATTATTATTATTACCCACATAATGTCATTCAAACACTTGCTATGCTGCCCGATCTCCAGAAATTAGCCTATAGAATAGCCTTATTGGAACAAATATTGTAATTTTGATCCTCTACTTAGGTCAAAGTTCGTTTAGGAAAAAGAATAATTTGCCCTTAGTTTGAATTTGATAAGGGAAATAATACACTGTAACTATGACCTCAACTTACACGAAGAAGAGACTCAACTTAGACTTCAATTTACACTCAGAACAAATACCGGTATAATATTCTAACAATGTGTGTAATTCTCTTTCTTTTCTTAAAACTATATTATTACAAAATTTCGAAAGAATGATATTGAAATATATATATATATATATATATATATATATATATATATATATATATATATATATATATATTGTTACGGAATTATGTATAATCTTTTTAAATTATAATATAGTTTTATTTGGTTTATGACCTTTGTATTATAATCTAATAGCCGTTGTTTTGTATAGTATACATATACGGTATTTCAATTTGACCCAGTACATTGGTCCTGGGAAAATCAAAAATATTGTCAGTTAAAGCATGAGTCATGTCACGTGATTTAGCGCGTGAGTTTTTGTACTTTTGCTCTGACCTGGATTTCGCAATTAAAAGAATGATTCATTTGTTGATCAGAAGTTAGATTGTAAGATCGTAATAATAAGATGTTTATTTAAGACGGAATTAAGAAATGGGTTTTATTTGTTTTAAAGACGCAGTATAGAATACTATAAAAGAAATGTAATCTCTGCGTTCAGGATTCTTCTTAGTTACTTCAGCTTGAGAGGTCATAAACGAGATTGATTCATTGTGTGTGATTATCTACTTCAGAAATATTTCCAGACTGCATTTTGGGGATTAAATACTGACATTTAAAGATTTAAGAATTATTCAGCTCCGTTGGAATTATTGGAAACATTTTTTAGAACTTGTATGATATTCTACATTCAAAAGGATTTATTTGGAATTAACAATATTTTGATATAGCTGATTCTTGTTAGTACATCAGCAGTGTCGTGTTTTCATTCGGAACATTCTTCATTCGGAATATTTTGGATAACTTCCGGATCAGTGAACAATAGAACAATTTAGGACTATTTTAGGAATTTCTAAACAGTAAGTTATTTTTAATTCTTTCACTTTGTTTGTTTGAAATATTTAATATTGTAAGAAATTAAATTTGTGTTTGTAAATCTTGAAAGCTTGTTTGAGTAATTCTTTCTTTTGTTACATTACCCCTAGTCGTAACAAGATATATATATATATATATATATATATATATATATATATATATATATATATAAATCTTTACTTCTTTTATTCTGAATATGTACTTGTTTGAAAATTTCGATAACAGATATGTATTAATCAATGTTAATTGGGGATGCTTTTTTTTAGTAAAATTGGTGTAATGGTTGACACAAATATTTTTAATCGGAAACATATGCCAACGTAAATTATAAAAAGTAATATCTGCCACAAGATTGCTATCATGGATTATCCTTAGGGCTTCTTTTAGCAGTGCTGGTTCGTCGCACATAAGAAAGAAAAAGCATACTAATCAAATGTCCTCTGATAAACCTGCACGACGGTATGGATTCAAATAGGATATCGATAAAGTCATACTCATTTGCCCTTCAAAGCATATATATATATATATATATATATATATATATATATATATATATATATATATATATATATATATATATATATATATATACAGAGAGAGAGAGAGAGAGAGAGAGAGAGAGAGAGAGAGAGAGAGCAGCTTATTTACATAATGTTTCTGCCAAGTTAAAGTATGCAATTAATCGGTCTATGTGAATAAACTGGATCAGACTTCAACCAAGAACAATTTTTAATTATACAAATAATGGCAAAAGGTAATCAGCAAGCCGAGTTATAGAATATAGTCTATAACTTCTGAATACCTTGATCCTAAGAAGAGTGATGAATATGATCGATTTAGATAAAATATTGCATTTTAAATCTACTAAATATATAATGAACAGATGTATGTAGAAGGTACACTATACAGTGGAGAGTGAAACCTGTTTGACATAATTCGAACCAGAAAATATGTTCTGTATTCATACTGAGTATAAGGAAGAGGATTCGAATTAACTGAACGGCTTGAAATATGTGTGAGTACTGGGAGCCTGAAATTGACAGATGTTGCTGCATCATAATAGATATGAAGAGGTAAGCTACCTTGTGTATGTGGAACTCGTTCGCCCGGCTCATCGGTTTATCATAATCACGTGGACGTCCTTGGAGAGTGCAGATTTCATATGATTAAAACCCCGTTCATTTAATATTCGTTAACCCGAACGTTTTCTGTTTTCTCATGACTTTCAAATAAACGATGTTCTACTGTTACTGGATATTTCTAAATATACATTACCTTGGACATTAGATGTACACCGTAGGCAAGAGAGGTGAAGTGAACACAGAGAAAGAAATACTGGATCAAAGAGGTCGCTATCTTGCATATTAGCTGTAAAACAAACACAACATATTCCAATCTTTAAAAATTGAACAATTGAATAAATAAAGAGTGAATGTCAAGCATTTTTTAAAAAATTTTTATGTTTACATTATATGCGAACTGGCAAGTGCTAGGGTTAGTGACCTTCCACTCATGGTCAGCACTTTGCTCCAGGCGCTGTTTCCTCCACGTGAATAGCCAACAAAAGCTATGACCCGGGTCGTGCAGAGTATGTTACTTAGCTTGTTTAAACTTCTTGTGTTAATTCATATAAAATAAATACGGTCTAATTATTATTTAGTTCTTACACCATCAGGCGGTACCAGCTGGTTGACGCTTGCTAGTTTGTGACATCAGGTGAACATTTTCTCTCTTATTCCAACTAACCTTTGAACTTAGAAAACCTCGTACAACACTACAAAGACAATTTCCTTGGTTACTTGTGTTTTCCGTAGTCAGTGTATCCAGATATCGGGGTGACACTTGAAGGGTCTCAGATTTAGATTTTAGTTTTATGTCTGTATTTTATGAAATTAGGGTTAACATTTGCAGCATTATTCTAGTGTTATTTTCATAACAACTTTGATTTAAACTGAAGGCTAAATGCTACGCAAAGCCAAAGTCTGCAATATGTGGACTGTGTAATAATTCATTTTCGTAGACATCGATTCTTCTGGTAAGAAAAATGAAAGAAATTTTCGTCGGTACTAATATTCTTTTATTGGAGACGGATGAGAAGTGGAATTATTGATGTTGGCCAGCCAGTTTCTTTAGCTACTGGAACTATTTTATTACTAGGATTTACGCCTTTGAAAATATAAACGTTTTCCAATGAAAATAAAATGGGTATCACTAATAACCACAATACAGTATATAAATCAAGCATTTTTTTGGGGGGGGGGGGATTCAAATGCAAAATGGAAAATTATGACAGCTACGAATATATAAAACCAGCAAACGAGATGAAGAAGAGCAAAACTGTGCGCATATAAACAGACGAGTGATAGTGCATATTGAATGGTTTAGTTTTAAATATCGAAAATCATTGCTGGTGAAACGCTTAAATGTAAGTATGATAGAGTGATATAACGTTTTTCATTTTAAATCAACTCCAAAACAAAAGTACAAAAAGGTATGTGGAAGAAACTCGGAAGATTTAGAAAAGGAAATTTAGAATCACAAGAATCAATATGTGAAACGAAGAATTAAGGAAGATTGAGAGGAATCACACCAACGAATAGAACAGGAAAATAAACAATCAAAACTAAAAACAAGTGAGTAAATGTGCTATATTTATGATTTAGTTTATATGAAAAGTTGTGATAAATAATGGACTTCACAACTTAAAAACTAATAAGCAATGTACCTAATCTTGGTCCTGCAATCTGTAAATCGACAATATCTGCCTGAAATTGACCATCTTCATGGGTGACGTAAACCCTCTTATACGGAATCTTTTGTCGCTTCTTTGTGTAATGCGTAGGTAGATTGCAAAGCCTACCATTATTTCAATTAACCGTATTTGATCTTCTTCTTGTCTTGTTTGATGTGCTGTCTAATATTATCATATGTGACAGGACTTGCGGGATCACAATCTTCTTTATCCTTCATTTATTTTGGAAATTAGTGTCTCCTTTTAAATGAGAGCAGTCGTAATATATTCGACAGCTTTTGAAGAATTGATAGACATATGTATCTTACTTTGACAGGAAAGCAACGATGTCGATATCTAAAAGTAATGTTCATTTATTTTAGAGTTCTTAAAAGTTTGAATTTTCTTTACAACGTGTACATACGATATACTTAACCTAAATATAGACTTTAAAATTCCTCATTTTCTGGATAGTACCTATATTTTCCATCTTATAACAGCGTACGAAATCTACCAACAACTAATACAATACACTAACAAACATATATCAACAAAATAATGAAAATACGCACAACAACTTCCATTTTATGAAATCAGGTTTTTATCATGCAGAAAACGAAAGTATATTTTACAAAATAGACCGGTTCCTATCTCTTTAATACCTCATAGTTCCCCAATAGCTGCGTTCTGCTCTACCATACGGCATCTATATAAACCCGTGTGTAACAACCTTCTCCGGATCTTTTGTTCGACATATTTCATATCTATTCCATTTTCTTCTTTCTTTTGCAACTGTCACATATTACAGTTTCCATTTTTTTCCATACTAAAATTTCAATAGCCGAAGTAGCAGAAATAAATATTAGTCGAAAGAGTAGGAAGATAGTTGATGATTGTCAGCAGCTTTCTACGGACATACTTTCATATTTACGAGGGCAAAGTCCTCGTTATCACGCAGCTCCAGTAGCTGAAAGTGGAAGTTATAAACCATCTTACTGCTGGAGAGGAGCCTCTTGCCTTAAGGAAGCCGCTGTGGCTCGGTGGTTAGAGTGCTGGACTAGCGACCAGAATGGTGCGGGTTCAAATCCTACCATAGGAGCAGCCTGGGTCGGCTACCGGGGTATGTTCATGCCTAGGGCACTTTACTCCAACTGCTCCGGCATTAAATAACCTTCACGTCTTGCTGTGTCTTAAAACAAGTCTACTAGAGGCAAGCATATCTACAAATAATAACTCAATCCTTAAATCATACAATTAAGACTTAAAAACTTTACTATTGTCGTTGAGACTTTTCACGTGTGTACAACGACTTTGAAAAACACAATTTGCCAACGACATTCATAGGGCGGCGTATAATTCATATATTTTTCCTCTTTTGAATAATAATAATCATGAATGGCGACATATATTTTCAATGTAACATGAAAACAAAAAATATATTCACGATAGATGCAGAGAAAGACAGACAGACAGACGGATGGATGGATAGATAGACAGAATGATATATAGATAGATAGACAAAGATACATACAGACCGACAGGCAGATATATAGATAGAAATAATGCCTTTGAATTAAATTATTTATGGACACTATTATCAATTGATCAAATACACACCTGTGTGCACTTTAAAACCATGTAGACCAGTGGTGTCAAAGTAGAAAAGAGATTTATAAAAAAAAAGCTTGTCGTGGCTACTAAATGTACTGATTTTCAATTTCTTTGATGGAACTAGTCCAAGAATTTGTTGTCCTTGAGGATTTTATGAACATTTAAGTATGAGTGTTGCTTGTGACTCAGCTCTGTCAAAATACGTCATTGTATTTGTGCTATAGATAACAACATTGTTTGTAATCTAACTGAAAATTGTCGGTGACAATGTTGTTTAGGACGATTGCCGTTAACTTCCATAGATATTTTTATCACGCAGAAAACGAAACTTCTTTTGGAAGGTGGTCAATGTGGCCTATATAATATTTTATTCATCGAAACTAACGTATCTAATCCAATAAATAAGCATTGAAAAATGTCGTACAAAAAACCGTACAACCACGCTCTATACTTACGTCATGTTGAATCGATCAATATAAAGTATCTTTTGTTATTGACTTATATCGCTCATAAAAAGACAGCAAGTGAGATGATTATCGTAACAGAGAAAGCACATGACTAGGAATTTCCAGCTTGAATACTAGCATCTCGTTATATTCTAGGTTTATTTTCAATAACTAACCCTGTCAGAGCAATAGAACTTCTATTCAGTGAATGAAAAAAAAAGGTCGCACACAGCATTTTCTTTTAGCCGCAATGTATGGAAATTAGTACGAAACGAAACTACCATCGTTCATCGCAGCTACTAAAAATAAAACCAAAAAAAAGCCAGTTTTATGCCGAAACAGAAACAATAAAAGTGAGCCTTGGATAAACCTAAAGCATTACACAATACTCAATAACGTAAACACGAGGAGGTGGGTGTGAAGGAGTGGTATGTGCAATTTGTATAATTTTATTCAAAACTATGTAGGTATTATGTGTATTTTACAGACTAAGTATTTCTTTAAATTTTAATCATGTACAACTTTCTTCAGCAGATAAGCGAAGTTACATTATATTCTCTTAGGTACAACATCTTTTAGAAACTGATGGCAATCGTACTAAACAAACTTTGATATATGATGGTAATTGTACTAAACAAACTTTTGATCTATGATGGTAATCGTACTAAACAAACTTTGATCTATGATGGTAATCGTACTAAACAAACTTTGATCTATGATGGCAATCGTACTAAACAAACTTTGATCTATGATGGTAATCGTACTAAACAAACTTTGATCTATGATGGTAATCGTACTAAACAAACTTTGATCTATGATGGTAATCGTACTAAACAAACTTTGATCTATGATGGTAACCGTACTAAACAAACTTTGATCTATGATGGCAATCGTACTAAACAAACTTTGATCTATGATGGTAATCGTACTAAACAAACTTTGATCTATGATGGTAATCGTACTAAACAAACTTTGATCTATGATGGTAACCGTACTAAACAAACTTTGATCTATGATGGTAATCGTACTAAACAAACTTTGATCTATGATGGTAATCATACTAAACAAACTTTGATCTATGATGGTAATCGTACTAAACAAACTTTGATCTATGATGGTAATCGTACTAAACAAACTTTGATCTATGATGGCAATCGTACTAAACAAACTTTGATCTATGATGGTAATCGTACTAAACAAACTTTAATCTATGATGGTAATCGTACTAAACAAACTTTGATCTATGACATTTTTCTGCCTGATGGCAAACAAGTGTATCGCCGCAAAACCAGTCCAAAATATTTTGAGCAGGATTTAGAAAATAAAGCATTATTCATTAAATTTAGTCATTATATAATGACTAAATGACTATTCAGCATTGTGAAAGTTACATTTTATTTTCTTTTTATAAATTCTTTTTCGTTTCTTTTTCTGTTTCTTCTCATATCTTATCTAGACAAAAATAGAACATACACTTACCTTGCTTATGTATTTTATTTTTCTTCATCGCAGATTGTATGTTATGGGGATAAACTACATGTATTATATTAATTTGAAACTTGCCTTGTTGGGATTCGATGTGTTCTCAGATCCGATAAAGGACAACTGGGCAGCCATTAGCGCTATAACCATGTCACGAAGAAGAGAAATCCCAATGCCATGCACACTGGGAAAAAAAGTTTTTAAAATAAGATAATTAACACTGTAATTAAAAGAATACCTAATGATTTATATAAATCTAAATCCAGAAACTCTATTAACTTATATATTATTGGTTAAGAGGGTGTTGAAATTACAGTTGTAATTTCAAAGGCTGAACATATAAAAAAAATTAAAGATATTTATTTTATGTCGTGATTTTTTCTTCTTTTTTTAAAAATTATAATTATTGCATTGTAGAAGCACGCTTACAGGTTAGCAGAAACAAACACCAAAGTCACAAACTTCTTACTCAATATCGTTATTTATAGTGGCGCTTATATCTTGTTTTGTGCCACTGATGAACGTGTACTAATTTAATTTGGCATAATAATAGTGAGGTGGACAAAGTAAAACTACGTCGTCATGGAGGTCATGGCCGTGGTCATTGTCATTTTGCAGTGTCATCGTAATATCAATAGTTGTGTAGTTTTAATGTTGGATGATATTATCAGTGGTGGCGAATTCTGCGATAATGTTTTTTTCAGTGTTACTAATTACGATCGATGTTGTTCTAGAGCTACTTACGGCAGGAAGCTGAGCAGACAGAAAGCCATGACACAGCAGATCAGGGACAAAGCAGAGCCGATGATGGACATTTTGATCACTACCTCCTCATTCAGAAGAGACCCCTATAAAGTTAGAGACGTATCGAAACGGTAGCACACTGCACGACTAAAGTATCCGTACAATAATTCAGATTCAGCCTTTTCAGTTTTTGTTCGAAAAAAAAATTCATTTACTATTTCTTTTTAGAAATAAGCACGAAATGTCCTCTTGGATGAACATTCAAACGTGTTGTTGAGTTTACTAGTTAATTTTTAAGCTCGACTATCTCTAAAATGGAGAGAACTTATGCAGTCACTCCGGCCTTAGCGTCGGTTTCGGCGTTGGTGTTTGTATTGATTAAAATTTAGGGGCATGCTGCACTTACTATACCTCTCCAATTTTCACGACAGGGTGGATTTTTAATGTACTTGCTTCACAGCATCATCTTCACTGGCCAACTGTAATGAAGATTCCATCGGTTTAAGTTTTAAATAAAGTATGTTTTTTCTAACAATACTTTTATTAAGTTTTGGGGAAAGATTGGTTAAGAGCTATGACGGCTTAGTTAGACCTTTAGCTGAATTTCATAGCAGAATCATGAAACTTTGTGAGGGTACCTATCCATATGAATAGCACATGCTACATTACAAAGCATGTCATTGTGACCTATAATGCATCATCCATTGACTTTTTTTCATTTTGCATTGTATTTAATTTCTTGACCATTATTTACAGTAGTCATAAAAACTTGATGACGGGATAAATCTCTATAAGCAGTAGCCCATTCTTTTGAAAGTTGGCCATTATGGCCTATATTTTATGTTTCGCTATGACCATATTTCTGCATTTACCAAAACTATTTGAAAGAATGTATTTCAATGAGAAACATACATCTGTAATAAGACTAGGTCATTGCGACTTATATTTTATTCTTCAATGACTTAGATAAATGTTTGGTAAATTTCTCAGTCACTATTCAGTGTATGTGTAATCAAACCTAAACCTGAAGTGTTGGATCTGTTACAAGAACGATGCAACTGTAAAAGATGCATGTCACTGTGACCTAAAGTTCGTACCCCACTGACTTTGGCTCACAATTGCAAGAACATTTGTTTCGGAAGAATTATTCATGATAAGGTAATGAAACATGGTAAGGAATGCATTTCTAAGAGAAGTCAAACGTGGTACCAAGTTCGGGTTATTGTTACCTGCATTTAACATTTCACTCCTTTTTATTAGATTTTGCAGGTGTGTTCATTTATCATGTGCTATTTATTTCAACTATTATGAAAGTTGGCTAAAGGGATTATCCTCTATGAGTTCTACGTCACTGCACAACAAATAAGTTACTGTAATATATTTTTCCCACTTAAATCTACAATGTAAGTATAGCGTATTCACTAGTTACCTAGTGACTAAGTGTTGCACTTTTACAAATATTGATAATTCAAGATCAGGCTTCGATTTCATCAACATGTCTCAAATTTTGAATCAATTCTTAACTCATTTGATTGGGCCAGACTTGTGTATCAGCCAATCAAATTTCGCAGGATTCTAGACTTAAGTTTAAGTCTGGGCTTAAGTTTAGTTGGTGAAATCTAGTACAGGAAGATTTATGCAATGCAAGTGTCCTTAGGCAGTCTGTCATTCTTTCAGTACTCCATTTATGCTGTCCAACAACAGCCTTTTATGGGATGGTTTTGAAAGAAAGGACTGGTCACGTCACAATGACGTGGCAGACATTAAAGATGACAAAATAGCGTATGTTTTCGATTTTAGTTTAAAATATATGTTATATTTTTTAATTGTTTATCACATAAAAATCCAAAACGATGATATGCCTTGAGATTCAGCAGCAAGCTGGAAGCTTATTGAACACAGCCTCTCCTTTGTGTTGCACTTTATTCGGTTATTCCAGCTAATCTTGTGGACGAATATGATCGAGAGGTCAATCTGAGAGACACACTATATATATATATATATACTATAAAATGTCTACCTTATACTTATTTGTTCTGCTTTTTGACACAGAAACTAGTATATCAAATATTCAGAATGTTTGCTTCGATCTGTCAAAATATATCCATTAAATCTAGCAGATCTTTGGGGTCATGGACTTTTCTAGAGAAAAACAAGATGTATGGCTCACATGCTACCTCATTGTATTCTAGTATGAGGTTTTATATACGATCGGTACATTACGTCTGGGTCTGTCACGAAACAAAAGCTTCAAATCGGCGAAATAAATTGAATGCTGATTTATCAAAAAGGATTAATCTCCAAGCCGTGATACATCATTATTTGTTCTGTTTTGTACTATACACTGGCTTAAAATCGATAGAGTGGTGCTACATGATAAGGAAATCAATTAGGTCTAATCAGTTATTGAATTTTATAAGCTGGCAAATACATGTCCGCTAATATTCATCTTTGCTTCTTCTTGCGCCAGCCTAATTCAAAGTGCAGTTATTACAAGTTAGTTTCAGTAACCTTGTTAATTATGTTGCAATGCTCTCTAAATTATTTATTCGCATTGTTTTGGTGAAAATTGACCAAATCAATTTAAATCTCTCTCTCTCTCTCTCTCTCTCTCTCTCTCTCACACACACACACACACACACACACACACACACACACACACACACACACATTATTGCACCTTGAGCAAAGGAGCGCGGGTTTCCCGCAATGAGAGCAAGATCCGGAACGGAAATTCCCTGGTACAGCTCGTTTCAGGTTAACCAGATATTCAAACATGTTAATGTTTTCATGAGTTATCCGAGCACATGATAACATGCTGATTACAATAAAGTAAGTGTCCAAGGAAAATAGTACAGTGTAGACCACAATGTTAAGGTAGCAAAACTGTCAAAGCAAATAAAATTATTTCATTTTTTTTTTTTTTTTTTTTTTAGCGCTACTAGTGCATTATGTACTACTATTTTTCTGTGTCCCTTTAAAATGTTGTGTGTCCCCCATATATGGAGGGTGGGGAACACAGTGTCCCCTGCATTTGGGATCTTAGGTGCAACACTGCACATACGCACATACACACACATTGCAAACTGCGACAAGATTTTCTACGAATAGGTACTTTAAGCTTCGAGTAGAGTGAAGGGTCTAAAGTGAGTGTTTGGTAGATACATCGATACAGAGACAGATTTTAGAAGTTGAGTATCAATCACTCTACTCATCAGTATAATGCATAACGTTTGTCTTCTATTAGCAAAATCTACAGTAAAATTTGTTATATATAAATTGATGTCATTTCATTCCTAATGTCAAAGAAGATCAAAGTAGTTATGCCAAGAAAATTCTACATGGACCTTATTTAAATAAGCAGGTTTGTACAAAGATACTCACAGAACCGGTGTTATTCAGCTGCATGAGGAAAAGATAATTCGCCATATTTGTTTCCTGGAACAGAAATAATAACAAGATTGCAATCAGGATAATGAATGGACTAATTCACAAATCTTAGTTTAATTACACTTTGGCTGTTGTATGAAAATCAGTCTTAGACCATGCTGGGTAAAACTGCTGTGATGCGAGAGCTGAAATTCAATACGACTTCAGTTTCCCAGACCATATCCATTCTAGTCCAGCAGGTTTATCCCTAAACACAGAAATATTTTTGGTATTTTGCTAACAATATTCAGTTTGGCAGAGAGGTAGATCATAACGAAATATGTATTAGAGACATGGGAGCACTTTGAAAGCACAATCTCGTTGTCTGCAGGTGACCCGAGGTCAGATTTCCCCCCAACAACCGAACCTTAATTATAAACTTTCGAAATTTGTCTTATTATTTTTCACCTATTATTTACCTTCAAATCATTTTGCTTCTTCTGCCTTTAGGCTTACACCGTAATACATGAATGGGGTTGGGAGTGGGGTGGGTGGGCAGAACAGTTGTTTATAATTGCTTAATTAAATGTAATGAAAATTAAAAAGACAAACTAAAGGGACCAATAATATATGGAATGAACAAAAAGGTATATGAACAGCAATTGCTTTCTTCAATTATCAACAGTTCAATCTGGCCATCTTAGCGATCTTTAAAATGAAAACAAAATGAGGAATAATGGCATTGGACTGATTGTATTGACTGTACTCTTATGTAGTAACTATCCATCACACAAATTTAGCATCTACCACGGGGCAGTATATCATATTATAAAATCTTTCCCTAAAATATTACCTTTTTTCAAGATTTTAAATTTCTTACAGGTTTAAAGTTAATTATATATAGTTAAGTACAAATGACGTTTTAACATCGATATATTGACATACTTTATATCACTTGTTGTTAGAAAGGTTTGAAACAGATCTACATAACGTTACAGTCACATTGCTATTAGCTGTAAGTTTTCTTTTAAATGTTGGGATCGTGATTTTACGGAATAGGTATCACATATGATTTAAAACCCGAAAATTGTAATTCTGTGCGCCTGTTACATTGTGGAGGGTGAATATTTATCTTTGGACAGTTATCCTAACTTAACTGTTTATTGCTCATCTAGAAATCACAACTCATTCGGGTGACCATGTTACTTATAAAAATATCTGCACCGTGAAAATTTCGAGAATTGGTTGTCTTGCCAAGTGTATGTTTGAGGAATATATTCATACCAGCAGAAACTTTATTTTCAACTATTTTCTTATCAATATATATTACCCCTATATCTACTTATAGTGTACTCATTCATACTTCATGAGTAGTATCGACGGTGGAGGATTCTATCTATCGTTTCAGTCACATTACTATTTACTTTTATCTTCTGAAGAAGAGAGGCAAATGATAATTTCCATCAAAATGCTAACTTTTAGAAATTATACAGTAAAATGCTACTTTCGACTTAAATGCAAAAATAGAGCAATACAACTGAATAAGCAGGTTCTGACGAAAAATCGTCAGGTTTTGCTCGAACTTGTAATACAAGCAAATGTTTAGTATTTAAATATGGACATGATAGTGCGACCGTTGTAAAGATACTGACCATTTAATCATTTGGTTGTGATGAAAAAAGCTGAAGAAATAAAGAAACTAATGCATGTTTTGGTAGAAAGAGAGTTCTGGAATCATCCTAAAGCGTATCTTAGCGTTCAATACTTGCCGATGCAAATGTTGTCAACAGATTGGCCCTTAAAGCGGAGGAAAACTGGAGAAATCTGGAGTACTCTGAAGAAAAGTCATACCATTGATGGGTGACCAATAACGTGTATCCTAGCATAAATACATGACGTTGCTATTGTTGCCAATGCAATATTCCTTAAAGCGGAGGAAAACTGGAGAAAACGGGAGTATCCTGAACAAAAATTCTACCATAGATGGGTGACCAAAAACCCTTGCATGTTATGGCACAAGGATTGAATCTGGGACGTCAGAGGTGGAAAGTGAGTTATTTATTAGTGTCAGGGTCAACATTTTATATTCCATGATAGCGATGATGAGGAATGTATGAATGAATAAATCACTATAATAATACGGATCAATACACAAAACATAACAGAATGCAAAATAATTTTCAACTGAAAAAGTGAATAAATTATATATGTCTGACAGAAATAGTATGAATTCATAGTGGTTTCTGGTAGTTTGGCAGAAAAAGTTCGAGACGTGTCTCACAGAAATGTGCCTGCCAATACTATTTTCTTAATTAATACTTGTCCCTCATATGTCCCTTGCTTCAATTCGTAATTGTGTGGGAAATTAATTACCTGTACAACATTTCAGTGTTTTTCTTGTAAACTCCAATTTAAAGTTACCGGATAAGCCACAAGTTAGTTAAATTAGGACCTTTCCAGAATTCATTTCCAAGTGCTGAGCCTACTATATCTCAGTATCTAAGTACGGACTGCTTATCAAGCAGTAATTTTCTGTGCCCAGTCTATTCAAGAAAAGGTTTCTAATGAATCAAGAAAATAAACTCTAACCAATACAGACTGATCTTCCAATAGTACAATAAATGGTCCAGATTCTGTAATATTATGGTAATCGATATGTGCAAAGGAAATCAAGAGAAAATAATTCTGACCGATACATACTGAAATTCGTATCTGACAAAATTTCATCGGTCCAGATATTTTGTGTAATATCATAAAAATCAGTCTTCATAAGGGAAATCAAGTTTGAATTTTTCTTGTACTGGTATCTTGCACACGTGTGTGCAATCAAACGTAATTTTATTAGTGAGATAGCTGATGATAATTCAGGGAACGAATAACATACATACCTTTACGATGCGCAGTATCATCAAATAGTTCGCATATATGGAAGCACTTTTGATATAAACAGCACTGTTTCTAATAACTATCACAAGTTTTCTTTTCTTAGCTCTCTGTTAGATATGTTGTAAAACATGTTTTGAACAACTACATTGAGTAAATGTAAATAAAAACTTAACCTCATATTAAATAGTAATCAAGTCCTTCAGGGGCTTGAGTAAATATGTTATGATCAGCCCGATGATTACGATCTGGCATCGACTGGAGATGGAAGATGCTTTGGTTCAATAATAACATCACAAGTTATCAGAAAAAAATATTGGAGTATCAATAAATTTGTTGTAACTCTTAATTTCTTTCAATTATACGCAACTTAATCGTATACTCATCTTCATATGTTCCCTATAGATGTTCTAAAAGTGTAGACCAATTAAGAAAACATGAAGTAAACAAAAATCCTGCTAGAGCTATTTAGTGTTGTTTCAGTACACAAATCGTAAATAAATTGGACCAACAGGCCCAAGGGGCAGAAATACATTGTTTAGGTGCTTCATAAATCTGATTCTTTTCCGTACAACGAATCTTGGCCGACATTTTACCGGTATCCTGGTAATTTGTGACTTCCGTCACAGGTGTGAAATGAATAACACCATCGCAATTATTGGTATCGTGGTCAGCGTATCTGTTTGGAAACAGCTGGCCAGGGAAATCAGCAAATAATTTACCACATGCGAAAACTCTCGTGTACAAACTACTGTTTTGTGTTGCCCATTTTCATCAATAATACGTACATACATACAAACATGTTTGATTTTACTCATTGTTTGATAAATAGTTCTCTTATTCAAGAAAGAACAAACACTAAGATGATATTAGCACCCAAAAATCTGCAAAGCAATATATATATATATATATATATATATATATATATATATATATATATATATATATACATATACATATGTGTGTGTGATAATAATAATTATAATTATAGCAGTGTCTTTATTTAAGAAGATAACATAGCACTAAAAGCTAATATTTCATACGGTCCGCATACAAATTAATGTGCATAATGCATTCGTATATACATCAATTAAAACTCGTAATCCGTCTTAAAAGTCTGATTATAATACTACTACTACTACTACTACTAATAATAATAATAATAATAATAACAATAATAATAATGACTTTGTTTAAAGAGGGTAACAAAATTAGCTGAAGAACTAATCTGCCTTGAGGCCCTCAGCTCCGTATAATGACGTAAAACAGTGCATGATTATATCATGAATGTAAAACAATCAATTAAAGCATTATATATATATATATATATATATATATATATATATATATATATATATATATATATATATATATATATATATATATATATATATAGAGAGAGAGAGAGAGAGAGAGAGAGAGAGAGAGAGAGAGTTTTGACAATAGTAGTACAAGTTACCGTACAAATGTTTGCGTATCAATAAGTCAATGATTACTCGTGTTTTACAAACTCTACACAAGTTACTAATAAACTGATTTTCTAATTTCCCATATTGAATAAAAGTGAAGGCCTATTTACAAGAGCTAAAATAAATAAACTAGAGTGAGCTTATCTTAAATACTGTTTTAATACACCGACTATAAAAATAATAATAATATATATATAATACACAGGCATGCGCATTGTGTAGAATAGCCGCCATGAGTACCTTCTAGGCGTTGTGTAGAATAGCCGCCATGGGTATCTTCTGGGCGTTGTGCAGAATAGCCGTCATGTGTATCTTCTGGGCGTTGTGTAACATAGCCGCCATGGATACCTTCTGGGCGTTGTGTAGAATAGCCGCCATAGGTACCTTCTGGGAGTTGTGTAGCATAGTCGCCATGGGTACCTTCTGTGCGTTAAGATGGGTATATTCCGCTCCGTACAATGATTTTTTTTCGGATATTACACCAGTATCTTTACAACGGGCGAACGATCTGTAACTTCCGTCGTATCGGTGAAACTAGCAAGGACCTTTATTGTGGTCAGTGCGTCTGCCCGTGAACAGCTGACCAGGGTAATTAACAAATAATTTACCAATGAAAAAAAATCACTCTTACGACACACATGTACATATTTATCGTTTAAACTCTGTTAACTTACCTCTGATCCGTAGATCGTCAAATACATACATACATACATACATACATACATACATACATACATACATACATACATACATACATACGCACTTTGTATTTCAAGTGTCATATTTGAAAACGTTTATTGCACGTTCCAAGGTCTTTTTCTGTCAGAAGTTTTGTGATGATATAGGTCCATTTTACGTTTGAGTAACCTTCTTTAACTTTATATAGAAATCTGGCCAAGTTCTTTGCACTCAGTAGCTATGAATTGTTACTTATCCACGTCATTGCTAAATTAATCTGTGACATAGAGTCCTTTCTTGACTTCATACATGTGTTTCATAGAGAGTTCGTAAACAGTTTCACATTTACATGTATTTCCTTCAACCATCAAACCTTTCGTCGACAGAATAGGTGGATAGTCATTTTAAAAGGCTACATTTGATTTGCGCAATTTCTGACTTTTAAAGTGTTTATTTATTACTTGTTTCTTATGGTATGAATATATTATTCATGATAACAAAGAAGAAGAAACAGCAAAAACAAAACAAAAAAGAAAAAAAGAAACAAAAAAAACCCCAAACCAACAACAAAAACATGCTAATTAAATTTTGTGCTATGTTTGTTGCTAATGTTGACTTTTCTACAAGCTAATGTTCAATCCAGTAAGAGTTCGGTTGTAAAATTGAAGGAATTATATAGCATTCAATTGGCTATCTTTCGTGTTATGGTTTAGTTAAAAATACCGCTTACACCCCCGTATAGGTCGGATCCAGCTGCAAACTGCATAGACCCATAATGCGCCAGCAGATCTTGGTCTATGCAGCTTGTTAGCAGTAATCAGAAGAACAAACAACACTGACCCTAATCTACCAGCGCATTATGCAACGGCAGATCATGGTCTATGTTGTTTGCAGTTGGAACCGACTTATACACGAGTACAAACGGTGAAAACCATAGCCCGCTGCCCGTACTTTAGCTATTAAGAGATACCCTAAAGCTTCAATTAATCATCAACCTGGCCAATTGCACAATCGATAGACCTATATTTAAATCTATCGATCAGAAAACAGAGTCAAGACTGCACGCAATGCTCCTAAAACATTTATTGAATGGGTCCAAGATATGTCTCTGGCTGTGTCTTCGAAATGATAAGAATACACATTATGTAACGAATACTTCGTGAGCAACATTTCCTGGAATCTCATTGAAACAGTAGACAATAAAAATCAACCGGTTTTTTACTAGTACTTTACACTGAAATATGTCTTTTCCATTTATATTACATTCTTTTCCTCACTAAAATGAGCTTAATTATATATTACTTTAGAGCGAAACATAGAAAATTATAGGTGTAATATTTTTCATATTCCTTTACTTTTATGACCATCCTATGAATGATTTTAAGTTGAGGTAAACTTACGAAGGTGGGGTGGGGTTGGGGGGAGTTTAGTCTCACCGATCTTATAACAACGAAATTGTCTAATCACAATAGTAATAAACTTTACTTTATTACAAGAATTTTGTGTTTGTAAAACGTATATCCCCACGCTTTGCGGTTTTGACCCCCACCCCCTAATTATGGGAAAACGGGTCTGATTCATTAATAACAAAATAACAGGCCGGATTTGTGTTGTAATTAGATTTCGTTCACGATTTAAGAGGATGACGCGTGACTTGCTTCCATTAATCATCTTCTGTGTATTTGTACGCCCTTTGCCTGGCACTAAATTTGTATTGTACCATATATAGTAGTTAGAAAAATTACCAACAGCAGGTGCACCTTGCATCTTTGAATGACGCCACGTTGTGAAAATGCATTTTTTTGAACAATTGTACTGTTGGGCGCCTAGTCGCATTGGTATTAAGAGTAATGAAAAAACAGATAAAGTAGTCAAAACTGCCCTGTAATCACCGGTTTCCGATTAGAAGATCTCATATGCTGACTTCAAATATTATATAAAATCAAAATGTTACTCATACTTGGCAAAACATGTGGAATCTAAACAACAAACCCACTATTGGAGAGTGGCATCGCTCATATAGAACAAATCGCAGAAATTAGGTGGTCAATCGTGTTTTGTACACACATACCTTACTCATGCATACCTCCTGAATGGTGAACCTCGACCACAGTGCGTACCCTACCAGTGGAACACATTCTTATCGAGTGCATCGACTTCCAACCTGTGAGACACATGTTGTTTTTTTTTGTTGTTGTTTTTTTTTTTTTTTTAAATGTTATTTCGATGAAGGTACTTTAAGATGACGTATCTCCCGAGAAAATCTTATTTTTTCGAGGTAATGTGGTTTATATAACAAAAAACAAATTTTGAGCATATATTTTAAGGATTTTATATTTCTTACCATCATATTTTATTTTATGTACATTATACAGATTTTTGACATATTTACCTCGTATCTTGTAGTATTTCATGTTGACATTTTATTTGGAATTACACATAGTGTTTTAAATATTGATCAAATACACCCAAGAATTTTCTCTGATAGTGCCTGAAATCCGTAAGAATAAAGATTCACTGAAGGATAGTACATGAACAAAATCTTCAGGGATCATGCGGTGCAATGAATATAGGTTTACTTTTTTCTGACACTACATTACTATTCTGGGGAAACATTCTGTACCTGCTTTATTTTTCATTGAGAAAAGTGTCAGTTTCTTTTACATGTATTGATACAATGAATAGCATGAACGGTGGGAGAATGAAATATATGTCAATGTCAGCGGTGGGAGAATGAAATAGATGTCACTGTCAGCGGTGGGAGAATGAAATATATGTCACTCAGTGGTCAGCAGTGAGAGAACGAATAATATGTCACTGTCAGCGGTCAGCAGTGAGAGAATGAAATATATGTCATTTTCAGCCTTGGGACAAAAGTATCTATGTACGTATGTATGTATGTTATTTCAAAGTGGTTTTGCTACGAAAATTGCTAATTTTTTGTCCACACTCAAACAGTCTGAGGATCACATTCGGCTCGTTACTATCTAAATACTATTTGTTCAGATATCTATTGAAAATTAATATTAATTTCTCTAATACAATGCAAATAAAATACCTTAAAATAAGAAATGAGGTCGGCATAGAAAGCAAGCCTTCCACATAACAAATGAGCTATTTGATTCCTACAACGTTTTGCTTTAGAAAAACAAATCGCTTAATACGTAGAATACGTATCAAATACGCCTGTATGTATATACATTTGGAAAGAATTTTATGTCTGCAGAAGAGAAAATATAATATTCGGATTTTTACATTGAAATCTGATGATAAAACTTACACATTTTCCATCGTTGTTGAATTGAAAGGTAGTAAATTTCGAATTTTTTATCCGCAATTTTAATTTACCAGAAATCATCCATCCCCATCGAACATGGTTTTAGTTTCGCATTTTAGGGTATTAAAAAAATTACCATATATAAATGCAACCGTTTCTTTTACTATAACATGAGTCAGAAATATCATGATGGAAAATCTTCCAATTTTTCGAAAAGAAAAGACATTTCATCAAATTGAAAATGATTGCCACTGACCATAAAAAGAACAGCATTTACTCATTTTCACAAGCTATAAAAAATTATAATCAGAAAACACAACAGATGAGTATGAAATCTACGACAAATCTTTTACAACTCTGTGTCATTCAGGAAGTCATTTCAGGTGCGAATGGTACTCTAAATTTATTTGAAAAAATACTCCGTTGACTTTAGAGATGAACCATTCCTGATTGTGTGAAGTATATTTTCAGAAATTGGAAGCTGTCCTACCTTAACTATTACGACTTGTACTATAGAAGTGATGTCTAATTTAGCTACCAACCTGTGTCCAATTGTCCTTCGTACCAATCCTGTTCTAGAGTAGACAAACCTCCGTGGCTACCGGTTCAACAATGAAGATGAACTCTTGTCAGATATACTTTTATTAAATCATGATCGTGACCATGTCGCCACATCCAATATTCAGATCAGATGACTCAATACGGTTTCTGCGAGATATGGCAGTGGATTATGTACATATTGTGACATAAAGGAGCTTATGGGTGTCACCTCGGAAGGCTCTTGATTAATTAATGTCAATGTTAAGAGATGGAGATAATTAAACAATTAAGCGTTTAAGCATAGATAATATGATTTAACTGACCTTGAACTTTTTCTCGTCCAAAAACAAAATAAAATAACTGCCATGACCTAATGCAAATTAACAGTGTCTGGGCGGAAGCTCAGCATAGTCATTGTCGTCATCATAATCATTTCCCTTGCTGATGCTACTACAGTTACCATTGTCATCGTTCTTATTGCAGATGCTAATAATTAGATGATGATGATTATGATTATTATTATTATTATTATTATTGTTGCTGCTGTTGTTGTTGTTGTCATTATTGTTTGAACTTAAGGTCAAATTTTACTCGTGTTTCTGCTAAGTCCAGCACACATGGGGATGCGAAAATACTTTGCCTACATACCTATTAGTGCATATTGTATCTTCTATTTTGCCTTGTTGAAAGATTAATCGAAAAAAAGCGATACAAATTTGATAGGTAAAAAGTCCAGAAATTATTGATTATAGTGTTTATACTGTTGGATATTGTGGGAGGGACCCAAGTACACCCCCCTTTAAAACAAATCGGTTTTAATTACTATTTCAGAATTAAACAGGAAACGTCTTAAAACAAATGACATTTTAATGAAGAATATCGTATAAATCTTCGAGAGCAGGACCTTTTATTATATGCCCAGCTCGTGACTTCCTATGTATATGCATTGAGTGGGATCATCCGGTGTATGTTTCATTCATTGGACGTCGTCAAGCATATACTAGGTGCTATCAAGCACACAAAGGACCCAATAAGTTTGTTGCTACGTAATATAATGCGTTCGCCGTCGTTAAGGAACTACTTTTTAAGGTGCTATAAAAATGGCATCTACGTTAAATGCAGACGCTGTTAAATCGCTCGTAGATAATGCAGATGATTTGATGGTCTGACTTTCAAATTTAATATGTGAAGACATTTAAATGATTTGATGGTCTGGCTGTCAAATTTAACATGTGAAGACATTTAAATGATTTTTGATCAGATCTTTTTAGACATTGAATTAAAAATAAACAAGGTATTTAATGGAATGAGCCTCACCATGTGGGCGAGAATCGGGTCAGCTCTGTCAGATATGGTACAAATCATATTGCAAACAGGGATGTTCCTGAGGGAGAAATGATGTCAAAGACAGAAAAAAAAGAATACCAAGGTAGCAACTGCAAAAGATATGAAAAATGTCCAAAGGGAAATTAAAAGAGAACCCAGATCAATAGAAAATGTTATCCCCGAGCAATTAAATGAACTGCTTGCTGAAATGTTTCTCTCTTAGAAAAACTGACGATTCTGAGTACGAACCAACAACTCTTGATTCTATAAGTACCGGACGAAATAAACCAAATTCTTATTTATTTAGAATAGTGGGAAAATCGTTTCCATGAAAATAAAAAGAAAGAAAGAAACAAACAAACAAACAAAACCAACCGAATCTCCATACTTTCTAACTCCAGTTCAAGAATAGAGAGATTCAACTGCTACATGAAGGAATGGTATTATTCAACCCTAATGGGGGAAAGCACTTGGTCAACCGATTAAAAGTGCATCAGAGGAAGTAGGAATCGACGATCATTAAACAAACCACTCTGTGATCAAAACAAAATATTTTGGGTTGTCTCCTTTGAGTTGACTTTGTCACCATGAGGGTGTATGTTGCTTTTAATGGAGGCGGCACTTTCGTTCAGTGTAGATGTGCAGGAATTTGTCTTGCTGGAAGAACACAATATATGAGTGATATTTCTATGTTCATTCTGGTCTAAACTTTTATCATAGTGGTTGACTGAGGCGGCATTTTTATAGCCATTTTAATACTTGCTTGCTGAATTTTATGGGTAGGCACACCAGCTTTAACCAGGGTACACACTGTGCCCGACACCAAGGTCGGAGATCCCAATAACTGTTAAAGACATCTATTCAATGGTGCATTTATGAATAATTGCAATTTAAATTTTAATATAATTCAGAAATAAGTAAAACTACTTACCTCGCAAGCTCGACCCTTGTACTTCAGTCTCGACCACAATAGCCAACAGTACAAAAACTATAATCTATTATTACAGCCAGGTGTCGACGTTACTCTACAGAACAAAAAAAAAATGATCCAAATTTTCCATCCAAAATGTTTAGGTCATGCTTTTGCTCCATCATTGTGGAAAAAAAGGTCGTCGGTGTAAGCAAGCAAGAACGTGTTTTCTTGCTCAGTGTGTTTGAATGCAATGAACGATGAACTTCCATACGAGAGTAAGACTTTCCTTTGAATTAATTGTGTAATGCAATCGTCTTATTTGAAGCCGATTGCTTGTTCACCATTATAACAACGGACGCAGATTTCTATAATGGTCGACCTTCGAAGTCTTAAACTCAAATACAAGTTCTTTAAAAACTGAAATGTTGCTTTTTACTTTTGATAACACCCGAATCTGGCACAAATTTTAATTTTAACAAGTAAGCTGAACTTTTGCCCTCATTATAGAAAGCATATTAAATAGGTCTTCACCAATCGTTTCGGAGCATAATAAAGCCGGTTACTGTATACAAAGAAAAGATGTTTTATTTGGTTTGCTTCTTGGTTAACTGACAACTTTTGAAATACAAGTTTTATTATATTGCCTGATGACTCACCTCATTCAAACCAACTAACATAAATAGCTATCCTTTTGCCAGACATTTATACCACAAGTAAGTATGAATGACAAAAGATCCTTATGTAAGGCTCGGCAATTAAAGACTTGGTTTTTCAACGACCGGTAGCTTGTTTGTACATATGAGAGATCAGGCCGCTTAGATGTGTACAATTATAATATTGAACTCTGTCCAAACACGTTTTTGCTCACTTTTTTCGCCGATAACTTTCGTTTGTTTTTAATCTGATGAAAAAGGTAAAAAAAAGTGACACACTTTTTCAGGACAATTACCGCCAACTTATCAAAAAGGTCTCTTCTTTACTGAACGTTAAAATTACGTCGCTGATTAGATACAAATTTGCCAAATATTTTCGCATAAAAACTAAGCCCGTAGCCATGTCCAATACCTACGTAGTTTTTAATAAATTAATGAAAATTACCCATAATTCGCGTTAACATCCATCCGTATGGTTACATTACGCGTTCATTATAAATCAATTGGAGCTTTTTAAGAAACTTATTCGTGTTTTAAGTATTTTTTTATTAACAGTAATTCGTTTTAGTATGGGACTGACTGATTCTTTATCGTAATAGTAATTAAATACAAACAGTAAATCGTTTTAGTAGGTGACTGACTGATTCTTTATCCAAATAGTAATGAAATACAAACAGTAAATCGTTTTAGTAGCTGACTGACTGATTCTTTATTGTAATACTAATTAAATACAAAATTCACATTTTGTAAACATTGCTTTGAGAAGAAAATTTTGTTTGTGCTTTGTGATATGTCTGGAACAAAATCTTTATTCCTCTAAAAGAGCCCTACTCATTAGAAATTGTAGACAAGCGCAAACATCACGTGATACTTAAGCGGGTCAAGAGCCTCGCTATGTACTTTCTTTGTTATAATAATCTCATCGTATGCAGTCTTATCAGGAGGAATGTAAGTAAATTGCAAAGAACACTTTTTACATTTATTTATTCCATATAACGGTAGCTGTTAGGCGTGGTTTACAGGCCTAATTTTTGTGCGAACATGTCAAAGTATCCAAATTATTATCTAATCAATGACGTAAGTTTACGTTCTTTGGAGATGGGAGTTTGTTGGAGATCTTGGCGGTGGTCGTCCTGAAAAAGAAAAAAAAAATTATATAAAAAAATTTTCACTGGCACTTTTCTAATGTTTCTGCGAAAACGTGCCAAAATATGTTTGCACAGAGGGTTTGTCTGTTTAACAAAATAACCAGGTATGTAACTGACTAATTAGGTGTCTGTTCAGAGGTCTATACACTGAAATATGAAAAAAGACATAGATTAGTAAATCCGCCTTGTATACACCAACACCGTCTGAACGTGAGTCCTGGGTTATTTGTGGATCCTCTAGCATCCTATAAACAAAATAGCGATTCAAGTTAATTCAGTAGACTCATAAGCATGTACTGCTCATAGAGTACATACCATAAATATGGCGTGATTATCAAATATTATACGTACAACTTTAAATATATACTCTGAAAAGATAATCAGCAAATAAGGAGATTGGTTTTGATTTAGTCTTTTTACGGCACAGCAAAACAAATAGGTTACTTTGTGCCGAGGCAGTAGGATTTAAGTGCCTTGCCCAAGGACACACCACTGTAGCCGACCCTTGCTGAACTCATCATAGGATTGAACCCGCACCCTTTTGATCGCGAGTCCATGACGCTTACCACTAAGCCACCACGGCTTCTGTCTCCTTTAGTCGCCTTTTACGATATGCAATAGCCGCATTCCTACATCCCCGACAAATGTACGTGGTAATAATAATAATATATCTCTTATTTAAAAAGCTTCATATACAAATTTAGCTAACTCACATATAGGAAAACAATAAATCGATGATATAAAAAGATGATATGACTGATCTGTAAAGGTGAGCGTCTTAGACAATTCGGCCACCCGGGCAGTGGCGGCGCGAGGGTTCGAGGAGCCCGGGGGCATTGTTCTTCAATGGCGCCCCTACCTTGCCACTGAGAATAGTTTTTATGTCAATTGTCAACCTCCATCCCCCCCCCCTCCAACTAAGCCCCCGATACACTAAGGTGAGGTGAAATACTATGAAAATTTTTGCTGGAAAAAAGAAAAAATGCCCCCTCCTTCGCCTGGTGCCCGGGGGCAATTGACCCCCCCTCCGACTACCCCTCGAGCCAGCCGCCACTGCACCCGTGGCCCCTATAAGAACAGAACGGAATCAGACCCTTTATTTCGAGTTCTTTTCAGACATCGAAGTTCAAGAATTATTTTGTCATTACTTTGTTCTATGATATGGTGCTGTTCTCTTCAACCTGGATCAATTATAATCTCGACATTATGATGCTACAATCTCCAAATTTTCCGTATTTTGCAGTATTGTTGATAGAAAATATAAAATAAAAATGTAAACACCCCAGCAAAAGAATTTTCCTCTTCCGGACTGTATGCGAAAGTAATGGACGTTGATACCCAGCTTTGAGTAGTTCGAATGTCTCTTCGCAATTTTCATTGTTCAAATAATATGTGCTTTCAATGCAGCTTTTAAAATATATACTACAGGAAGGATGACAACGTTTTAAGATAAGCATGACAATTTTGAATTTTTACTCGCATTTGACTATCAAAGACAATGGGAAAGACCCGGAAGCATCTAAAGTCTTTGGGTGGAATCTTTACATGGGATAAAATCAGAAATATTCGTAGAGGATTATTAATCGGATTCTTGTTGTTGTTGTTGTTTTTATGAAATTAATATTAATAATATAAAATTCTCGCAATTCTGCAGATTTAAAAGGAATTTGCTTACAATCAAAAACTCGAAACAGCTGTATCCAGATCCCCGTGCTTTGAATATAAACCCTCACTTTGTAGGATCATGATAACTGGATGCATTTTAGAACCATATAAGAAGCATGAAGAGCCAGGTAGATCTCAATAGTTTCCAAGTTATGACCCAGGCGGTAAGTCTCTAGGGGTAGGGATGAACCCCAGGGTCAATATCAGTTGCATGTATAAATTAGTCTTTTCATGTATAGTAAGTTTATATATGGTTATAAGGTGAGTATCTCCATATTTTCCATGTTATGACCTGGGGCTAAGTTCTTAGGGGTAGGGAAAGACTACGAGGCATTACCCAGGGGTCCCAGTCTGAAATATGTTCACACTTGGCTCAGTGATCACATATATTGATACTACTACATGTGAGATATACAACTCAGGAGTTAAACAGTTCTCTCTCTCTCTCTCTCTCTCTCTCTCTCTCTCTCTCTCTCTCTATATATATATATATATATATATATATATATATATATTAGCGATCTTTTCAAAGTTGACTATTTGTCATAATTTGACAATTTTAATATGATAATGGAAAAACATTAAACACATGCATACACCTATCTGAATGAGAGAGAGAGAGAGAGAGAGAGAGACAGAGAGACAGAGAGAGCATCCAAGGGAAGCAACTGCAAAGTAAACTAACGCAATGATAGTAGACTTAACTCTAGCATGTATATTAGGATCAAGAGTCCAACTATGTGAGAAACTGGGACATGACGTTTCGCCAAAGACTATTCTCTATTTTGAGAAATCTAACACGACAGGCAGAAAAATACACAACAATGGCCACAGAGAAGGCGTATGTACAAGGTTAGTATTATTTTCACATGTTAAAATTGACTGGTGATACGGCTAAATGTTTCCCATAACTATTACATCCTAGGCAGATCAACTCTGTAGCCGCTTGTCAGTTTCTATAAATGTATACATATGGTATTAAGCATCATCAGTCATCATGAATGAGCGTAAAATTTATGTGGAATATCACGGTTTGTGAACTACAATAGTCTAGATCTCTGTTTCAATAAATCTGATCTCATACACAACATTTATACATCATCCTAAATCTTGACATTTGGGTTCGATATCCGCCCAGGCCATCCCAAGTCAGCTGCCTCGGTGTGTCATTGGGAAAGTCACTTAGCTCCCATTTACTCAGCATGATATAGCCAATAATGCGTTAAAAGTTCAGTTACCAACGCCCCCCCCCAAAAAAAAAAAAAAAAAATTATTGAATTTGTTTGGTTTGACGACTAGTCGAAAAGACGTGCACAATACAATATTCTGGGTGAGAGCACATGAGGATTTATCCTCAGTCACAGAGTAAGCTGTGCTTTTAAAATCATCACCGGAGTTTCATTCAAAAAAAAAAAAAAAAAAAAAAAAAGAAAAGACTTTTCAGTTATCAGCCATTTACAACAAATTATTTCGTTTTAACTTTGCATTTCAGCATTTGGTTTACAGTTGATATTTTTTCATGTCTATTCCATCTTAAAGGAATCAACTCGTCAGATCAAGTACTTAGGGCAGCAACGGGTTCTTATGAAATTATCTTGAAAGAAAAGAGATCTGATAACTTCTCATAAAATTCCTCGAAAATTTTTTGTTTGAGATAGTTTTTTATTCCAATATTTCAATAACAGAGATTCTTCGCTAATATATTCTAAGGGATAAAGTGAAATTACCCCCGTTTATCAACATGTAAAAAAAAAAAAAACCGCATATAATATAAATACTCAATATCACAAGATTTATACAGAAAAGTGTATATGTGTAAAGACAGTCTGGTTTTATCTTTTTGAACGAATCATAAACGCCATCTGGCCAGTCGTTGCTTTTTAGAAATATAAAATATTAGTTTTCTGGCCTATCAATATATGTAATCTTAACAATGCCTTATTTTGTTATGCCACGTAAAGATTCCAATTATCTTCTTTATGCTGTGTCTTTCTATGTCACCTACTGTTCTATTACATTTTGCAGGTAGTAAATTTGTGGAACTGGCGCCAGGTACATTACGCTTGTACAGTATGCGTTTCTGTCCGTACGCCCAGCGTACTAGGCTAGTACTGGAACACAAAGGAATCCCGTATGTAATACTTTGACTACAAGAATTTTTTTTTTTTTTTTTTTTTTTTTTTTTTTTTTTTTTTGCAAATCTATTTCATGTTATTGTACTGATCTTTAGTCTGACAAATTGTAAACATAACAGGAGGAGGTACACGATATTTTCATCTTTAGTGATAAAAGATGAATGAGAAAAATAATTAAATCAAAACATTCGCATGTGCGTTTGCTCATATGCCTGAAGACTTGTTATTGGTGACTTAACGTTTATTTCAAGGAATAAAATTCAAACGAATTGCAATATGAAATACCTGTTAATTAATCCTTATTGTTGATCCTGAAATTTTATACTGCTATCGCTAAATCTGGTGAGATTTCCGTTTACAACAAAAATACACCATTATTAATTTAGTGTCAATTGATATGTAATAGAAAAATACCCCAACAGCGGTGTATTAACAAAAATATACCCCTGATCAATTATATTGAAGAGCGCAAGGGACAGTTTTATGCACAAATTTGATGCCGCATCAACTTGCCTAGTATAAAAAGTCATAAAAAATAGAGCACACCATTGAGGTCAAAAAGGTCAATATATTTGGATACCTATAATAAAACGAAATGAGATTATCATTCAGTTGGCCTGACAAGTCAATGGAAGCTCATAGTAAAAGAAGTTTATGCACCCCAGCCCCAAATCCATACATGCATTTTTCATGTCCGAAGGTCATTTTCGACACAAAGTGATGCTCACAGTGCAAATGCAAGATCTTTCTCTCTCTGATAATTTTGAATAACATTGTGTACTAAATAGCTTGATGCAATTGAAATAGTTGCCATCCTGGTCGTTTTTGAGATATTCTACTTGCCTTGAACCCACGTGTCTAGTGTTATGGGTGGCTCGCTCTGCTTCCTAGCCGACTATAGGTATTTCATTGTGTATATACTGTTAAAGTAACTATGGGAGGTGTACATGCCTTATGTCAATTTAAAAAACAATACAAGACCAAAACACCGAATTCACAAATATATCCATATCTTTAATTATCAAACAATAATAGCTGAAAAAGTCACATCGTAGCCTTAAATTCTGAAATGTGACAGGGGCCAATTTACGAAACTATCCCCTGCTACTAGTAGCACACTGATTATTATTTGGGAATAATCCCAAATGTTCTGTGTAAAACAAAATTCGTTAGAAAATAATAGTACTGTGTACAGCATCTATTTAGCAGAATCATACAGTCCACTGTGTCAATCGAAGCTTCAAATTTCAGCTATTCACTATCCTGTTACAATAATAATATTTGGTGCATCGAATTAATCAACAACAAAAAATCAGTATACATTATATTCTGCCCAACGTGACAAACAAAAATTGATAAATAATGGTAAAATTAATAAAATTATACATTTGAAGATTAAAATTGTACGAGTTATAATAATACATATAGATCAAGTAAAAAAACGCAAAAAAGTTCATTGTAAAATGTCAAAAATAAATAAAAATAATATACAAAAATAAAAAGATCTATAAGGTTGTAAAAATAAAAAAATTAATTAATTAAAAAAGTTAAGTAAAGACAAAATCTGTAAAATATACAATGTTTAAGTAGGATTTGTTTTTAAGAAGAATCTGGACATAGGAAAGTAGAACCTCTCCTAATCGCAAAAATCGGGGTGCAGAAACCTAGATGAGTCCAGTGATTACAACCTGGTCCATCACATTGAACCCACTTCGCGAGCACTAGGTTGACACAGTCTTTAAGATTCCCTTGCTCAAATAATTTGCAAATGCAACACTGTTCCTCCTCAGAAATATTCATATCAAAGGTGTTGACTGAATCCACCGTCTTCAGATAAATTCCTCCTGGACTGTCATGTACTCTGGATGATCCAGGTATGATTGTATCTAGCAGTATTGTAGTTTTCTCCACCCTTGAAAGAACAGACTTCACTGGTTTCTTAGAGGATGCAGTAGTTGGTTTCTTAGAGGATGCAGTAGTTGGTTTCTTAGAGGATGCAGTGGCTAGTTTCTTAGAGGATGCAGTAGTTGGTTTCTAAGAGGATGCAGTAGTTGGTTTCTTAGAGGATGCAGTAGCTGGTTTCTTAGAGGATGCAGTAGCTGGTTTCTTAGAATTTTCTTGGCGGCTAATATGCTTGTTGTGGACTTCTTAGCGACACCACGTACAATTGCTAGTAGCTGGATATTTTAGAGTTTTTTCTGGTATGAAATGGCCTTGACTATTTTTCTGGATTGTTAGAATTCCTCCCATGCCTTTTTCAGCATCTTCACTACTGCATGTTCATCGAGTACTGTGTTCTCATCGATATATATATATATATATATATATATATATATATATATATATATATATATATATATATATATATATATATATATATATACTGTATGTAGTTTCTTCAGCTTCAATGTTTTTTTAAAGAAAAAGGAGTAGAGGCGGCAATATGATGCACCATTATTTACAGCTGCATACAACGGTGTGTGCAGCAAAGGTTTTTCAGTTTATAGCGCTGCCGATGCATATGGAGTCCCCGAGTTACTCTCAGAGACGATGTATTAGGACTTGTCTCAGCTCACGAATCTACACGACCCAGCCAGCCACCTGCCTCACTGTTGATGAGTATGAAACGCCAAATCGTTCAAAATATATGAGAAAAAAGTAATCGAGATCGAGTAACAGAAGGTGAGAACAAGTTGCAGATGGCGAGCTGGGGAGATTGTAAAGTTAACTGGCGAGCGATATCATAGGGCGAGCTATAGAGATCGTGTGACCAGAGCTGGATATATCACGGAGCGAGTTAGAGAGATCTAGGGCGAGCTGGAGTGATAGTAGGACGAGTTGGAGAGATCGTAGGTCGAGCTGGGGAGATCGCTGGGGGAGGTGGAGAGATTGTAGGGCACGGTGGAGAGATCGTAGAGCGAGCTGGAGAGATCGTAGAGTGAGCTGGAGAGATAGTAGAGCTGTATGGCGAATTGGAGAGATCCTAGGGCGAGCTGAAGAGACCGTTGGGCGAGCTGGAGAGGGCGATCGGGAGAGATCATAGGGTGAGCTGGAGAAATAGTAGAGCCGCAGGGCGAATTGGAGAGGTCATAAGGCTAGTTTGAGAGGCCGTATGGCTAGCTGAATATGCATACTATTGGGTATCTTTCATGTTTACTAGTCAAAGTCTGTATTTTAAAAAATCTGATGGCAGTCAACCAATGCGAACAGAAGATGTAGATGGAATATGACCAACCTAAGTTCCTAAGGTTACTTCCATCAAATGAAAGACATACAGGAGAAGACAAGCCATTTTAGAATCTTCTTTATTTTAAGAATGTTACCAAATATATATTGTTATTAATACAAATACAATGCCACTGACTATATTCCTTACTTGCACTTATTTTCGCCACATTATCTTTTGTGTACTTTGTCTTTACACTGGTAGAGTATTATTCTAAGTTTAATTATATAGAAAAAGATTGACCAGTTATGATAAACAATAACAGGTAACTGCTTGATGGAGTATGTTTAGCATACATACAAGGAACTTCGATTTTGTTTTTCTATTCATCGGTATTGTTTTCCAAACTAAAATAACATCAAGCTACTTCGAAGACTCCTCATCGCAAATGCATATACTTTTCATGTAATTCCATTTTGTTTCCCGCTTTTTGTAGAAAGAAAAAAAAAACCTTTTTAAATTTAGCCTTTTCGTTATGCGTCTTTCTCTTTTCCCGGACTCCGTGAGTAGTAGGGGGGGGGGGGGGGGAGTGGGGTGACGTTCAGTGTGCATATTCAGGAAGTCGGGCAGTTGTTCTGGTTGACTTTAACTACATATCAACCTCTGAAAGCCGCAAAATCAGATTCAACCCGGTAGAGGCAAGTTCTAATTGTTTTCTTTTCTTATTTTTTTTTTGGCGGGGGTGGGGTATCGATTTACTATGGAAACTGGAGTTAGGCCACTATGTAGACATTTTTTACTTGTTTATTTTTTTTTTATCTTTTTGTGGAGGGGGGGGGGTAAGTTCCCTAGGGCATATGGGAATATAATATTTCGGATGTCTCTTTTGGAGTCTATGGAAATTTAACATTACGTTTGGGTCACTATGGACTCTAGTAGGATAGAGAGGCGATTTCTAGGTTATCCCCATGTATTTTAATAAATTGATTAAAGTTTAAAAAGTGTCCTAGTAAAAACAAAGTGAGTTCGAAACTTTGGAAGATTTCAGAACGGTATTGCTGATACCCAAACGTCAATTAAACAGACAACATTCTCTCTGCTTTTCCAGTTTTTAAACGAAACATTTAATCAAAATAAAAGGGTGACTTATAACCCGTCATCTCCATAATACAAACATTCACATTCCAAATATTATGTGTGGCCTAGTAAAGTTACCGTACACGATTTGTTCACATTCGAATACAGGATGTGACTTAGTGGTGTTAAAATACGCATACACTGGTTGTTCACATTCCAAATACAAGGTGTGGTCTAGTGATGTTTAAGTACTCCTATACAAGCTGTCTACATAACAAGACTGTATAACATCTCTACAACAACAATGTTGCTTCGCAGCAACTCTTGAACCGAAGTGCAACGAAAATAACTCTGGTAGACTTTGGCTGGCAACGAACCTGAACTAATTAGATATTCCTTGGTTAACTCAGCAAAACGTACAGGTACAATTAGCTACATAAAACATCTTAAATCTTAGTTTTTGTGTGGTCCAATCTTGAAATGCAAAAGTTTGTTAGCTTAAAATGAAGGTGCAGAAGTAGACAAAATTGACCTCCCTACGCTTTGTGAGTAGACAAATGCAATGCAAAAATGTCGTACGTTACTCGTTGTAATAAGACTTAAATCTCTTTCAGTCCCTTAAAATGATAACTGAACCACATGAAACTCATCATTTCTTTTGGCAGATTTCCCTCGATAAAGGATATAATAATGTTCAGATACCAAGTATTCACTTGTACTGTAATGACCTCTTGTCGTGCACATATTGCTTGGTGTATCGTAAGATCCTTTTAGATGTCTTTTATTAGTCGGTTCCATAGCTTGTTCGGGTGGTTTAAAAGTTTCTTCTGCTTTCTGTATAATGTTTGGAACGTAAGACATAATGTGTTCCAATTGCTGTCTGGTATCTTCTAATTCGTCCTCGAGTTTATATCATTGAAATACACTTTCAGTGCATAACTTAACATTTCCCAACCATTCTTGTAGAATGAGGCTTGGTGTGTCATCGCTGAGCAGATTTGTAACTTTGTACCTGAATTAAGTAAAATGTATTATTTTGATTCCATTCTTTTTTTTTACCTTGAGTATATGCATAATGTTATTACCACTCGCTAATTTAACTAACTCTTACATTCTCGTAGGAATGCTTCGCTTGTTATTAAGGGATATTCATCTGCTTTTCAATTGTGTCAATAGCTATATTCGTGTTATCTATATCATACAAATTGTACACGTACTTAATTGGGCCTCCTCCTATAATGTAAGATTGTTCTTCAGGTAAAACATCTTCACTTTTCCTTCTCCTCCTACTTCTAGGTCTTTTAATATCTTGCTGCTGCTGAATTTCATCGCTATGTACAATGGTACTAGTAATTCCTTCAGGAACTACAGGAACTGTATTTATACCAGTAGGTGTAATGGTACTTCTTTTTCCCTTCTTTATGATGCATCGACATTTTTCGATCTAAGTGGCGGCTGGATACTAAACTCCTAAATGATTTTTGGTAGGAGTTACTATGCAGCATTTTCACAGGTTCTGCCTATGTAGCTGTCGTTTTCAAGCTCAGAAGATATATATAGTATTATCACAGTAACGCGATCCTGATTGCAAGATCACGTCCAGTTGTCAGCATTAGAAAATAAGGATCATTACGAGATGCGAAGCGTCGAGTCATGATCCGGATTTTTATGCTGACAACGAGACGTGATCTAGCAATCAAAATCGCATTACTGTGATAATGATATTTTTGTTATATACCTTTCAATTTTCAGATAATTGAATAAAATCACTATATGTGGTTGAAAAACACAAGAAATTGCTAAACATTTCAACCTCTATAACACGAACTTCATCTTAAAGCATAAACCGAATTACTTTTAAAACGGTTGACATGCGCATGAATATTAGTTTTATGAATGAAGTTTGTGAAACAACGCTCGCTCAGTTTGACTACCATCACTGTCAATAACACGAATTCTTCGACGCTTGAGGGCAGACTACTCATATATGTGATTTACAGTTATTGTGCAGTTCTGAAATTTTGCATCACGGAAGTTTTCACCAGTTGAATGACTGGAAGGTTCTTTCAGAGGCCAGATTGAATGCGGTTGAACTGTTTCTGGCGGGACATTGTGAGAGGCTCCGATGGGAACTTGACACGGGAATGACAACATTATTTTGACAGTTATTTACAACAGGATTGGAGAAATTGTTGGAACTTGATGGTACAGACTTGTTGCAGAGAATATTACTCATTTATAATTTCAAATTCATCCATTATGCGTGAAACTCACTAACGTTACCATTTATGAATTTCCGTAAATGGGTTGTACTGTACAACTGTAATGTTTTGGTGCGCGATTTCCGAATATGATCTTGTTTCAGACGAACATTTTGGCAATATTTTACTACTTCAAAATAAAGGAAAAAATGCTTTTTTATTGTTGTTGTGACAAAAGCATGGTTTAGACCTTTCAGATATTTTACATATAACGCAAGGTTTCCTAACTAACGTCGCTGTGAGAGCTTTGTTTACTGCTAGTGTTGGCATTCCATCGCTAGGGGCGCTGCTAGTGTCACCAGGAAATCTCGAGGATAAAGTAGTCTCAGCCTCGTTTGAGAGTATGGTGATACGGGTTTGGAAAACGATAGTATCGTTTTCCTGCTTGTAGGAAATGACGGTAAAATTCTGTCTCTTTCTTTGGTAGAAAATTGGTAGGTGTATAATAAATCTTAATATCAAGGATAGTTTGAAATTCTTGGTGATGTCGGTTGCATGTTATTATTTGAAATATACCATTCCACACATCTCCCTTGCAATAGACGAATCTAGCATGCTTTACATTGGTATCTCATTGATTTGAACATTTTGTTCATTTTAAATTGCTCGTGTAACAGAATCACTTTGATCATACGTAACCATAAGGTAATTTATTTTTACTGTCAGCTAAATAACGTCTGTCGTCAGCGGAGAATGCAGTCATTTTGTTAATTTGAGAGTGTATATGTCTTGATAGTACGACCTGAGTAGTGTCATTTGATGACTGTTGTCATTGTGATTAAAATGGCAGTCCTTGTACATATCGAATTTTTAATTCTTTTTTATCACTCATTTTTGATACCTTTATCAAACTTTCGTTCTCTTCAAGATCAGTTTTGAACGAATACAGTTTTGATCTCTAAACAACAACTTTTTCTTATCGGAATATCTGAAAGTTCATTTTTGAAAACGCCGGGTATCTTTTTATTCACTCGACGGATGTTATAGAAGTTTTCTCTAAGATAGTCGCCTGTTTATCGTATAACTGTATGTTCTATTTCATGTCATCATAAAAATAGTTTGTCTCAACATGAATGCATAGCGAATCATTATCCGTTGTCTCAACATGAATGGATAGCGAATCATTATCGGTTGCAAGCAGTGTTATTCAATCGACATATTTGTTTTTCAACTTGTCGTTATACAATTCGTACATTATTCATTTGGATAGCTCAGACACTGTAAATCTACTATAGATAAGCTTGATAAGTTTGATCTCTTTAATTTTCATACTCAATAGGACTAAGTTCTCATCAATTATCCTTCCGTCTGCAGATGATAAATTGTTTTGCATTCTTCCATACCTTTTTCATCAGTACATATTTTTACAGTTGTCCTCTTCCTCAAATCCCCCATCTGTTTCACAAACACTGAGTTCTTCATCAATCTGAAGAAGTCCTTTTCGAAATCATTAGTTGCCTTTTGTCTTAATGAAGTATTGATATATGTCTTTAGCAATGGATGTTGATTTTAAAGAATGATTTTCTTTACTTTTGTTAATTTCACTCGCAACTTTATGTATAAATTTAGGTTTCATTAATGCATCTCATATTTTTCTTTGTTCTTCATTGTACATAACAACTTTGGCACTGTTTGTTTAGTCACTTTTTGCGTTTCAATGACTTTTTTATGCGAGATATATCATTTTCATCTGGGATAAGTTTCTCAGGTGCTAAGGGATAGTCCTTGAAGTAATCATGCAACTATATAAGTATTTCCAAATTTAAAAAATGCACCCTGTGGTACTATCACCAGGTATTTCTTGTCGATTTTCTTCTGTCCATCTGATTTCGTTTTCATTTACCCATCTGAGGTCTTTAGCTGGTAAATGTTCTGTCGTAGCCCAACTCTACATGATGAATGATTTATGTTTTGCCTGATCGAATTCACCATTATCTTTTATTGCTGTAGCCGTATCTGACATCGCACCATCTTCAGCATAAAATTCGTGATTAGCTTTTGCATATATTTGGGGTAACATACTAACGCCCCAGGCAATCGCTGATTCAGTCATGAGAAACATGTCATAATCAGTAACAATTCTACCTCTATTTCTGATATATTCAGGATCGCTTAATGTGCTAAACTGGATGTTATATAGTAGTGTGCTGGGACAACTTTCTAATTTTGTATGCAGATATTTCGAAATTCATCGAAAATGGCGCATAACATCAAATCATCTTTTTTCACGAATTAGTTTCAAGGTTGCCTAATGTTTAAAAGTCGAAGAGTGACATTACATCTTTAACGTACTTGTAGTCATAATCTGAAATGTTTGTATTGAACCATGACAAATAAAAAGATTTTATACGAGGTAATGTTTTCTCGTTTAATGTTTCAAAGGTATCCATGTTTTCATAGGAATTTAGTCTACATATTCTCAAAATGTTTAATAGTCTCTACGAACTTGTCATCATTCAAATTCTTCGCTAACTGTTCAAATACTTGCCCCATGAATGACAGCTATAAACGAATCTAATAGTTCTTTTCCAAGGAAGTTTCTTTCCATACTTTTCTTTCAAATTTACAACAAAGTTCTTGCTAAATGAATTATATTACTCTTCATTGTAAGCAATTACTTTTACGTAATTTCTCAGATCTTCTTTTACCAATTTCTTAATGAACAGGCGTGAATCATATCCAGACAAATTTTGAAAGGTGGAGTTGAGTTTTTATATCTGAAATTTCTGTTGCACTTGTTACGTGCAGGACCTCTATGTTTTCCTGTTAAATGATTGTGGTCTCTAACTTTGTTTCGAAAAACCATTTTATTTAAAATGTGACAAATGATGGTTGAATCAAAATTCTTTTTTTCTTCTTCCGTTAAGAGCATAGGATTTACTTGTTCTTATTTCAATTCATCATATACAAGTTTTGCAATCCTACCCAACAACTTGTAAAATACCTGAATGCTATCTGTTCCTCGTAAATAAATGGGCTGTATTCTTTGCAATTTGCCTTTAGGTACATGCAAAATCATGAAGGGACGTGGTTTGTAGTTTTTGTTCAGTCCAATATTTATCGTATCCGGAGGATAGATCTACCTTTGACAGCCCAGTCAAAGTAACGATACATCACGAATGGAACTTTAAGCAAACGATTAAAGTTTTTGAATTTCACAATAGAGTCGTCTTCAGGAATTATGCCGATTGTATTTCCTACATTGTAACTTACCCTGTTGTGTTCATTACATTTTTATATTATAGGGAAATAATTTAGACACTTCTTGCATATGAATATGTGATTTTTATGCTTATATATTTAGCTTGAGAGAAGCTTAAATAAATCCTTGATTTCCGCATAGTGAAAATGTTATATTCCATCAAGAATGATTGACATGTGAACATGCTGAATCGTTTCCTTTTCTGTTACTCTAGCTTGTCTAATGTAGCTTCTTTCTTTATCTCTCGTAAGTTGTTGTAACAGTCTTTGATGTTCTTTCTCTAAAATACTTTCTATTATTATCGCTTCCAGTATTTCATACACGTTGACTGATATATCAGATTTATTTTCAAATTTGCTCATGTCTTCAGTTATCATCAAACATCAATGGAACTATCTACTATATTTGTCTACGTTGTACATGGGCGGTCTGTACTTAATATATCCACGAGGAGTATTCGAAAATGATCTGATTGCATAAAAAAAACATATGTTGTTGTTGTTTTGTACATGAATGCGAAATGTTTTATTTTTAACCAAGTCAGACAACTCTCTATATATCCCATTCATTAATGGCTTAAATTAATCAACGTTCAAGTAAAGCGCACATATTTTATTAAAGTATGAAGAGAACAAAGGAAGGTTTTCAACCGATGTGATGATCAAGATACATCATCAAGTTTTTAATAATCTTCCATATTATTAAAGCTGTTGAAACAAAGTTTAAGTTAGTAGAAGATAAGTTTATTTTATATATGGACGCCAAAACAAAATACTGTGTGGAAAATAAATGCAAATAAGGAACATAGACCGTGACACGCAATCGTTGTAGCAACAATATATATATATACATATATATATATATATATATATATATATATATATATATATATATATATATATATATATATATATATATATATATATATATATATTAGGTAACGTTCTGACATTTCGAAGTGATTGATTCATAAAATACACTATGTTCATAAAACGCCTTGTCCTCTCATGTCTTCCCTTTGATGAAAGTAAATTTAGGGACATATGTTACTTATATAATATCTACATATTCTGTTTGCATTGGTTTACTATCATCAGAATCTTTACCTATTTTGACTAGTAAATTTAAAAGACACAAACAAATTATGTACATACAAAACCTATATCAAATAACTATGGTTGCATGGGTTTATATACTTTAATTTCGCAGTTTGCCACCGGTGTTGGTCACCCCTGTATTATTTCTGAATGCACCTTTATGAAATGATAAAGTCAGTGAATTTTACTCGGATTCAGCGAAGACAATTTTCTCAATACTCTAATTTACAGTTTCCTGAGAGAATTATCTTCAATTTCATTCCCCAGTCTAACTCATTCTCAGTTACTCTGGCTTGTCCTCTCTCACTCGCCCTTGATAACTCCTACTCGCCCTTTCCAGCTAACTTTCTCTTTCTCACCCTCTCCAGCCCACCCTATCTTGCTTATCCCCTTCAACTCACAGTCCCCAACTTGCTCTCGATTACTCAGCTTGTTCTCTTCAGTTCACCCAACGACCACTCTAGCTCGCCCTAAGATCTCTCCAACTCGTCCTACGATCTCTCTAGCTTGCACTATGATCTCGTCAGTTCACGCTACGATCTCTCCAGCTCTCCATCTCCCATTCGCTCTCGATTTCTGTCACTCGATCTCGATTACTTTTTGCCATCCTCATATATGAGGAAAACAGCCTAGTTGCCCATGTTGAATAGTGAATGCATGATTACCATGGAATATAGCCACTTTAAAAAAGGAGTGTTTTTACCTACCTGAATGCAGACTTCACCATCATCCTTGGCAAGAAATAACCCTCCGATCCACCATTTGGAACTTGCTGATTTTACATGGCTACCATAGGATATAGCTATACAACAAGGAGTGGATTTACCTGGTTACAGACAAGGCCATCAGCCTTGGCGAGAAAGGACCCTCTGATCCACCATTTGGAACTTGCTGGTTTTACTGGTATAAATTTCTACACAGAAACACACAACTAACTCTGGTTAAGCCCCAGAAATTAGCACTAATTCGAGTGTCACAAAGATCTGCACTCGGTTTAGTTAAATCACAATTTGTTAGAGAAGCCAGAATTAGCATAGACCATAATCCTGCTGAGGCTGTATGCAGCTAAAACATTGATCCCCAGGAAATCACTTCATCTAGGAGCAAAATCGTTACGATAATTGGTTGTTGCAATGACACGGAAAACTATGTACTACCATCCTATGTCTTCCATGGGAAAAGATGGAACGAAGAGTTTTTGGCAGGCACATGTCCTGGGTCTGCACTAGGGTGTTCAGAATATAATTAAATGTTTTCACGTAGTCAACATAAAGATCTTTGGGTCATTTCAGAAAAAAATATATTGAGGTTAAAGTGTCCTTCACTTTACAACGTTTACTGTTAAAGTACCACCAACGAAGCATGCAACCCGTGTTTGATGTTGCAAAACAACGCCAACTTTCATTGTCTCTGTCAAGCAGCTTTTGAGTAATCATTCTGGCTAAAAACGGCCGAATGCAGTGAACAGTAATGCATTTCCAAATTAGACAATTTAAATTATAACTCAATTGATTGTGCACAATTTAAATATATTCAGTGACGTTTAATAGAAATACAAATGAATCAATGTATCTAGAAATCTGCAGAAAGGTATGCCCTCCTTTTCAGTCATTCATAATCAAGTCCAACCACGCCCATGCCCTTCTCATACCCTCGCCTAAAACAAGGTGGAGGGATCAAAAGTCTTAAATCATCTTTTCAAACCTATCTCGATGTTTGAAGTCTTTACTTTCAGTGATGTTGGAGGAGGTACGCGACATTCTTACTTAATCATGCTCGGTATTCATGTGTGGTATATAATAAAGTAATTTGTCATAGGACTGCGAAACCTTCAGAAAGTCATGCAGGTGTGTTTGTATGACACATATTCGAAATTAATGCTTGTTTAACGCGTGAGATTTTGTGACCAGTTGTACTCGAACATCCAATTGCACGAATAGATTGAGGACAGTTTCTTCTTTATTTTATATACCTTGAATAGAACCTTTTTGTAGGTAACTCTAAAATTACGTATTTCTTTTGTACCTGATCATTCAAGATTAGCGATCATACACGTTTTGCCTGCTTCACACGTTGGCACGAGCATTCGATAGCTGAGTTTTCAGACGGAACATTCGATGGCTGGGTATTCCGTTGAACATTGGGTAGCTCGACTTTCCGCCCGAGCATTCGGTACCTCGACTTTTCCAGTGCTTCGGCAAATATCTGAATTTAGCAAACCGCATATAATCTAAGTAATATGCATATAAACATGGACTGACGCATAATAAAGCCTTCTGAAAAAAAGAAACCTAACACAATTTTTGAACCGTTCATGTACTGTATCGTCGACACCGTGATTTAAATCAATAATAAACTTGAAAAAATTGTACAATTTCATGCACTTTTTGAAAATAAATCGTCCATGGGATATGTTGAAAAACAGGTTGTAAACTTAATCAAGAAAATAGAGTAACTAACGTTTTTCGTATCTGTCTGCATTTCTCAGAACAGATATGATTGCTTTTTTTGGGTTTATTTTGATTAAATGCCCAAAAGATTAGAATTTGCCATGGTTTGTTTTTTTATTTTTTAGTTATTGAATCAATGCTGCAACTCGACCAGTTGCATATTTTGTTTGAAAATGTGCGGGTAATTATCGCATATTAGCTATTTCATAGTATTGACTGTGTTACGTTAGCAGAACAACCAGCTTATTAAAAGTCTTAGTTCCTGTACCGTTCGACTATAAAAAGATCGCGAGGTTAAAAATCATATGAAAGAGTCAACTCTTGTAGATTTTAGTATGCGTAGACTTTACAAGCTTCAAGTTCGGATTTATATTTTTCGCCGGCTCAAGTGCAAGCGTCATCTTGGTTGTGGTGGTGATGGTGGTGGTGGCGTGTGGAGGGGGGGGGGAGCAGATTCAAACACCTCTATGTACACGGTAGGCTAGTTCACATGCCCTTGACCTCACCGTCATTTTGTGCTCGGATAGTTCTGTTCATACTGTCAGTTTCATCCCTGATCGCGCGACGAAGTCGTCGGCAAACACCCCTGACTTTGGTCTGAAAGCTCATCGTGTACTGCCTCGGTAAGATACATAGATAAGATAAGGTGAGATAAGATAAGATAATTTATTGTCTTTCATCCAACAAAAGGATATGACAGTGACAACACAATTATTGATTATCGTATATAAATAATGTTAACATTATAAACTTGCATGCTCTCGCTCTTGCTCTAGCCTTTCATCCATCCATCCTTTATAATGCACACATATACATGCTTAAACTGAACATTAATTATTATAAAATTTAAAAGTAACTAAACTAATATATTATAATAGAAGAAATTCTCCCGGAAAGTTGCACTCAAATTTACTGATTAATTGATTGTCAACACATATCTACTTCATCCCTATTAAACTTGGCCTTTTTACAGAAATGTCACATACATAATTAATAATTAAGGGTGTCAATCATAATCAAACATGCTTAATAAATGGCAAAATAACTCATCTATGTCATTATGAATGTCATATCCAACTTGCTCTAAATTATGATATAAAAATTTTCTCCTGTCTTCATACTTAGAACAAAGACAGAAAAAAATGTTTTTCACCCTTTTCTTTGTTTACACAAAAGGGGCAATATCTAGCATCCCATGGAATAACAAGTGCTATGTAACGACCAGTTTCAATTTGCAGAGAATGATCACTGATTATAAACTGGGTAAATTTTGGAAGCTGTTTCTTTTCTAAGCATCATAATAGGTATCTCTCGGATTCAAAACTGTTCTTGATTTTGCTATAGACAAATAATTTGGGACTTTTATTTATACTATTTTTCCACCATACATCATATCTTTGTAAAAGTTTTTGCTTTAAGGCATTCATCAGTTTATCTGTTGAAAATGTACTAGAGTTTCCAGAACATGTCGAAATCTTAAAAAAGTTGAATATATTTTTGAGAGCCATTAACCATAAAGAATTGCAACTTTGTTTTTGTAAACATTTGTATGCAAGGGAGTCCTGAGAGAGTTCTAATAGATATAACAAGTGGTTTATTGTTTGTACAATGCTGTATATATATATATATATATATATATATATATATATATATATATATATATATATATATATATATATATATATATATATATATGGGATATTCCCCCAACTCGCCTCTTATTGCCAAGTTGTTGCTAAATTTGTTAATGCCTAAGTAATATTTGAAACTTCTGATAAATAGTTTGACATATACATTTTAATCAAATAAATGCTCTAGGCAGTGATCAGAGTCTAGCTTGTGAAGTTTACAAGATACAAGACCCTAAATTGCACACCCATCAGTTGTAATAGGTCTGATAATAGAGTCCATAAGTTTAACCGCAACCTTAGCATTTATGTCTACAGTAGCTAGTTTATATTTGATAATAAATATTGCTTTCCTGCCTTTATCTGATAGTGAAACATGATCAAGTTTACCAGAGCTTTTAATGATTATACCATGATACTTATATTCTCTACTAACCTCAATACAGTTAATTTTTATTTTAAATTGCCATTCATTGATAAGTTTACCACCTTTATTGAATATGACTATTTTAGTTTTATTTGTGTTAGGAGTTAACCCCCATCTATCTAGATATGAATCAAGTTTATGTAGGACGATTTGTAAGCCTTTACTAGTTGCTAATAATACAACGTCATCTGCATACATTAAGCAATTTATATTAATATCGTGTTGTACAACAGGATCACGTGAGGAATCGAAAATGTCACGGAGATCATTTATATACAAATTAAAACGTTTTGGACTTAGGTTGCAGCCCTGTTTCACTCCAGCATTACAACAAATGGGATCAGTTAATCCATAGTTTAGGTTTACACAAAAATTGATCTCCTTGTACATGTCTATGATAATTTTAAGTAACTTTCCTTTAATGTTGTAGCATTTTAGTTTGTAAAAGATTCCTTCTCTCCACACAGCATAAAAAACTTTTCGTAGATCAACAAAGCAAGTAAAAACATATTTACCCTTTAATATACTATTTTCTATAATGGAATGTAGGACAAAAATATAATCGCTTGTTCTGTATCCAGCTCTGAAGTCAATTTGATAACAATTAGTAACATTAAGTCTGTCAATATATTCTTGTAGTCTTTCATTTAAAATCTTACAGAACAGTTTATTAAGGCAACTAGAAACATCAATGCCTCTATGGTTGGAGAGATCATCTGCAGAGCCACTCTTATAGATAGGTTTTATCCTATCGTTTTTTCCACAGTTTGGGAAAATGTCCTTTAGAAAGAATTATGTTGAATAAATTCACATAGCTCTAAAGCATATAACGGGCTGTTACTTTGATCATTTCATTAATAATTGAATCAAACCCTAGAGATTTGCTGGACTTAAGCAAGGCAGTAGCAGAGGACCAGTGGCGTACTAACGGTAAATGGCGCTCGGGGCGACCATGATGGCCCAAACGGCCAGAATACGAGGCCCGAATTTTTATCAGATGTCTTAGCGCCTCAAGACCTCTGGCTCCCCCCCCCCCCCCGCCCGTTAGTACGCTACAGCAGAGGACACCTCCATACCAGTAATATGATAATCAAGTACACAAGATTCGGTGGTGCTACTTAAGACATAATTAATATTAATGTCTTGCTGATTACACGAGTCAGTATATTTTGTCATTATTACATATTGTATCTAGTGTGTTTTCTTGCACAATCACTGTGTAAGCTTTGACTGCGTCAGCATATGTTGCGGAAGCATTTCCTTTTCGATTCTCGACGACTCTTCTTGCGCAAGCGCCTTGGTAAGGCATGAACCAGAGCTTTTTCCGAGATTCACCTAGAAAATGCGATTTTATTATACGTAGCAATAAATTGTTCTCGGGGGCGGATCCAGGAATATTGTTTAATGGCGGGTGTAGGGGTGAGAGGTTCCCCATGAGATTCTGCATTTTAAACATTTCCAGATCATAATTTTAACCATCTAATTGTAAGACAGATTTACTCTAGGAAACGTTCCGGTTGCATTCCGCTAATTCCAGCTCCATACCCCCTTCCTACGGATTCGCCCCTGGCTCTTACTGTTTTGTATTTTTATTCACAGATATGAGACTGTAAACATTCACCTCAGAAAAAAGCCGGACTGGTTCCTTCAGAGAAATCCAGTGGGACTTGTTCCCGTTTTAGAAAAGGATGACAAGATTGTGTACGAATCTGGGGTTTGCAACGACTATCTCGATGAAGTATATCCGCAAAACAAGTTAAACCCCACCGACTCTTACCAAAAAGCCAGGGACAGACAACTTTATGAGACTTTTAGCAACGTAAGATCGTTCTCTTCTTGTTTTCTTACTAGTTTACTCGGACGTTTTATTCGGGAAAACATGTTGAGAAAACACAAATGACTCGCTCTCCCATCACATGGTTACACTGTACAAATGAAAAAACAAACGAAGCTGTTGATTTATAAGGCCAGTATTTTTTCTGTCCGCTTTTTAAAAAAACATGTTTTATTTTGATATTTACATTTTGATCATTTTTTAAAAATTATTTACTAGTAGTCCTCACAACTTTTGAAGAACGGACACCATGTCACTCAGTCTTTCCATGCAAGCAAGAGTTTGTGCATATTTTAAATTGCTCATCATAAGATAGGATATTTAGTGAAGGGAAGGGCGACGTAATTACACTTCCACGACGCTGTAAATTTGGTGGTAAAATGCCACCTGGAGAAAACCGTACGCTTTGATAGCTGCGTTGCACTCAATTTATACTGCATTAGCTGCGATATTTCTCCACAATGGCTTTAGTGCAGAATGGGAAGATTTTGCCAATAACGTAGGATGAAAAAGTAAAGAATTTTTTACTTGCAGTGATGGAGCACAAGGCTGATGATGTTACAAGGTAGCACGCGGCGTCACACTATACAGATAACGTCAAAATGGAGCGCATTAGAGCGGCCATACAAAGTCTAGTTCTTTTACCCTTGTTTATGATTCAATAAGATTTTGCCAATTACGATAAGAGAAGTAAGGTGAAATCTAGTTGACGTGCTTGTTTACTAATGCGCGAAGACAATATACTAAAGTTTGGTTGACCCATGGATCAAAGTAGCCTTATGGCAGTGATATATTCTGAAAGAATATGAGCTGTGATGAAAGTGGTCATAATGAAGCGCGGCTGAGCCACCATACATAGTCTAGTTACGTTTCCTTCGTTTTTCATTGGATTTCAATCTGTATTAAGAGAAGTAAGGTACGATCCAGTCAACTTGCTCGTGTACTAATGAGCGGAGACGATGGACTAAGGTTTAGATGACCAAGGGTTCAAAACAGTCTTACGGTAGTGATATAATTTTAAACGATATGAGCTGTGAGGAGCGTACCTTTTTCCTTGTTCTTAATTGGATTTCAATATGAGGTTAAGGATCAAGTCACTGTGTTCGTGAACTAATTCGAGGAGACGATGGACTATGGTTTAGATGAGTCTGAGGTCAAAACAGCCATCAGGCAGCAATTTAATCTGAAATAATATGGGCTGTGGGGAGGATTATTCATTCCTTACCCCCACATTTTACTATTTTACTCCCCCCCCCCCCCCAAGCCCCACTCAGTGAATATTGACCATTCCATATTTCCTATAATCTGGGTTCGAGGTTCTGTTGTATATCTCGCAACATCTTAAAGATTTTCAGTGCTAAAGGCGGAATAACTTTCTAATTATATATATATAGTCTCCTACATAGTCACTCGACGTTGTGGTTGGGATCAAAACACTATATTTTTGGTGAATAACTTTTGAGGAATTTTTAAATATACTTTAAGCTTTTTTGTCATTTCCAGGTAACATCTTTGTTCATGAAGATTGCAGTGACGCACGGGGAGAATCCAAAAGTCATCCAAAGGTTCCTCAAGGAACTCGATCGCTACGAAACAGAACTAAAGAAACGAGGAAAATTTTTCGGAGGTAAATCTCATGAAGCTATTTCTTGGACTGTTTACACAGGAAGCAACATGGAAAATCACAGCAATCTTTGCTATACTCCTCTATATTTATTTAAAAGGCTTCGTATGGTTACCCTTTTTACTTGTGATTTATTTTATATATTTGGTTTATTAAACCTGTGTCCATGTTTAGCAAAATTTCCCTAAACAAATACCTAATTTGTCTTCCAAGCCATCTAAATCACCCAATATCGACTGTTATTTTCTTTATTTATTTTCATTATTAGATGTAAGCGGATTATTTAAATTCTATCGGCCGAAGTATAACAACAAGGGTTTTTGCCAGTGTGTCGCCCTCATCGGTTCCAAAACTGACCATAGTTTTGATTGACGCCCTTAAAGTGCGCTTGAGGAGTATTGCTCGGTGGGGTTATTTTAAAAGACAATATAAATGTTACCTTCTCTTCGGAAACCAATGTTGACTTTATAGCTAAATAAAGAAAAGTGAGAAATTTTGGAATACTTTAAATATTATAAACTGTACTCAAAATATTGCTTGCAGAGACATTCCATTAATTATACCATTTTTAATAGCTCAAAATTGTCATGTTATGGCTTGATGGTCAACTTCTTGTAATATGTTTAGACTTCCCATCGTTCGAAGACCTAGTTCCTAAATCATGTCTGTTGAGTTTTGGAATTATGGAAGAAATACGTTTTTTGCATGGTCTTTCGTGTAGTATTCGTCGATGTCTTTATGTGGCGTTCCTTAATAACGGACACTGTAAATATTGTGTTCATTTCGAAGCATGACAACTGTTCTGATCAAATTGTATCTCTCTTTGATAGGAGATAAAGTATGTATGGTGGATTTTATGATATGGCCTTGGTTTGAGCGATTTCCTCTTCTGAATCAGGTCTTGCCAGAAACCCGTCTAACTCAAGACCGCTTTCCATCCCTGCTGGCCTGGACTCGGGAAATGTACCTACTTCCAGCCGTCAAGGTCACGATGTTTGACTTTAAGACTCATCGCGCATTTTTGGATGGTCTTCGAGACGGAAATGCAGATTATGATTATGGACTGTCAGACTCTGCTCAGTCTAAGTTGTAACATTTCTTTTGTTTGTCATTAGGAGTGTACAGTATCCGTGACGGAAGCTACAGGCAGGGCCTACTCTTAAACTGAAAATTGAAATGGGGGATAGGGGGAGTTCGCCCTCCATTAGAACAAAGGGGGAACTTTTCTGAATGTACATTCTTGGGTCAAAAGTACTTCCAAAAAATTGCAACCGCCTGGAGTGCCTCCAGTTGAAGCACCTTACTTAAGACTATCTTTCTTTAATAAACAAATGTATTCTTTATCTCTCAACTTGGTGATACATTAATTATCTCTAAGTACATGCCTAATTCGTGTAGGTAGAAATGAACACGAGGATCTTATGTAGACCTTTTCGTGTCGGTTGAGATGAACACGAGGATATTATGTAACCTTTTCGTGTAGGTAGAGATGAACACGATGATCTTATGTATACCTTTTTTTAATTTTCTCCGTACACTTTCTATTATGCTGATGTCTGGGTTCTGTTATGGCCACATCATAGTTGGAATGTTGCTGTTCTCTTTCAACTGTATCGTGTATCTAGAAGTGGGGGTGGTTATTGACCTGAATTCTCCATGAGCCTTGAGGAAATTCCTAAGCGGCAACTTACTTTATTACTTTATATCGATATTTACATAAACAAAGGTACCCAGGCCATTGTAACTGATATGACCCCAAAACATGACACTTGCCTGAAACGGGGGTTTGGATCATTGTGTTCTCCAATGCATCGTGTGGCCCATTCCTCATCATCTCGGTGCCAAATACTTACCCTCCTGTCTTTACCAAGCACTGTATGAGTTTCATCTGAGAATATTAACTTTCTCCGATAATTATCTACAGTTATATGCAATTTAGAACGACACGAGGCCCTCCTACGTATCCAGTTGTGTTTTGATGTCACAGTTGTTTTCGTTACTACCCTTCTTTTGTATCCATGAAATTTCAGACACCTAATCACAGTTGATTCAGATAATTTCAAAGGTGTACTGTCTTGCGGTTGTTCTAAACAATCTGTTAGTTTTATACCTACTTAGAAATTTTACAAAGTGAACCGATTTATTTATAATTTTTTTGAAATTCTTGGCCGACTAAAACTCTATCTGGATAACTGAACTATCGCTTTTTTTTTTTAGCTCTTTGCGCAACTCCTTTCCCTTTTTATCCATATTCGTTTGCAGACGACATGTAAACAGAAGGTACTTAATTCTACTTTCTTCTTTTGCTAAGGGAAAACCGGTGACTACTTTGTAAAAAATGTCCAGGTATTTTCATTACCGATATGTTTTTATTGCCAACATAAAATGCGGATTGCTGAAAGCAGCTATAACGGCAGCCATGTTGTGGAAATATTTTTGACTTTTGGGTGTTGTAGGTCATTTAATGAAGAAATAAAATTAGGGCTAGAAAAGTAGGATACGCGATTTTGGCTTATTCATTTGCTTTTTCGGCGTAAATTTTTAGAAACTAGAGTGAATTCCGCAGTTGCGTGTTCTAGAAAAGACCTTGTTCAGCATGTTTCAGATGATGAAACGATGGGTTTACTATGATGTTATAATTCGTTCTGGCTTACAAATCTCAGATGCTATTACCCTGTGAGTAAATGCCGCTTTACCCAAGAAAATAGCTGAATATACACATGTCCTAGAAAGAATTTTACTTAAATTTCAACGACATAAGGCCAAGGATGTTCCAAAAGTTTCTAGCTTTTGAAAGTCAGGTAGTTTAGGTGCCGAAGCCAAACTTAGAAAAAAGCACCAATAGCTTTTAGGGGTACCTTTCTGACTAAAATAAAATTCGTATATTTTACATGTTGCATTATTTCACAAGAATGTTTAACTAGCTTTCAAGAATATAAGAAATAACTTCATAATAACGTTGTGGTTACCACGTGCTTCTAATGTTCTAAGAATTATGTATGATTGTCAATTGTTGCCAATTAGCTACTACTAAATAGTATTTATATGTATCATTTGATTAAACTAAATTTAGTTAGTGACTGCTGATTTACTAGAATGGTAGGTTGTTTGTCTTATTTTGTGCATTAAAGTTAAAGTATAATCATAAATTGACGAACAGTTTACGGAAGATTTTACGACATCAATAAAATGGACATATATGCTTTTTAACTTTTAATTGCTTATAGAAACTAATTACATATAGAATCCAATCAAGAAATTTAATATTTACCTCTATCAAACGTGATTATTAGTGAAGCAAGTCATTTATTGTATACCGTAGAATTATCTCAACTAACATGTCGTTTTGGCACAAAAAAACTGTCAATACGCAATCTGATTGAGGCAATTATTGGGAATGGATCAAAATTTGAGGAGTCTTCTGTCTTCATTTTTATTTTTGATTCTAAATATTTGCATCATAAGATTTACATGTAAGACTTACTTTTTGCAAATTGTGTGTAGTTTCAATATATATATGGTGAAAATGAATAAAGACAGAGCATTCCAACTGCTATTTCTTTTATACATATTATGAATTATAATAAATTCAGTAAGGAAATGGGCAAATGTTTTAGAATAGCTATCACATAAGCATACCTCCAATGGTCCAAGGCACGAAGTATGGACTTCTTCTGGACATCCTTGGAGGTCAGTATTGGAGGTTCTACATTTTGTTACCGTGATATCAAGGGCTTTGAGTTCTGTCTAAGGGCTACAGAACTGAGAGATGGGGTGAGTGGTGGGTGGAAGAAGCAGCATTATTCTAGATGTCAATATAGTATTGAGTTACCCAGATAAGAATCATAACACCTTCCTATTTTTTCTAGTAAATGCTGTATTTATGTTTGGAAGAAAAAAGAATTAGTTAATAAACCTGTACCAGGAAACTTTTGTGTCTTTTTCTTCTGTCTCTTCTTTTTCCTGTTTGCCACATATTTGTAACAGCAACATGGCAACATGGCCATGCGTATTTGAAAAAAAAACAACAAAAAAACACACACTCACATGCAGTTTGGCTGTAGATGTTGCAGCTAAAAAAAAAGCATCTCATTATCCATAACATCGATGAATATCATTTACCTCAAAGAGGTACTATCCATATTTTTCTACCTATTTAAAAGAAACCTTTGAATAATGTCTTTTCCTTCTTGGCAAAAAATTTATGAACTTCGGTCATTATTAGAAATAATAAAAGTACTCTGTTTAATAGAATTAGAATGTAACAACAACAAATAAATAAATACATAAATAAAGAAAGAAAATAAAATAAAATAAAATATTTGTATTCGGGTCGCACCGAAATATTCGTGTTTCTCCTACCTTGTTATGGCGACTTCTTGCGGAGCACGTACTATACACTTTCTGCTACCTGGTACATATGCAAAGCGAGAGAGAGGTAAGCCAGCAACGTGTACAGCTTTTGAAAAGAAACAAATGAAACAGGAATCATATAAAAGAAGAGCAAAGTGCAGAATAAGTTCAGCAATTCATACGTATATACTCTGCGTCTAAAAACAAGTTATATATTATCACAATAATGATATAAATCTTGAATTTTATGGAAAGTATTCTGTATGTATTTACAAGAGTTTAATAAATTGACGACTTTTAGTATAAATTCAAGTTCATGTGGTCATTTGATCTTTTTTTTTCTATGAGTCTTGACCAGTATTACGGTATTTTCACATTGTAGCTATTACCTTCATAATTTGGTTTAAATATTTAATTTCAAACCTCATTATAGAAAGTACATAAAATATCATATCAAGAGATTTAGATGACTGAGCAAAAGTTTAAGCTTATTTCGAGCTCTGTCCTCATTAACATTTCAACTTTACTCAGCTGATCTGACTAGCATGAGGAATGAAAGACAATAAACAGATTAATGCAAAATTCGATAGTAGCTAATGAAATATTCAAAGAAAATTGCGCATACAATACTGTAATAGTATCAGATAGTAATTACCAAGTATTGACTGCACAGCATGTTGCTACATACTGATAGACATGATACAAAAAAAGTTGGTGCTGACTTAGCGGGGGGGGGGGGGGGCAGAATGGGGGTGTAGTAAGTGAATTTTAACTTCAACTCACATAATGCATGTGGGGTACATAACTATTTACACCAGGGGTCATACCAGGAAAGTCTGAAGACATACAAAAAATACAAGACAAATCTCTTATTTCTGTCAGAAATGTTTGGATCGGGCTGAATATCTCCTCGTTTGCCTCATGCGATGGCAAGTGGTTAACAAATAGTAACGAATATATGTCTTTAATTTAGTTTAAGCCATATTTATTTCAGAAACTTTGTCAAATGCAAACACAAACATGGGATTCTAAGGATTCAGTAGAAAACATGAGCTTATTAGAACACTGTCTCCCCAACAATAACAAAAATATAACATCATAAATATGGATGTTGGTACAAGTGGTTACAAAGAAAAAGTACAAACAAGAAGTATATACCGAAAAAGAAAGAAAAGAAAACAAAAAATTTTTTTAAAAAATAAGAAAGAAAATAGAACAAAAACAAACACACACACACACACACACAAAATAAAGCTAAACAAACATGATACAAAAGGTTATGATTATTATGGACTACTTAAATCTTTTATTCATCCCTTTTTGCACAGCCAAGAATATTTATGGGTTATTTTCTGTAAAGAACATAGGGTTGCCAAATAATGAAGTTTCAACTGTGAGAGCAAAAGGGAGTATGTATAAGATGTGATATCTCAGATCAGAATATTTTGGACAGTCTAGAAGAAAGTTTTTTGCCTTCTCTATTTCACTCCAGAAACAATACTTATTGTTATATACATGATTCGAATATAAATCATAATTTAAACTTCTACACTTTGTTCTTAGTCTAGTATGCATAACCTGTGACATTCAATCACCAACATAACAGTAGCAAGGCGTGATATCTTTTCTCAGTTCAGATAGACTTTGAAATTGTGCAATGAAGGATTGTTTTTACTTCTACAGGTTACGAATTCCATGTTCGAATCGTAGAGGGTAAAAACGAATTACTGATAAATGTTGTTTAGACAACGGCGGTCAAATGACGTATGTTGATTGAGTGGAATAGATTGGATGTTTTATACCTATAGGTCGATCACATCTTGAAGATATACATGAGCTTATTCGTGATCAATTTTAAATAACTGAATCAATTTATGCTTGTAACAGCAAGAGTTTAGACTTTCCCGCTTAGTTTCATGGTACAATTGTGTAGGGAATACACTTTTGGTTGTACCTGTTATTATTCTCATCGTCTCGACATTCATTTTTTCTAGGAATTCTTTCTCCTGCATTGTACAATTGTTCCAAATGTGGTCAGAATAATCAAAAATTGGTATAATATAAGATTTGTGCATCTTTTCGAAAAACAATCAATCCAGTTTTTAAATGTAAAACGGTTTAATTTCTCCCAGGCTTTATCAGAAATATATTTAACATGCGCGTGCCAATTAGCATCACTGGCTAAGATAATGTCCAATTTTTTGTGCCGAGTAATCACCTGTATGTTTGTTTCAGCCATGTATAATATCGGATGGTGATTATGGTTCTGTGTTCGTGATGTTAGCATTTATTCAGTCTTAAACATAACCAGACAAGGCCTGAACCATTCATGTATCTTTACAATACATGAATTGAAGATTTCACCAGCTAAGATCTGATTATCAACTATCATATATAATGCTGTATCATCAGCAAAGAGACTAATCGATGTTCTGTATTGTCTTCAATATCACTGATGAAAATTAAGACTAATAACGGTCCCATAAGGAATCCATGTAGGACACCTGCGTTAATGCGTCCGACATATGAAGATTTAGAATTTATAATAACTCCTTGTTTTCTTTACAATAAATAACTTTCATACCATGGCAACAAATTTCCCTGAACACCAATATTTTTTTAGTTTTTAGAACAACCCTTTATGCCAAACTCAATCGAAAGCCTTGATAATATCGAAGAAAACGATCCTAACTTCCATGCCTTGGTCTTAGCACAAAACAAATGTTTTTGTAAATGTCTGTCAATTTATGTGTTGTCGAGGCACACATGTGAAAAACCTGACTGATTAAGCGAAATTATATCATGTTGCACAATGTAGTTATTTCGATATTGATATGCATGCTTCGTAAAAACTTCAGATAAAGTACAAAGTAAAGATATAGTACAATAGTCTGACACAAAAGTTTTGGAACCTTTCTTATGCATAGGCACAACATTTGCTAATTTTCAAGAGCTGGAACACTAAGTTTGCAAAGAAATATTAAATATGTGGCATAGTGGATACCTAATTGATTGTGCAATTTTTTTAAAAAGTAATTTAGGATGCAGTAAGTCAGGGCCACGTGCTTTTGATGGATTTAGACTTACTCAAACATTATTAACATCATCCACGATTAGGATGATGTTATCAAGAGCAGGATAAGATAAACCTGTTTGACTGGTTTGGGAATATGAGGTAAACTTTCAGTATTTATAGTTGATTGTTCGCAAAAGAAATCATTACGAAGTTATACCTTTACTACGTCGTTAATTATAATTATGTCATTTACAATCAGTGATTCGCAAGATCTCTTTTTTGACCTTTCTTGAATTTCTCTAATTAGTTTCCACCAGTCTTTTGGGTTACCAAGTGAAGACCTGATTCATTCCATCAGCGTGTTGTAATGATTACATTTAGACTTCCTAATCTCAGTAATAACCAGGTTTCTTTTTTGACGGTAAGGAAATCAATGCCTGGGGTTTTCAGTACGTCTTGCTTGATCATACAATCGTTTTCTCTTCCTTAATAGACTTTTGATTTCAATTTGCATCCAGACTTGATCCTTATTTCTTATACTAACACTTTTGTGTCGTACACATTTCCTTACTGCATCCGGTATTATTTCTATCAAGTACTCAACACTGTCATTAACATCATTTTCATTAATTACACTGTTCCAAGAGATAGACATTAGTATTGAGTTCAAACTAATATAATTCTCTTGTTCGTATAACCAGATTTCTCTTTCAAAGCATCCTAATTTAGGGAATAAAAATTGAAAAGTAACATATATAGGACAGTGATACCGAACACGTTCAGCGTAAAACAGATCCAGAACGTAAGCAGAGTGCATGAAATCTGCGTATGACACCAAAATAAGATCAATCACGGTCTCAGAATACTCTATAAAATTCGCTGGGCAGGTTATAACTTGATGAAAATTACTTGACTGACAAAACCGTGAAATTGTTTTATTTGGAAGCAGAACATTTGCATTAAAATATCCATTATATAGAGGATATCTACGTTTTTTGAGTAGATATAAGGAAATATTTCACGAGTGAAGTGGGAAGCATTGTATTATCACGAGTGGCGAAGCCACGAGTGACAATGCAAAATGTTTCCACTTCAATTTGCATGGATTTTTCTACTTTCTGTGCCTATGCGATTAACTACTGCATTACTACATCGATAAAAAGACTTTCCACAATTTATAATAATTTTAGGACAGCTACTATTAACAAATTTAGCTTGTACAACTAATGCTTCAGATTGTGTATTTTGTCAATTTAATGGGGTCGGAGTATTGTATAAACATCACAGCAGTTGTAGACGACATTTTTCAGAGCGTAACATCTTCAAACAAAAGATTTTAATGATTGTTAGTTTACTTGTATGGATTTTAGTTCTTTATTTTGTTAATTTCTGCATTCAAACGTGAATTTTAAGCCTTTGCAAGCTTGCGGTCTAGCTCGGTATCAGACGCTACACCCAAGTTTCGATTGTCACTTAATTTCGGTTTGCAATCAACACTCATCAATGCCCGATTTCTCCATCGTTTTCAAACATGATTATGATTGTGTTGAGAGTTAGAATCAGTGCCAGATTAAGCTAGTGCGGGGCCTGTAGCGGGGCCCGTAGCATCAGTGCCAGATTAAGCTAGTGCGGGGCCTCCTAAATTTAAAAAAAAACAACAGATAAATATTAACACTTGAAAGTGCGGGGCCCGTAGCATATGCTACTTTTGCTACTAGGATAATCCGGACCTGGTTAGAATCGCTACTTAAACAATTTCATTATTATATTTAACCAAGCGTGTTTCCTAAATTTGTGTCCGTTTGTCGTAGAGTTAAAAGGCATACGATACTGTATGGGTGACAGAATATCGAAAGCAACAGTTCATGTAAGGTCTGTCATTAATAATTTTCAGGATTCATGTGGAAAAACTAATAAAAAAGGTCATACTTTAAGCCTCTTTTTTGTTTGGAGTTTGTTTGTAGGCATTTTTTATGGCTCCTCCTTATTGATTAAATAAATGTATACTACAGAGTCTATAGTCTTGACACGTTTTAAGATCTGTTAATCCTGATGCAGGGAGAGAAGAAGAAGAAGAAGGAGCAGCAGAAGAAGAAGAAGAAGGAGCAGCAGAAGAAGAAGAAGGAACTATGCCTAAATATAGAAATACAGATTTGAATAACATACATAAGGATAGATATATTTCCTTAATGGGAAAAGAAAGTAGTTCCAAATGCGATTTAGCCATTGTGGCGATATCATTTTTCTCCCACTAATGTATTTCAATATCCCGTTATGAAATATATAATAAATCAAACTCCTCCACATTTACTTGTATCAAATCAGTGTTAGGTCTAAGACCTTGTATAGTAAGATGTATAATATTAAGATGATTTCTCCAGGTTGTTGGTTCTATCCCTGATGACAAAAGAACGATACTTAACCAATACATTAATACAACACTCAAACACCATACTGCTGATAAAGAAGATGTAAATATGTATTATGGTGCATCAAATCATACAAACAAAATAAACCGTTGGATTTACATTGTAGTGATCACATAATATAATCCTAATATATATATATATATATATATATATATATATATATATATATATATATATATATATATATATATATATATATATATATATATATATATATATATATATATCAGATAACTAAGTGAAATGCCACCATTAGCGCGATTATCAGATCAAAGCATCCGCGTACGTTTTCACTTACGATACAGTGGAACAAACCTATGACCAATATATCCTGCGTAATTGAGACTGATATTAACTTATGCCCACAAGTGGGGTAAAAGCGGATTTACCTCGGCTGTTCACTGCGTCTACATGTGCAGGCTTCGTGGGAGAATGCAAGTAGATATAAACACGTCTGTAAATCTCAATCGGTTTGTTGAATATATACTTGGACTTGGATATGAGTATGAACTTAACTGATTAAACTATGAACATCAACAAACATAGTGAAATAGTGTCCTAATGACGCCTATGAGAATAGCGTCTTCGTCTCCCTCTCCTTCCATTTGTTCAATTTTTAAATACCTTGTTTTTTTATTGCCCCCCCCCCCCCATAAACATTTTTAAAAAAATACTGAATAAAACAAAAGAAATAGTCAAAGCACCGAATTGGTGAATCCTTTTGGGGAGATATATTTGTTTTGGAATACAAATCATTACCTTTGGTTTTACAATTCAAGACTATAACCAAATCGCACAAGTTCCGGTTTTCATCAAAACCGATAACTTTTATTTAGGCATTATGGAATTGCGGACATTTGCTAGATTTACTTACCTTCGAAATTAAAAAACTTGAAAAAGTACAAAAACTACGCAGCTCCGAAACTGAAGATTTGACAACGGAAGTGCCCCATTGAGCATGGGCAATTTAACACTTTGCAAAAACAAATACTTTTATGAAGAATTGTATTTAGTTGAAAGTACAATCAAGACATATGTTAGATTGACCCCAGCAAGTCATCACAAGAAAACAAAGTAAAGGGGCCAAGTGTTTGGAACTATTTTGTTAGACTCTTAACATACATGATTGTCCGCCAAGCTGGTCGGCGTATGGATAATATCCAAAACTGGATAGTAAATCGCCAGATAGCAGAGGCGCTTACTTAGCGGCGATGGTGCAGAGTGGACTATAACAGACATGGTCAACCATACAGGTAAATGAATTACATAACAAATATATTGATATTTTATAAATCTATGTCATCGAGGATTGTTCAACTTCAGATGAAGCAGCCAGTGGCGGATCCAGAAATAAGGGTGGGTGGGTGTGGAGAAGAACAAATAGGCAAGGGGTCTTTGGGATGGAATCACCGGTTTTTAAGCATCTCCAGGGCATAATTTTAACCATCTAACTGTAAAGAAAATTTACTGTAAGATACGTTTCGGTTGTTTCGCGCTCGTTTGGCCCTAGGCAGCGGGGCATTTGTGAGAATCAGGTTGCTGTGTCAGTAGGGGTGCATCTTAGCTAGCCAAGGATCGTGGATCCACTTCATTCCACACCTACCCTTGGCATATGTATCTGGCCGAAACGGTATCTACTTCTCCGCTATCTGATTGGATGCAGCCGAAAGAATCTGAACCAATTAAATTGCTCCTTGCATTTACCTAGGAAGATAGTTGGGAATAATCATAGTGGGCTCCGTAGACAACGACACATATCGCAAGTAAGTTCTCCAGTTTGACTTTTTAAACACTTTTTTTTTCGAGTCAAGGCATGCTGTGGACGTCATCGAAGTTGACAAATTGAATACCTAACAGGTCGTGTAACGAGTTCGCTCTTTGGTCAATTGATTTCGCTTGCTACGGACAGTAACTCTTTCATCCGTAAGACGGTACTTGTTTAAAACACAGTTCGGCTAGTAACATATGCCAGCTTGCCAAGTATCAATTTGTAACGATGTGGATCGATGACTCTTGGCTAGCGAAGATGGTATGGGTGTTGCTGTATGTTGTGTGCTAATGCGAAGGTTTAGGCTGAACTCGTCCATCAAATTTAACATAGCTGACCAAGTTTTGATTCGGGTGACCGATTCAACCCTTCTCTTTGATGAAGATTACCCCGTCCCACACACCCAGGTATCTTTGATTTTCCCATCCTTTTTCAGAAGTTTTGCTTGGTGAACCTAGCTCTTGTTTGTGTTAAGTCTTTTTTTAAGTACATTTGGAAGGGAGATTTGAGGGATTTTAATTTAGATCCTACTTTCCGAATTTCCAGATACTTATGGTATTTGAAAACTTAACTAAGATTGGTCTATTTCTCTTATACGATGGCCCTACTCCCGGAATCCTCCTGTTAATGTCATATATATATATATATATATATATATATATATATATATATATATATATATATATATATATATATATATATATATAGAGAGAGAGAGAGAGAGAGAGAGAGAGAGAGAGAGAGAGAGAGAGAGATACAAATATACACCAGAGCTGAAAGTTCTATCTCTGGATCTTACTGGAGAATGCTTGATAACATTAACAGAATTTTTAAATACGAATAAATAATATTATCATGCAGGTTAGAGAATTTTAATTCGAACGAATTACAAATTCTCTAACCTGTATAATTATATATATATATATATATATATATATATATATATATATATATATATATATATATATATATATATATATCATTGTCAGGTTTACACACAGATCCTTCAATTGTTTAAGCACAAATAAGTCTGTATTTTCTCTTTCGTTTGCTCTTGTCTCTTGCTTTCTTTTCTTCAGTGTCTTCCCTGGCCTCATATACTTCAATGTCAAGGTTAGGATTTGGCTTAGGTCAGTGTTGGTATTGTACGATTCCAAGCCGCGGTAGCTCAGCTGGAAGAGCGTCAAAGTCGTAATCCAAGGGTTGCGGGTTCAACACTTGCCCAGGTCAGCCCGGGTCGGCTCTGTGGATACTCGCTCTGGTCGTCCGTCTTGGTGTGTATTTGGGAAAGGCACGTAACTCCCATTTTCTCGGTATTATGTAGTCAATAATGTGTTGAAAGCGCCGTTAAAAGCTACAAAAGCAACGACCTTAATACATTATTGGAAATTACAGTAAGACAACCCACCCCCACCGCCACGCACAATTAAGACCACCTTAAAACAAATATTCTATCGTCAGGGGTGGTCAGAATTTGGTGGACAGAGTCCCTACTTTTATTGCGGAATGAATTACCAACACATAAATAGATTAAGGTGAATGTGCCAAAACATAGAAAGAAAAGAGACAAGGAAGAGGGAAACTTGTAAAAACAAATATATAAATATCAATATAAAGATACAAATGCATAGAAACAGACATTTGGACCGTTGGAAATAAAGAGAACAGGAAAGGAGAGAATACAATCAAAATGATGACCAGACAAGTGGATTCAAATCCGATTTTTTTTTTTTTATCTGCGCTCAATGTACAACGAAAATCAATAAAATCACACAAAGTTCAGAACTAAAATCTCTTTTACACAAATCAATCACGACTAAATCCAAAGGATAACAATTCATACACCTAGCTCTCAGTCTTGATCTCTTGATACATTTCATCGATTATGAACTAAAGTCTCTGTGCATAGAAATCAATCACAACTAAATTCAGATGATGGCAATCCACACAATCCACACACTAGCTCACTGTCTGTATCTGTTTATCTATTCCACCAATTATTCTCTTTACTAAAGTCTAAAAATGTAAATAGCCATGGCCAGGGCCGGTTTAACCGCTAGGAAAACTAGGCGGTCGCCCAGGGCGGCACATTTTGGGGGGCGGCAAAAAACTGAATGAATGAAAAAAGAAAGAAATAGCATAAAGTAAAAAGAATGAAAGAATAAATGTGCAATATTCATTTTCGAAAGTTAATAATTGGGGGGGGGGGCGCAAGGCTGAAAGTTCTCCTTGGTCGCCAAATACCCTTGCGCCGGCCCTGCCCATGGCTTGTGGTAGTCGACATATGGGTTTCTTATAAACATGGTAACAGGATACACATTTGCTTTGATTATCACACACTCGTGCCCGGATTTGTCTACATATACCATTAATTGGTTTTCCTTTCATGAAAATGTCACTACATAATGAGGGATTAGTTACATAAAATGTCAGTTACTCGACTTAAGCACTGATTATAGAAATTTTGCGTATATGTGTTTGCTCATGTCTGTCCTTCCGTCTGTCTGGGTGTCGGTGCACCTTCAGACCGTCCGCCCATTTCAGTGTACCCGTGTCACGGAATAAGGCAAGAAAATAATTTGGTTTTGCATTAAGCGATGACAATGTATATTTGACTTTGTCGACGCGTACAGCGTTAACTAGAGTAGCTTGTTTTTATTACCTTGGATTATAGTTACTGAATGAGTACATCTCGTTGTAGGTCGTTTGCAGCGTGATGCCCATGTTTCTCGACATGTACGGGTACTTTACCCTTGGGTCTTGAACGTCTTGTTTTTTTTATATAGTATAAATAGTAGGGTTTTTCTACAAGCGGTACATCATCGCTTGGATCTTGTCAAAGAGTGTCGGTTTGGAACCATAAAACTACAGCCATAGGGGTAAGTGATAACTGTTAAAATAATTTGATTCCCTTGTACATTTATGCTTTTCAGTGTGTTCGTGACATTCTTATTTTATTATTATCATAAATTTGATAAAGCTTCAATAGATAAAAATAATCACGGTTAACAGACAATTCGCTGTTAGAATTTATTTCTTTTCACGTGTAGGACTCGGAGTAGAAAGTCACACGTAGAATGCGGGTTTAATGTATTGTTTTTTGTGTATAAACCATTAGGGTTTAATGGACTATAGACATTTGTTATGTGGATATTTTTTTTTTTTTAATGGACTATAGACATTTGTTGAGTGGATATTTATTTATTTCATATACATACATTTGAGTATTTTGTGTGATAGCGTATTTCGTATTATACGCTACCAGTTTCATCTATTTGTAGCTGAAACTGGTGGGAGGAGGTGTAGTTGAACCAGACTGAAACTGGTGGGAGGTGTTGTTGAACCAGACTGAAACTGGTGGGAGGTGTAGTTGAGCCAGACTGAAACTGGTGGAGGGTGTAGTTGAGCCAGACTGAAACTGGTGAAGGGTGTAGTTGAGCCAGTGTGAAACTGGGAAGTTCAGCCAGTATGAAACTGGGAAGTGGAGCCAAAGAGAAACTGGGAAGTTGAACCAGAGTGCACCCGGCGTGGGTTGGAACTGTGATATTTTGTGGGGCTTTTTTATTGTCATGTTTGGTTGTATGTACCAGAACATATCGGTTATATGAATCGTCGTCATCATTATCATTAGTATTTTCAGCACTGTGTCGTCATCATCTCCATCCTTGTCGTTATCATTATATATATATATATATATATATATATATATATATATATATATATATATATATATCTTTCTTTCTTTCTTTCTTTCTTTTGTGAATGTGTGTAGAGTATATGCGAGAGTCTGATATTGTGTAGATTGTTTAATTTATTATTTTTGTGCCATCATCATATCGTAATACATAAATATCGTCATTCACACACATTGTGTTTGTTGCATTCATTTAATCCAAAGCCCACTCGGTTTCAATTCTGTTACAACCTGGTTACCTAAACTTTATTTACGCCAGTTAAGGGGGTGGGTGGGAGGTTGGGGGTTTGGGGTTTGGGGTGTGATCGTATTTAGTATCATGTGTCACGAGAATGATTAGATGACAAAGAAAGTTTTGGATCCTAGATGTAGTGCCCATGGGAGGAGTGGGTGTGGTCAAAGTTATATACTGAGGGAAGGATATCATAGTTATTATGATGTTTCAGGAGGATGATTATGTGACAGTAAAGATTAAGAATCTTAAATGCAGGACGTGGTGTTGTGGAGTTTTAGGATTGGTAACAAAATTGAATCATTGCGCAAATTTCCGTCACCAATTTTTGTTCACGTGACATCATTACTATATTCTTTTTTATATATCGTTGGAGTGAGTTATGCTAGGAGAACACTGCTCATGGATATTAGTGTAACATTGTTAATTAAACAATAAATACTGGTTAATTCAGTGTGAGGAGCCAAAGGTTTTGGACCAACGTGTCTGCGGGATAGGGAGGTTCTTGATGGGAAATTGAGCAGGCAGAGAGGAGCGGACCACACGAGGTCACCCCTTAACCATTTGTCGGGAGCTGTGGATCGGAAATATTCGTGGTCATCACCTGGTTGTCACGAGATCACACACTTTAGGTTTTGAACCTAAGTCAGTAGCATTATGTGACAATCAATGCACCATCATACACGTTGATGAACAATACATTGCTCATATTTGTTGATAATTAAATATATTGATCATATTATTTGATAAATCCATACATTGATCACAGCTGTTGATAAATCCATATATATTTTACATCTGTTGATAAAATCCATGCATTGATCATATCAGTTAAAAACGATATCATTTGTGATTATTTGTTAAAAATCCATGCTTTTGATCGTATCTATTGAGGAAAGATAGAATTGCGTTATATCCGTTGTTGAACTTTGTGCGGTTGAGTAGGGTAGAGTTTTACATTTGTATAGTTTTGTTTGATAGGTGAAAGTAAGGGTGTGATGTCAGAGATTCAGTCATCATTCATTTGCATTATAAATAAACATCTCATTAACGTGATTGTGATAAGTGTCTTCACTAGATGCAATCCCACTCGGTTTCATATTGTGAGAAAATAAGTAAATGAAAAGAAGTCATTTAGAAGTTGTAGTGACGAGTCTTATTAGCACCAAACTATAATTTTATCTATTCATTGTGTATTCAAACTTTTTTCCCAACAGAGTCTGTACTTGAGGTTTAGCGACCTCTTCCACTTGTCTGATGATACAGTTCCGTACGACAGCTTCGCGATGTTCCGGTTGCATATTAATTAATGAGGCACGTTGCCAAATTTATGCAGAAAAAAAAAAAAAGAGAAAAGAAAGTTGCATGTGTACAGCCTGGCGGTTTGGAATTTCGTGCTTAATTTGCTCGAAATCTCTGTTTAAAGTATACGGGAACACACGAAGACGTATTTCCCGTTTATTTTAAAACAAAAATCACAAGAGGTACTTCTTTAAAAAGATGATAAAGTGCAGATACATAAGAAAACATGCATAAAGTATTTCCAGATGAAACTGGCAAAATAATGTCGAAAAATCGAAATGAACATGACCATTGAACAAGAAGCTTTATAGAAGTATTTGAAATAGCACACTGAATATATATATATATATATATATATATATATATATATATATATATATATATATATATATATATATACACATGGGCGTACGCAGGAATTTTTCGGTGGTGGGGGTGGGGACAAAGTTAAAATCAAATGGACGAGCCTTCGAAGTCATGCCAGTAGGGTCAAAGGGAGAGGCAAGCACCCACAGTTGGATTTGGGTGGTAATATATTTTGGGGGTTTGTTTAAATTGTATTGCAGGCTTGCAACTATATATATACTACACAATGGATTTTTTTTTAAATCCGGGGAAATGGGGGTAAATGCCCCCCTGCGGACACCCATGTATGTATGTATATATATGTGTGTGTGTGTGTGTGTGTAATAACCAGGTTATATAAACAGGTCTACCAAACTTCATTTGCATTGGACAAGCAGCTTCTAAGCAAGGTTTTTGCGGAAAAAGTACAGAGCTACTAACAAAACATAAAACAAAATACTTAAATGGAATTGAAATATAATCAAGTCATCTACGTGTGGATATAAATAGACTTACCAAATTTAATTTGCCTAGACTGAGCAGTTAATAATGGATATATTTCATTGAGTGAGTGAAAAACTCCTTATTTTCATGCATGGCGAAGCGGAACAAACAAATTTTCTTTTTATTTTATGCTCAAACATATTGGCTAGCAATATGTATAACAGGTTGAAGTTGCAGATTTCTTATTGTATCCTGCATGATAATGTCAGCTGTTTACCGTGTATGTTCTGCTGTGTTCTGTGTATATTTGCAGGGAAAATATCAGTAGTAACATAACCCTCTTTCCTAATTCAAGCCAAAAAGCACATAAACAAAAAAATGTGAAAAACAAAATAAAAACAAGCTTGTTATGTGATTTGAACCGTGTACTTCTGCGTGAGAGGTGACCATACTTACCACTATACCAAGTTACTGACAAAATGGCGGACCAAATTTGTAGATCATAATGTTATCGATGAGCTCAGTGACAAAATATTTTTTGTAATTCACTCCAGTGAATTATTACAATTATTTCTATTGGAAAATCCACTAATTCACGGGCTAGCAGAAAAATAATCTTTATTTTTGACATTAATACATATCCTGTAGAATGTAAAGTCCTAATCTCATGAGACTGTTTCCATGTTAAATTACAAATTATTTGATCTTCTTCCAATGAAAATACAATTTTAAAAAGTCCCAAATCTATGGAGTCTATAATTGTTACAGGCAAGGAATGTGCACGTCCAAATACGAATGCCATTGGATCAAAATGTCACTTCAAAGATTCGTAATTAAATACATGATTATTTGGAGCTCTATTTAAAGCCATGGTTGCCATTGAAAAGCAATTAAATATAATATGTATATAACACCAGCTGATATCTCATGGGTGGCATTGTTCCCCACGTAGGAACCTAAACTAAATCTCGCACATAAAAAAGGTTGTGAAAATTGATAGTAACAGTATTGAAATTAAGTGTAATCTAAAGTTAAAATTCGAAACGGATTAATTTCTGCGATAGAATTTTACCCCTTCGTCCAAATTGTGTCTTTGGCCCCTTGTGGCTGTACTAAGGCCTGGTTAAATCTACCGAGTTATTTTTCTATGACCCTAAAATAAAGTTCTCACGTTAAAGTGTTTTGCAAATAGAGTGCCAAATCGGACATTAAGTGTGATCTGAGGTGGGGGTGTAAAACGGTCAATTTCACTGCTTTCTATTCAAGTGAAAACAAAATTCAGGTACAGAATCTCTGTAACGAATGCCACGCATATGATCGAATGAGCCTTGGTCTGCTACCATGGTGTGGTCCTGGACAAGACACTTGACTCCGTTTGCCTCGGCACGATATAACCTTAATATGGTAATGTGCCGTTAAACACCAAATCAACTAACTCTGAGAAGCATTATGAGTGTTTTGTCATGTACATTTAACAGAGGAATACTATCGACAGGGCCTTATAGATGACACAATTCAAAAAACTTCCATGAGATGGTCAATTTTTTTCTCACCAAAATTGATGTGACTTCAACATTGCGGTTGAGAAAATAAATAAATAATAATAATAATAATAATAATAATAAAAACTACTTACATATTACTTAGTAGCCAACAAAAAGTCAGCAATTCAGGGCTCTCAAAATCTTTCCATCGATAACCAAATTTTAAATACAATGAAATCGCAGAAAGTTTTAGGTATATATGACGACGAATCCTTGACCTGGACTAAAAGCAATCCGTAATGTGTATTCTGATCTAGCCTCTGCAGTTGCTTTACTAAGAAGGTTTAATATATATGTTTCTGACAACGAAGGAAAGACTTTCTCTAATGCTTTCATTACTTCCATTTTTAATTATAATGCACTTATTTGGGGATAATGCTCAAATGAGTAGTCACATCACACTGAAACGATGCAAAAACAGACTTTGCGAATAGTATTGAATAAGATTCTCTATGACACTACAAAAAAGACCTTTTCAAGGAATTTGACATCTTCCCATTGCTAATAGAGCTAAATATCACATGGATGTACTAGTAAAAATGTATACAATGATTTAGCACCAGAGTATATCAAATCCTTTGTGAAAAAATATCTCTAAGTTGCCAATATACTAGTAGTTTAAGATCATGTTCCAATGGAAAACTCTATAAACCATCCTTAAGTTATTCTAGTGTCCAAATATGAAACGCCATTTCATAAGAATTCATAGAAAACATTTTAAGACATTTCTGATGACAACTTGAAAGCAACCAGTAAGTCTAACGTGGCTCTCTCAATCTGCTGCTTTTGCATCATCAACTAACTTCCCACGAGTATCTGTTCTGTTTTTACATCATCAATTAACTTCCCACGGGGGGGGGGGAGGGAGGGGGTAGGAGGGGTCTAAGGTGCTCACCTTGACCGGTCACTGCCATCTCACCTCTGTCCGTATGGGTTCGAGTCTTGGGCTCGGCCAATGTGGTTATGTGAGAAAGCTTGCCAGTAGCATCCCGTGGGTCGGTGGTTCTTCCTGGAATTTCCCCGGGTTCTTCCTCCACCAGATATACTGGCCGCCATGTATAGCCTATCGTGTGCTGAAAAATGGTGTTAAACCGACAAAACCACAAACCACTTTCCACGGGTATCTGTCCTGATTTTGCAGCATCAACTAACTTCCCACGGGTATATGTCCTGTTCTAATTTTTATTTTATTTTAGTTTTAGTTTTATTTTCTTTCCAATCTGTGCCTAATATGTGCACTGTTATGTTTCTGTAAATCTGATATCTTCATTTATGACGTTCAAGTTTAAATGTTTGATATGTCTGTAGAAGCTTGAAAATGAGTGCCCATTTATATCCGACTATTATATATATATAATTGAAATTATAAAAAAAACGCAAACGCCGATAAATTTGTGCCACTAGTTTCGCACACAAAAAAATATTTTGAAAGAAACGTATGACGTCTATATTTTTATAAACAACTGCGTCTGTGTTTCGGAATACGAATATACATCAGCAGCATACATTGTACGAGGGATATTTAAAAGTTCTGAATATTAGTCCGCTGTACAACCAAGTTCTTTATTAGTGAACAGGACGTTAGTGTATCCACTTAAAGTACTCCCCATGCACCTCTACACGTTTTTTCGGTCTGATTATCCAATTATTAAATGCCATTTGTATTCATTTTTTGGTATGTTGTTCATACACTGGAAAACCACTTTCAACTGCATGGCGGCTTTCGTATCGTCAGCCCCTCAGCAAATCTTTGGAAACGGGATTTAGCCAAAAACTGCTTGGAACTAAATCATGGCTTTATGGAGAATGTGGCAAACTTTGGATGATGTGCTCCATTAAGAAGCTTGTCACGACGGCGGACTTATGTGCCAGTCCGCTGCCATGGAGTAGATGGATACCTCGGTACCGGTGCGCAGACAGGTGGTTTTGTAGTGTTCCACAACCTTTGGCAACACTTTGGAGGCATAAAAATGTCCAGCGACACTAGCTGAGTCAAGCACAGGAACCTGGATGACCGGGCCTTTTGCATTGAAATATAATGCGTATAAAAACTCTCTTGACAGTCCTACTACATCAAGCTTTTTGTGTCTCTGCTCGTCTTCTCCGATCCAAACTTTATTCTTTTCTCTTTAGTCGGGTTCAAAAAAGTATATCCATGTTTCATCACATGTAAAAATTTCATTCAAACATCTCTGGTCACTCTTTTCAGAATTGGCAATTAGCTGTTTGGCGAGTTCAACCCGAGTTTGTTTTTGATCAGCCGTCAACAAATGAGTGACCCATCTTGCACACACCTTTCTGAGCTTCAAATGATTCTTCGGTATATTAAAAGCAGCTGTCGAAATAATGCCCGTAATAATAGAAATATCTTCCACTGTGTATCGATCGCCTTCATCAATTTCCTCCTTCAAAGGAGCTACTTCCTGCTCACCACACGCAGACAACGGTCTTCCAGAACGTTGGTCATCTTCCATGGAGGGACCCAGGGTGGTCGAGTGGTCTAAGGCGCTCGCCTTCACATCTTACCTCAGTCAGCGCGGGTTCTAGTCTCGGCCCGACCAACGTGGGTATGTGAGAAAGTTTGCCAGTAGCTTCCCGTGGGTCGGTGGTTCTTCAGAGTCTTCTCGGGTTCTTCCTCCACCACATATACTGGCTGCCATGTATAACCTGTCGTGTGCTGAAAAATGGCGTTTAACTCCACAAAACCAAACCAATCTTCCATGGATTCGCGACCGCATGGGAGCCGCGATAGCTTAGTTGGTAGAGCGTCAGACTTGTAATCCAAGAGTAGCGTATTCGATACCAGCCCAGGCTGAGTCCTTGGGAAAGGCATTTAACTCCCATTTTCTCGGCATGATGTAGCCAATAATGGGTAAACCCACAAAAACAAACCATCTTTAAAACGATGAAACCACCTCAAAATTGTAGGACTTTACATAGAATTACATCCGTAAATTGTATCCAAGTCGGCCTTGATATCAGTGGGAGAGTACACTAAGAGCGCACGGATTTTACAGTATGCTCTTTGCTCAGTAGCACGATTGTTCTCCTCCGACAATTTGAAGACACTGTTATTTACCTATCTTACGTCACATGCATATATCTGCAGGTGTCTGGCGTACGTGCGGCTGCATAGTAAAGAACCCTATTTTGCCTATCAATCAGCATTAAATTTTTGACTCGTCAAAGCAAAAAAAAAAAAAAAAAAAAAAAAAAAAAAAAGAAACAGTTATGACAAAAAATATTCGAAACTTTTCAAATGCTCCTAGTCTGTGTGTTCATACTACGGTTCTCTTTTTTCTTCATATTGCTGTCGCAACTTATATGTCAGGTAACTGTTTTCATAGCTTTCTTGCATAAATTTTGAATTAAGAGTAGTGCTTCTACAGAGAGCATGTATAGTGTGTGTTTCAATGTTTATGAGTTGAAACTGTTAATTTGTGCTAGTGTTTTTGCTGGCCATTCATTTCTTCAGTCTTTTATCTTTGTTTCGCAGTATTTGCTGTAAAATCTTATTAAAAATTTGCGAAGTTCGTCTATTTTTTATTTTGGTTTGTCGCTGTTGGACTACCATTTATCCATCTTTCGGTATTTTTCTATGCTTGAATAAACATATGTCTGTTATTTAGCAGTAATCCGCAAAATATATAAAATGACAAAATAAGGAATAATTATAAAATCAGAAGATATTATATCAACTGATCATTTTATAGAATAACTTACGGAATGCCTAAGATAAAGTTATATGCATCAGTGTTATGATACCATTTCACAACTGAGATTCACACGTCACAATGGAGTAATTGACACGATTATTCAACCAATTAGAAATGTACACTGACGTCATCCACCCCTGTTATGTATAACATTGTTTCTTGAGGAACCTAAGTTTTAATTTCCTGCTGCGATTGAAAGATATTTTTTCCCGCCTGGAAAATAAAGAATAGGCAATTCTTCGTTTGTTTGTTTTTCTTAAGTATGGACAAAACTCGAACAAAAAAAAAATATGAAATCAGTTAAATGAAATGTTCAAGTTGCACGGGATGGACTTTTCGAAATCTAATATGTATTTATGTATCAGCGTTTCATGGTACCTTATTACAATACTGGCTATAAACACATCATCTACTGAGTCTGGGTACAATTATATAGTGTAGACTGATAGTAGATAACGAAAAGGACAAGACCATTTCATACCGAATTTAACCCAGTTGCTCCGTAATTATCCGAATAACCTCCGGAGTCACTTTATGCTCAGCCAATCAAACGCTGGTGGGCACATGTACATTCCAAAATAGCGTGGAGTGTTGTTCCGGACTTTCAGAGAAATACAAAATTGAAGAAATGCCAACTACTTGTATCGTCAGAGGTTGCAAAAATCGCTCAAATCAAGGATGTAGTATTAAATTTCATCGTCTGCCATGGAGAGACGAAATGTTGTGTAAACAGTGGCTCATACGAGCAGGAAAATCGGAACTTGAATTGACCGGAAAACGAATGTCACAATTCAAGAATGCGAGAATGTGTTCGCTGCATTTTAATGGTGAAGGGACTTCCACAACTTTACCGTCAAGAAATATTCCAGGTTTGTTATACCACAAATTAATACGAAGAAATTCTTTATATTTGTCAACAAAACACATTTTGTTAAACGGTGTCATGGTAAAAAAAAGTTCCGTTAAATATGTCCTAGGGTAAATAAAATTAGGTTCAATAATTTAGCATCATAAACTATTTTCATATCGTGACTTTATTCAGTACTGATCAACAACGTCATATTTTGTGTTTCTGTTAACCATCTTGGTAATTTATATAATTTAGTAATTATTTGTTCAAGTCTGTTTTTAAATTAAATTAATATTGGGATCAGGATAAATTGGAACTCCTCCTAAGCATATTCTTACCTTCAACCTAAAGTTAAATGTGTAGTTTTTAAGCTATATAATGTGTATAATATTGTTATGTATTTTTTTAAAATTCAGACTTTGAAAGACAAGAGGCTGCTGCAGGTCTAGTTCAGCTTGCTGTACCACACATGGAGTCAAACCAGAGAAATGTTTACGGTTCGTTCCATTCTTATACGTTTCAATAGACGGTTCACGCCTTATAAACATGTGTCATTAGAGTTGATTTCTCACAAATTTGATTGCTGATCTCTACTAGTCAGTTTTGCTGTGGTGTGACGCCATTGACTGGCCTCCATATTTGATTACCAGTAAATTGTCGAATAATACATTGATACATTATTTTACGACTGCGAATAATGCAACCTATCCTATACATTTTGACATTTTAATATAAATGAAGGGCGAGTAAATGTCGCAATGTGTATTGTAGTTTCAATCTAAAAAAAATTGTAGTTACAAGTTTAACACAAGTGTCATTATACTATTTAAATTGAATAATTATATTTTACAGGTGATCAAATCAATCCTGATAACCGCACAGAAGATATAATAAATATACTAGAGGCTCAACCACCATTAATTACTCCAGGCCGGACCCCATCTAAAATATTAAAAAGAAAACTGTTCAGTGACTCTGCATCACAAGTCACACCAAAGAGAAAAACAACTTCTATAGGAATACAAAGAACCCCCGGCAAGCAAAAGCACATGCAAGTAACCCCTAAACAGAAGCGGTCGGAAAAATCAAGCACAGACATTAGTATAAGTATAGAGACACAAACTGAAACACAGACAGACTCCAAGATAACATGTGACAAGTCGAGTCAAGTCAACATTTCAAAAATTGAGAATTTAAAATCTTCAGACAAAGAATTAAAAAGATATACTGGTATTGAAGATTACAAGCTTTTTACAATTCTACACAAATATTTAGTGAGTTGTTGCTCTCATACAGAATGTGAGATTATCCCTGGTCATGGTGATCCAAACAAACTTTTTTCTCACAAAGATTCAGAAAATCAACTTCTTGTATTATACAAATTAAAACGAAATCCTATAGATTCAGTTATTGCCTCTGATTTTAATATTTCTACAGGCAGAATTTCAGAAATTTTTAAATTCTGGATTAAACGAATGTATAGAAAGTTTAAGATTATTAAAATATGGCCTTCAAAGGAAAGTATTCAAAAACATACGCCATTATCAACCAAACAACATTTTCCAGATCTAGTTACAATTGCAGATTGTGTAGAATTCAGTACACAGGTCCCAAGATATCCCATAGCTGGAAAACAGATGTTTTCAAATTACAAAAATTGTCATACTGTGAAAGCTATGTACACCTCTGCTCCAAATGGAGCTTTAATTCATTGTTCAGATATGTTTGGCGGAAATTCATCCGATAAGGAGATTTTCGGACAAAGTGATATAGTGCACAAACTGTAACATGGCGATGGTCTTATGGTTGATAAAGGTTTTTTGATACGGGATTTAATTCAGGGAAAAGGAATAACTCTTTATAGACCCCCATTTCTCTCAGAAAAGAGCAAACAGTTTGACTCTCATGACCGTGATTCAGGTAGACTTATAGCTAGATCGAGAATAATAGTTGAAAATTATAACACTCGCCTTGCTACATTTGCATTCTTGAAGCAAAAAAAAATCCCAATACTGTACATGCCACTCATGAATGAACTCGGCTATATCTGTGGCTTTTTAGCAAATTTAGGACCTTTAATCAGATCGAACAAAGTTTCTGAGGGGGAAGACAGTCTACCTGAAGAAATGGACGACTCATAAACAAACATATATTGCCTCGTTAACAGTCAATAACTGTAATAAAGTTGCTTCATGGCCATAGCAAAAGGATCTAATTTCCAATGTGAATGCCCAGGATGATCGGGGTCTACATTACTCACTATTCGCATTGGAAATAGATGCCTTTTCCCATGGCACAAAACACATTTAATTAACTATATATGATTCTATGAAGAGGTCCTTCATGGCCCAAGATCTTACGGTGCAGTCTCAAGATCAAGATTAACTCTGGTCACTAGTCATGGGTTCGAGTTCTACTAGTACTTATGTTAGAAAGTCAAAGTACTCACTAAGGGTATCTGATTTCTACTTAAATATTTGAGGTCTTCCACCAATTAACCCTTAAAATGTTATTTTATATATTAAATGGACTGCTCTTTCTTCGATTTTGGACCATTTATTTTGTGAAGGGGTGACTGTAAAAGTTACTGACGAGCTGCGATCAGTATAAACCCTAATCAGTCAGCATTTACCAGGCTGATCTGGTTTACACTGGTCGCATACATCATCTTATTCGCACTCAGGCAGCTAAAGGGTAGTGTTCAACCAACTCATTTTATGTTCTGTCTTTGTTTTGTAAAGAACAAAATAGAGCTGCATTTCAAACTAAACAAATTGTTTATTCAATTGTTTGTTTTTTTGTCATTAGTATACTTCAGTTCAAGAACTAGCATCATGAACATTAATGATATCATACATGTATGTGATTATGTGCATTCAAACATGCCCATAGCAAACACTTGATGAAATGAAAGGGGATTGGTATCATAGATATGTTTTTATTTTATTCCTTAGCTCGCTATATTTATATAATGGGCTGTTTTTTCTTTAAATTTGTATCATTCCATTTATGCTACAAAAGGGTGCTTTGGAGAGCAGAGAACATTGTAAACCCCGATCAGCCTGCCGGTTACACTGGTCGCATACACGATTGTAGTTGTGCTCAACTGATGAGCAGCGAACAGATAAAACCTAGACCAGCAAACAGTGTAAATCCTGATCAGCAAACAGTGTAAACCCTGATTAGCCTGCAGGTAACTCGCAGTCAGATCTAGGTTACACTGGTGGCATAAATCATTGTAGTCATGCTTAGTGAGCTGAAGGTTTTTTATGAAGGTTAACACTTGGGCATGTTTGACATGCCAAGAGTTCATAAAATATAGAATATATATATGTATTATTATAACTATACATTTATTATTATGTATGTTTTATGTAAAACACATTTGATTGGTAAAATAATATAATCAGCAAGATTCATCAGAGGTGAATATAAAGTGGAGATAAACAGTTAGAATTTTCATAATAGCTGCAGATGTATTGCAGTATTTATTTTTATTTCTTTTTGTACTTTTGTAAAATTTTGTCAGCCATATACTCATCAAAAAAGGTCTCACATTTTGGCAAGAATTTGTCTACCCATTCTTGATTCAATTCAAATCGCTGACAATGAAAACTTCCAGACTCTGGATGAAGCAAGGCCAAATCACAATACTTTGCAAATGACCTACATACATAAAGTTGCAACTGAATTTGGTGATACCAAGCATAATTAGGTTTTAACTGAAAAACTTGGATTGAATTTCCATTTTGGTTTATTTTCACAGATTTTAATGGGTACCCAGGTTCTTTAATACTATCACCAACAGTCTTGTGGCTCCATTTTACTGCTACTTTACATTCCACAATACCAACAAGAGAGTTATTTTGTTCAACTCCACCATCAGGCGACGCTGCAATGAAACCCTGATCATTATCTATAATTAAACCCAACTTTTGAATAGAAATGTTTGAACCCCCTTTTAGTTTCTCAGCAACATACCGATTGATAACTATCGGCTCCATTTCTAATCCATATTTCATTGCTGCTGAGGAAAAAGAAGATGGCTCTAATATTGCACTACTTATTGTGTTGGGGTCAGACTTTTCTTGTACAAAAAAAAATTACAAATACGGCTAACAATAGAACCAGTTATCCTCAGTTGTCTCAAAGTAAACCAATCAGACAATCTGCTTTGTAGAAGAGTACTTTGTTGAATAAGTAGTTGTTCATCCTGGGTGACTTTTAAAAAGTTCTTTAAATCTATTTTTTTTGTGATACTATCTGAATGAGATAAATCTGTGATATTTTTAAAAAAAAATTCCATATAATCATATAATGTATTTACTGAGACAAGTGTTTCAACTGGATCATTTTGACTTGCAACAGTATTTATTAATAGCTGTTTACTAGGGTTGGATTCTTTACTCCATTGCTCTAATTCACCAAGGAATGATTTTGCAAAAGCTTTCTCTGTGTCGCAAACTTTATTAAATTTATAAGCCTCCGGTTGTTCTCCTTTTAATGGCCGGTTCTGTTTTCTTTTTTTTCCATGCTGTTTTCGTGTAAAGTCTATATCAAAGATTGGAGTTGCTGGAAGTTTAACTAGCCTTGGCTTATTCCAGGCCTCTAGTTTATCTAAAAAGAAAAAGGAACATTTTAGGTAACAGGCTAAAGAAAATTAAATGTGTTTCTACTACCACTGATGTAAAAAGTGGGCAAACATGTTTTTACCCAAGACTGCTTTATTAAAGTCTGTACAACCGATTTCATCTCAAGTTTTCTGTGATAATTGGTCAATATATTGAGTAATTACAAATCATTGTTTGATATATTTTGATGTAAAAATTTATATTACTTCTCTCAATAACTAGTATTTTATACCAGTAGTCAATTGATATTATTGTGATTTTTCGACTGACATTAAAATAATCATTATTTTCTATGATTGTTAATATCTATGTTCATGTTTCTTTTCATCTCTTTACCTAAATGACCTTTTTTTTAAAAAAATAAAAATAAATCTCAATTATTTCATTTATGTGTTCTTATTTAATGTCTTTGTAAATTAATAACTGGAATTTATAGTATTAGGTCTCGGCTTGAAGATATCGATGTACATACCAGTACATGATGGAATGTCCTCAGGAAGCACAAACACCTTTACAAAATCTTCCAGTGCATAACAAAGTGCAGCGGTATGTTTGCACGTACAGTTAGGACCAGACCCAGCAGGGCATGAACAGCTAGCATGTATGATGTCACCCTCTGAGTTAAGCATCAGAATCACTCTGTAGAATTGCTGTTTCATGTGTGCTAGAACATCAGCAGAAACAACGGCCTTTTTTGCAACTTCATCTTGCTTCACACTGATATGCTGTGATAAAAGAACACACCCTTACATTTAAATGTTTTCGTGGATGACAATAAGCATACAATCATGTTCATTACGAAGGGCAAATGTTCATGTTTCAGGATATCACCCCCACATACCAAAAATGTGTTGTCAGTATGTAAGCTCCCACCTTGAAAACAATTTAAAACATATTAAATGTGCTAGTTTCAAAGGTAATCATAGCCCAATACTTAGATGCAATATATTGCCATCATTTATATACATGTATTTACAATTTAAAAAATCTTTGTGTGGATGGGGCAACTTGAAACAAGCTTATATTTTTGGACATGTTTATCATAAAAACCACCTATTTAAATCCAATTAACTATACATACTACACTTAAAATGTGTGTTACATGTATTTGTACTGCGACTTGATAAATAGTTTTGCACTCGCCCGTGAACTTCACAGAATACCGATGGCGCCGATGATCGGTTTTTCCAAATTCCACCGAGTGGAACTAATTAAATGATGAAACTTTACATATAAATTATCCTCAGACTTTAAAAATCAAATGGGACAAAATTAGGTGAAACGCATTTTATTTTACTGACATTTTGGATACAGAGAAATAGTTTGAACAACTTGTTCTTTGATTGTCAGGATTAAACTTTTTTACTTCGACACCGTTTGCATACTTACATGTACATGTCCGGAGGTAAACAGCTCGAAGCTATTCGCTTGTATGGCTTTGAAATCCACCCTGGTTTCCAGAAAATACGATACTATGGTTCCAATATTAAATTTTGTCAATATCTGCAGCAGCATCGCTGTTGAATAGGCAGTTTTCAACTCGATAAACGATGATTAAGTTGATGCTGATGATGTTGTCCGCCATCTTTTGACCACCAGCTATTGAGTGGTTGTTACCGTCAGCTGACCAATCGCCACGTGATCAAAATTCCGAGCGAATTATGAAGTCTGCATGAAATGGTCTATTTAGCTCTTTTTGGTATTTACAAACATGTAAATACGGACACGTTTGCATGGATTTATAAAACTGTTTACTCTTAATTTACTGTCTTGTTGAGAGAGAGAGAGAGAGGAGAGAGAGAGAGAGGGGGGGGGGGGAAGAACGCTTTTAATGTTGTTTTGTTTTGTTTTTGTGTTTGTTTTTTTGTTTTTTGTTCTTGGTTTTATTTCCGAACACCAGTCGGTGTTATAACGAGTTTAGAAAAGTAGAGGGTCTGGACTTAGTTGTTAAAAACAAAATGGTAGTGAAAGTGTTGAACACTTTTTAAAAAATGCAGAGAACAAACGCATCAATAACATTATCTTTTGTTAAAATCAATCGATTATCTTTATTATTGTAGATAAATATGTAAAAAGTTGTTCTCTGGTTAATGTATTTCGATAATTGTGTTTTGTGTCCATTTTAATAGAAATGGGCAAGAAATTATTACGAAACACGTGACATGATCCTTCATTTTCTAAACAGTCATCAATAATGCTATGCGGATATCACGAACAAGACAGATATTAGAAATTATGCTATACAACAAAGAATTACAATTTGAGTTCCTCATGTTATACATGACAGGGATTTATGACGTCAAAGTGTTGATTTCTAATTGGTTGAATAATCGTGTCAATTACTCACTTGTGACTTGGGAATGGCAATTGCGAAATGGTATCATTCACTGAAGTTAATATAATCTTACCTCAGGCATTCCGTAAGTTATAATATAATTGTTTTAAATTGATATAATATCTGTTGAGTTTCTTGTTCATTCCATATTTTGTTATTTTAGATATTTTGTCAATTATTGGTATATACAGAATATACATACATACTTAAATACATACAGAAGGACTGAAAGAAAGAAATAATGACGCACGTTTAATTACAACAAACAATAAACACGTTTGGATATATTTCATAGCAATGAGACAGTGACAAACCAAAATGGACAAACCAAAAATGAAAAATAGGCGAACTTGATTCATCTCTTACAAAAGGAAGTAACTACATTTATTTATGTGTGGTTTACTTTATTTGCATTTGCATAAATTTACAAAATATAACATCTCGGTACCGACACGTTTCGAATCTAGGCTATCAACAGTGAGAAAATCTATCTATCTATCAAAGCAACTAAGCATATATACATACAGACAGACATGCATGAATACGTAAATGCGTCGACTTCTATAACTGTTTATCTATCAAACCAACCGAACATACATACATACAGACAGACATACAGACAGACGTGGACACTTTATGGTATACCTTTCATCACAGTACATTCAATCGCATTACTGCTCACTAGCAAAGTAATTCACCAACAAAAGATTGAAAATCTGTAACTTTTCACATAAAAGCAAGAACCATAGCCGGCAAGAAGTAGTTTTGTAAAGAAAAATGTTTATCCCAGTAATTTATAAATGATAGATAATGTGTATTCTTTAAAATGTTTATATCAAACATAGATTTTCATTATTATGACACGTGGCGTGCGAAATATATTTTATATGTATAATACCAAAGTAGAGGTGAGATGAAAGTAAAAAATGATGTGTAAGTGTATGTTACATTCAAATTAAGGTTTCACCTTTTAAAGAACTAATTACTCATCAATTCGTACAGGTGACTTTCTGCTATTAAACATACTGGGTAATGAAAGAGTAATAAAAGGATTCTGTCTGCGAAGAGCAAATACTGACAGACTAGCATTCTGAAAGAAAAACTGTAAGTTGTAGATCATTCGGATGCAAATATGTTGATTAAATTATCTGAGACAAATACGAATTCGTTTTGTCTGAGGAATATTTAACGTGAATAATACATGAAAAAAATATAAAGAGCCTTTTCTCCAAATCAGATCATACAAAATTACGCATGAACGCGTCCATAACATGGTATTATGTTGATGGCATGCAAATCTGTCGTTTAAAATAAATAGACACTGGAATGTCAAAAATACATTTGAAATCTTGGAGTTTGGCCAAAAGTAATGTGAAGTAGACATTTTAAGGAAAGGTCTGAATACATAATTGTGTGAGACCTTTCAGAGCAGGTTGATAAGGTTAGGGCTTTAATATAATATTGAAGTGATTTTTCTGCTTGTTTTACTTGATTACTACATTATATTTTGCCTTATCAAATTGTTATCAATATAAACTTTGCATTGTCAAGTATTGTCGCATCTATATATATATATATATATATATATATATATATATATATATATATATATATATATATATATATATATATATATAACATGTTTACATAGCATTGGAATTCAAGACCGGTTTTATTAGCAGCTGGACTGTTATTTCCATGTCTTGTTGTGACAAAAGTCAGGTACACAAAGTAATTTTCCATTAAAACTACTCATATTCTGATGTGAGAATTATCAGGTAGGCCAGTATTTTCATGGGAATTTCGCAATTAGACTGATGTGACATAGGTCATGTAGGCATGTGTATTTATATACAGATTTTGGTAAGCAAATTCATTCCTATTCTATAATATTGGATCTAAAAGATCTGTCTGTAAGGAATTGTTTTTTAGTTGTGTTGTTGAAATCAGATATAATTGGAGAGGAATTATTTATTTACAATATGCATTGGAAATATAAAAGTGCTCATTAATTTTTGTATTAATACATGATTTTGTGATTTACGTGAACTCATTCAAATACATGTGTGGTACATCAGGACATTCAAGGCTATTGGCGTTCATTCGGAACATTCTAGTATCTTGGACTTGTGATTAGGACATTTAGGATTATTTGGAATGTAACTGACAAATTGTAAGTGTCTTTTGAATTTTCACATTAATTGTCTAGAAATAAGTTGCTTGTTGATTTTACTTGATTTTGTTGGTTTCACTTTCTTTCTGTTATATATATATATATATATATATATATATATATATATATATATATATATATATATATAGAGAGAGAGAGAGAGAGAGAGAGAGAGAGAGAGAGAGAGAGAGAGGATTACAAATGTGCACCTATCCCTGGATTCTACAGGAGAATGCTTGGTAACATTAACAGAATTTTTAAATATGAATAAATAATATTATCGTACAGGTTAGAGAATTTTAATTCGTACTCTACTGAGATTCGAACCCGGATCCATGGATTACGGCACCCATCGCCTTGCCTGTAAGCAGCAACCCCTATACCATCTCGACCATGCAAACATCACCAAAAAATGATACCACCGACTTTGTAACATCATTGTTTGGTGATGTCTGCATGGTCGAGATGGTATATTGGTTGGTGCTTACAGGCAAGACAATGGTGGTTGCCATAACCCGCGGATCTGGGTATTGTAATATTGTTGGGTTCGTGCAGAAGACGAGGTTTATAAATACCGTTTTCTTGGCACATGATACAGAGGTAATTTAGGTCGCAAAGTGAGTGTGTCTGCTACTCAGAAATGCCTATATCCACAAATAGGTTCTGTCCTTTGTGAAGATGTGCGCTAAGTCGAAAATTACTTCAAAAAGTAGTCCATAGCAGCTCCAGCAAGCATTATTATCAATATAAATGATTGCTTCTTTATTTCATGATCAATACTGTTTTTGACAGTTCTAAATTGCCATGTGTCATCTGAACGTCGAAAAACCGAATTGCATTAGTAAGCTTGACAACAGTACATGTATGTGTCATCTGAACGTCGACAAACCCAATCGAATTAGTAGGTTTGACAACAGTATGTGTCATCTGAACGTCGAAAAACCGAATCACATTAGTAGGTTTGACAACAGTATGTTTCATCTGAACATAGAAAAACCGAATCACATTAGTAGGTTTAACAACAGGAATATTCTCATCCTAATCGTTATCTTCTTCATCTGTTTTTACTCACTCTGCCTTCTTTTCTTCTTGTTGTTCTAGCATGTATTGCTTATCAGCCTGTGATGTATCACCAACAATTGATGTATTAGAATTGATAGCAGGATTTAAATCAAGTGCAAACGAGATTTCTTAAAATTATTGTGATATCCAATGATAGTACCCATTTTCATAACGATGTCAAGGGGTAACAAGGTCATCTTTAGCCAGAATGTGCAGATCAAATTACATTGTTTCATATCAATGTTATTGATATTTGATTTGAATGCACCATCATCTGGTAAATATATTTTACATTCAGACAGCAGTTTTCGCATCTGCAAATACAGATATAATTTGTATACTGATTTCACTAATTCTGGTACATTTAGATCTATTAAATGCAAGTAGAAAACACCACAACCAGACGTTGTCATCCAATCCACACTGCCCAGTTTAGTGGATTCATCCAAAATTTCGTGTCACATTGTGCCGTGTATCTGGTCATACTGTGAATATGGTCAAATTTTAAAGTGTAGTTATATAAAATGTTGAATAGCTTGTGTGTGAAAAATTTAGTTTCAGTATGGTAAATTTGTGTCTCAAATACATTTGCTATCTTAACTTGGTCAGGGTGAGTTAACCAATTTAATACAGCAGTTTGAATGGCAGGTTAAAGGTAAGGTTATGTACATCTTTTCGTTTCAATCTGAAGTCCATTTATCTACATGGAAAGGTATGTGTGCCTTTCATACAAATAAAAAAAAATAATGTATTAAACAATATGTACTTATACTTAGTATATGAAATTTGCTCTTTTTGTACAAATACATTGAGCATATAATTACTGTTTTTCCTCATTCACAAATTATGAAAGAAGTAAAAAGAGATAATAATGAAACATATGAAGTTCATTCAAACTATATCTCAAAAAAGCTATAATCCCCCTCCCCCAATGTTTGTTGCACAGCAGGGCTGAGCAAATCCCATTGCCCGACGTCCCGGACTATTCATTTTCGAAGTCGAGCTAGTAAAATTTTCCAAGTCGTTAGTCCGGGACAAGTGCTTTTTAAAAAAGTCGGGTAAGTCCTTATTTTCGTGCTTTAATCACTATATATACCTTTATTTGGCCAATCATGCCCTCCGGGCCTACTGAATACTTGATTCTACCCCTCTTCATGTATACATTTACATCCTGTATAACACATAACTGTGATCAGTGATAATTGTCGCATATGCGCACGTTCTGTTAGCACATGACTGCATATTGGGCTAAGCGACCAAATTATCGGCAAATCAAAACGCGTCAAACAAAAGAAAGCCAGTATGATCAATTAGCAGTGTTTTAAGCGGCTTTGTTGCTTTGTGTTTACTCAAGCCAGATCCTCACGAGCGGCTCACTATGATTTTAATCCAGCGAGTCAGTGTAATTAAATTAATGAAAGGTACTTTACCGACATCAGTGTTGGTTACCTTTATGAAATGATTAAATGACAGTAATGATTCTTTAATTTTTAATTGATTATACAGATGATTAACTTCCACGTGCGATATTGCGTTTGAAGCGAAACAATTACGCTAATTAATGAGCTGTCTCTGTTCTTATTTAAAAGAGAAAATGTATGTTATGATCACTTTAGAAGTAGTTGTCAAGCAAGCTGATAGTTACTCTGTGGATAAAATGAGTTTGCTAAATTATTTTCGCAAGGAAGGTAATTACACTCATACTTGCGAAGGAAAGTCGTTGACGAAAATTGTCTGAACATGGCCCGAACAAAGCAAACTGCCCGGAAATCTACCGGAGGAAAGGCTCAAGCAAACTGCCAGGAAATCTACCGGAAAGGATTTAACCCCCATATTCTAGTACTGAGGATGGAAAGTCGCTTCCAGTGCTTTTCTAGATAAGTATGTGTTATGAATCGATAAAATATGTTTTTGAACTGAGAACATGTTTCTCCTAAGAAAACTATGAAATGACATAATCTATTATTTTTGAATACATATTACAATATACTAGTGAAATATTATTTGTCAACAAGTTTACATAATCAAGTTGCACGGACGGCACGAAAATGCCAGTCCTCCAACACCACTTTGACTCTATGGTGAAATATAGGGCGGGACAGAGAAAGCTTCTGGCAAGCAGACGCCCAGGTACGCAAGGGATTGACCTATCTCAATACACAGCTGAAGAACGACCTAGAACAGCAGATATCCTTAAAACTTTAATGGCAAAAGGTATAAAGTCAGATCTCATAGAAGCATTGACACAAAATGGAAAAGGAATATACCTATTACACCCAAAGGGAGAAAACACTCTGCTAGAGAAGGGGCCCATAAAAATAGGAAACAAAACAGGGCAAATCATCGATCCACTAGAAATAGAGAGAGAAATCGCAAATAAATACGAGGATGTCGACATAACTGGAATCCCCATAGAAATTCCCCTGCTAGTCACAAAAGAAAGACTAGAACAGAAATTCAGAATAAAAATAGAAGATGCACAAATGGCAACATACAAAGAGTATCCAACCATACAAACAGGAGCTAGGATAATCCAAATACAGCAAGATGAAGCAAAGAAGATGACAACTTTCTTCTTCATTCATGGTTTCTTAGTTAAAACGTGGTATAGAGGCTGTATATACCACAGGAAATGCCCCAAATGCAAGGAAACAGGACACAATCCGAGGAAACGTACCAAGATACAATTACCAAATGAAAACATCCCTAGAATAGAAACAACACCAATTCCTCAAACTATGGAACAGGGAAACAGCACACCAACCACACCAGAAATAAGAATAGAAAACCCTATCGAAATGGAAACACCAAAGAATAGACCCAAAACTCCAGAACAAGTAACTCTGTTCACTAGTCGGGCAGACCTACAGATTGGAGCAAAATACCAAGCACATTCAGAAACAGAGCCAGATAAAGCAACAAAGAAACAACAGACTACAGCTCCACCTCCCAACAGAAAAGAACTGCCAGCAGGGAGAAGCACAGCAGAACAAGAGAAAAAAACCAAAGAATCAACAGTAGAACCAATCACCCACAAAAAAGAAACAGCAGAAAACAAAACTACAAGTAAACAACGGGGAAAAAGACCAAGGAAAGTAAAGGAAAACAAGACTGATACAGAAACCAGGAAAGAATACTACAAACTGGACTTTGGAGAAATAAATGCATCAGACAAAGACATATCTCCAACTCAGCCACTACAAAAAAGAAACAAGACAACCAGGAAAAGCCCAGAGTGCAAGGACGCAACCAACCTGAGAAGAAAAAAAAAAAAAAATAAATAAAATAAAATAAAATAATAATAATAATATTAATAATAATAACAATAATAACCTGATGTACTAATCTACAACAATAACTCTAGCATATACAATATATACTGATCAAATCTTAACATTAATAGAACGTACAAAGTAGACAGCGTGTAAGTCTTTTTTGGGGGGGGGGGGGGATACTGTGTCTCGTTTTCCCCCGTATGGAGGAAAGACAGCTGTCCATGCATCCGAAAAAAAAAAATGTACCAATATCGACAACTTATATGCACTAACAAACTATAACATAAAATAAGCATAACCTAACAAAAACCATAACAGAGAAAGAGAAGAGAGAGAAAGATGAACACACATACACGCATATAAAAAAAAAAAAACGACACGCATATAAAAAAAAAAAACGAACTTGTAGAATTAACATAAAACTGAAAATAGAAATTTGAACTATATAGTGCCTGTCCCAGGACAACAAATATATACATAACAACAAATACACACATGACAATACAAGGGACTTGAATTTAAAGAAACCAAAACAAGACCTCTGGTAAAGGTCACTATATCCCACAACTTATAACGGAAACCCGCCCGACAGGCAATACCTGAAGGGAGGTGAGTATGAGCCTGGACCCCTAAACCAAGAAAACTTGAAATATAGGAAAACAAAAAGAGGAACCTCACTCAAAAACAAAATTTGTTTCCCTTTCAAAATTTTAACATTAATCAACTTTAAAATAGTATCAACCGTTTGGTATTTGGAAATTTATTGAGGGGACTTTTCCAATGCTCTAACCAGCCATATATGCTGGGAAGGACTAGGATTAGACCACAAATACAAAGGAAGGTAATAAGGGCGATTCAGAGAAGGAAACTTTTTGTGAAAGTGGAGGGATAAAACGTAAGACTGCTACTGAGTGTGTGGTAGCTATTTCTCCAAAGAGACATAAGCAAAATCCGTGGTGGCAAAAAATGTCAAATATGACACTACTAAGAGACAGAGAAATTTTCAGCCACATTGGGTTGATTGTTATCCCTGGCTTGAATGTATTGACTCGGAAGGAAAAATGTTTTGCAGTTATTGCAAAACAATATCCAAAACTGGCACAGGTTGGAAATTCACCCAGTGTATTTGTCAATGGAACTGACAAATTCAGGATTGAACCAATCAAATCTCATGACATATCTGGACCCCACAAGGCCTGTGCAGCACCATATATTGAGGACTTTAACCCAGACACAGCTATCAACTGCTGGCTTAGTGCTGGTGCAGTTGGCAGACATATACATGGACATTTTTTTCAAATCCATCAGCTAAAACGTATATACATGAACATTAAGAAGCCAAATGTATAACAACCAATGTTTTGGAAAAATTAAATTCTTTTAAGAAATAATTATGTTGTATATTATTTTGTTTGTTTTTCTATGGATTAAGTACATACATCTAATCAAATCTCGGCAAGTGATTACCATTTTGGGACAAGCGAAAAATAAGGTGGGACAAGTTATAACTCTTTTTTTGTAAAACACACCATCTATATCCTCTTTTTATAATTCCTAATAAACAATTTTCTTATACTTTTCTTATAATTTTTCCAACATGATTCTTTTAGAAGAAAACTCTCCCAAAATCAAAATTATCATAGAAATAAGCAAAGCTTTATGAATGCTAAGTTTCTTTATGTGATTTTCCCTATATACTTTTGTTTCCTATGCACTACTGATGCTGCTCATATTGACATTTTTGTGTGTGACTAGTGACCATAAGTATCATATTAATAGGCATGTTAGATCTACTTTTGAAAAATATGTAGGCTACAGGTATGACAAAATTAATGTGGTGCAATTTCCACTTTATGAGGTTACTATAAAGTCATTGGCACCATATAGCCACTATTGTGCTGCGGCACCATTAAATGCTACAACATACACACTACAAAGCCTATAATGATGGTAGGTGATTTCAAATTTGTTCATGTATAGGTAGATGTTGCATTACTCTCTACAGTGGCACTGGTACCTGGTGTTACATTACTCTCGACTGTGGCACTGGTACCTGGTGTTACATTACTCTCTACTGTGACACTGGTACCTGGTAGGTACAGAACCTTAAAAATAACATGGGCAAACATTAAAAACCTCAAATAAACAATTTTTGTATAAAACCAATGATACTGTTGGTCTTTATTTATGAAATAGTACATTCAGTTTTATCAGATAAATGTTTATTTGAGGTTTTTAATGCTTACACATGTTTTTGGTGATGAAACTTCAAAGTCCTGTGCTGGCAGGCTATTAAACTGATGTATGTAGATTGTTTACAATATGAAATGCTAAAATGCACTTTCAGGAACATGTTTACATGCAGTTTTGATGGTGGACCATTTCAAGTGCATACAACTTCATTACAGTACTGAGCAACAAGTTGTTCTCTTTGTCATTTTATGTATCAAGGACAAATCTGCAAATTCATATAAAGAAAAAAAATGTTTAGATTTTTCTTTCTTTTTTAATATTGGGAAATCTTATATGATAGTTACATATAGTGAATTCATTTGCATGAGACCTATACATTTACATTATTATTTACATTCTGAGCCTATTTTTCCTTGCCTAGTATTTTATCAAAGTAAGATAAAATATTATAACTACAAATTAATAAATAATTTTAGACTAAAATCAAATATGGACAAAGTGATCTAGTCAAATGATGTGGGTCGATATAAAATTTATAAGATATCTTATAAATTTTATGAGATATTTTATGAAAAAAAATAAGATATCTTATAAACAGAATTAATTTAGATATATCTCATAAATTTTATAAGATATCTTAACAACTTAAAAATATATCTTAATTAAATTTGTATGAAAGATGCATTATTAAGTATATTATAAACTTTATATGATAGATTAAAAAATGTATGAGATATCTTATAAAATGTATCAGATATCTGATTAAGAATATGTTATCTTTTAAAACATACAAGATATCTTGTAAAATGAACAATTTCATGAGATATCTTATAACATTTATATGATATATTATTAAATTGTATAAGATATCTTATATGGTTTATTAGATATCTAGTTTTTCAAATAATACAAATTTTGCCTGCTTATTTCTGTTACTATGTTTACATGCAGTTTTGATAGTAGACCATTTCAAGAAACTATAACTTTATTAATAATAATAAATTTATTTAGGTATGATCAGCAAATAACACAGGTAGTAAGTAGGTCATGTAGCAAATACAAATAACTCACATAACACTGACAAAGCACATACATACATATATACATACATACATAAAAAGCAGTTGTAATACAAACATAGAACTACACGATTCACCAAGGATGACCCATACAAGTTTATCAAAACTTATTTTTAATGGGGTCCATAGAGATCAAGATCTTAGGGCAAGGTACATATATAGACACATTTTTCAAATTAAAATAATATATTCGACTAAGCTAAGAAAAAACGATTAAGTATTAAAAACTTAAAAAATGTTTTCAGAATGAAAAATATCACCAATAACCATTTCATTCTAGTAAATATCATTTAGTCTTAATTGTTTCAAGCTATCCTCCTTTACTAGCATTCCCAAACCTTCAAGTTCAAAGTGTCTGATGCTTGATCTAAGTTCATGGTTATGCATACATTTTACAATTTTATTCTGTGCTATTTTCAAGATTTTTACCAATTCTGACATAACACGAAGAAGAGGAATAGTAATAATTACACTGTATTAGAACAAAACGTAATGCTTATTCATGTTTACAACGATAAACATTATTCTTGTCTAAAGAGAAACTTTTACCTGGCATTTACTTTTTTAGTATACTATTGACTATGCATTAACCTGAGAGTAAGTTATCTATATGGAGACCTAAGTATTTATTTGACTTTTGAGAAATGATTGTAAGTTATTTTGAATTCTCTGCTTTTTATATTTCACTTGGAACCAAATAGAATGCATTCGGTCTTACCAAAATGTAAATGATAGTTTGTTATCAGTGAGCCAAAGATTGCAGGATTCTAGTTCTTTCCCAAGCTTTTTGGAAATGTAATCAGGATCCTGATGTGAAAACATGATAGCACTGTCATCTGCATATAATAAAAGCTTACAATCAGAGTCTACGCTAGTTACCATATTATTCACATAACAAAAAATAAGAAGAAGTCCTAAGATACTACCTTTACATCACATGATATTGCCAAAGGTCTGGATTCTGACATGATATTGTCAAAGGTCTGGATTCTGATATGATATTGTCAAAGGTCTGGATTCTGTATTGTTAGCACTGACAAATTGTTGTCTGTTTCTACGATATGATTCAAACCATTCAACGGACGTAACTCCAAATCCAACAATTTTTTACACAATATATCATGATTCACTGTGCTGAAAGATTTTTGTAAGTCGAGCATGATCATTACCGTGTTGAGACCTTTGGACGTCTTAATATGATCAAAAAGATGTATAAAACATGTAACAGTTGAGTATATTCCCCTAAAACCTAAGTGTAGTTTATAAAGTAAGTTATTCTTAATTAAAATATGTTCTAGTTGTCAACACAGACTGCTCTTTCTAGAATGTTGGATACAATATTGAGTATACTAACTGGCCTGTAATTGTTTGCATGAGCCCTACTATCCTTTTTGTAAAGAGGTTGAACCCTAGGAATTTCAGTTCCTCAGGCACAATACCATTTGATACAGACAAGCTGACAATACAAGTAATTGGAATCATCAAAACACTGACACCATCTTTTATAACCTTCCTGGGATATTATCAAGGCCTGCGATTTGACATGGATTAAGGTTACTCAATTCTTTGTCAACAAAATTATCTTTTACAGGCTGAAGTTGGAGTGTGTTATTATGTACATTTCTTACACTGTAAAACTTTTTTAAAAATGTTGAATCTGTTGCGAATATATTTGAAGATTGTGATAATTTCTCCATGACAGTAGATGCTAAATTAGTGAAGAAGGTATTACAATGATTTACAATACCACTGGGACTATGGCAGTTGCTACCATCAGTGGTCAATATAAAAATATTAGCATTATCTTTTGATTTAGAACTGTAACCGAGCGACTTCAACTGTTGCCATAATTTCTTTTTATTGTTTTCAACTTTGTTACAAAAAAAATTAGATTGTGCCTCTGTAAGATCTCTCTGCATTTGATTTCTTAAACTTTGCAAAAATTTCTATACACAGAAGCATTAATTTTATCTTTCCTATAGATGTTCAATAACTGAAGCCATGTATTTAATTTTTACCAAAATTTCCATGGTTCTGGTCTTTGTTTTAATATAACTTCTTTAATTGGAGCAATCTCATCAAGAACTGTTGTAAGCACAATCTGATCCATGTAGCATTAACATCTTCAAAGCTAAAGAGATCTAACTAGCCAATTAATCTGTAACAATTTTGTAATAAATTCTTTGTTACTGTATCATATATTATGATATTTATTCATAATCATAGTTCTGATTTTTGTTGGGTTGTTTCCTGAATTGCTCTTTAACAATTTTCCAAGTACAGAAGGGAAGAAAATGATCACTAATGCATATAGGGATTGTCCCAGACTGACAATTTTTTTCTTCAAAATATGATGTTGAAGTTGATACAGTAACTCTTGTAAAGTCCTTTACAGCATGAGACCAACATGTTGTTCTCCGCCTTTTTATTTTTTCTTCTTCTTTTATTTTTGACATTACTAGTGGCAACCAGTCCTCTATCAGAAATTTTAAAAAATGCAGAGAAAAACTTGTTGGTCTAGTACAGCATGTTATTCTCTTTGCCATTCTATGTGTCAAAGGCAAATCTACAAAATGAGATCAGGAAAGAATTTAATATTGTTTTTGTTTTTCTTTCTAGTTTAGTACTGAAAAAAAAATCTAAAATGATAACATATAGTAAATTTAAATAGTTGAGAGAGACCTACACTGGTACGCAAATGAAGGGGAGGTAATGGCACACAGTAATAATTACGACCCCTTTTCAACAGCATTTCCGTTTGTTTTGGCTCCTTCAGCCATTTGCATTTGCACTGCGTGAAGCTTAAAGAAATATATTGTTTAGTTAGCAAAAAAACAAGCTGGAAAGAAAATTGGTAAGATGTTAATATAGACATTTTGTCCGGTAAATAAGAAGAGGAAAAGACTGCGTATCACTACAGTAAACGCTCAGATAATAAAAAATGCTGCAATTCATGCGTCGAAATGATCAGGATTTAAACTAAGCAATAGTCCCTTTCTGCTTTCGTCTTTGCTGTCTAGATACGCTCAAGAACTGATTGAATAATGGTTCTCTAAATAAGTAATATACATCTTTGAAGCATCTCCATTTCGATTAATGTAAATTTTAATTTTCTTCGAATTTGAGAAGAGTGGTGGATATATATTAAACTGTTCTTTATTATTCTGGACTCTCCTATTTTGACGCACTTTAGTACTTACTTTCACCTTTTCAGAAATATACTCCTTTCATAGAGATACCTCTCATTACTTTAGAAACATTAGTTATTTTGGCAAAGTATGCATAAAAAATGACTGATATATTTCCTAATACTCTTCCTTGCATGCTTTCAACCAGACGACCCCTTGTCGGAAAATGTGTGTATTACGTCACCCATTATGACGCACTTCACAGAAGTCTATTCTTTTAGTGATACCATTGTACATATGCTCGGGGGAAAAAAAACTGTATTGCAGAGAAACATCATCAGGACATAGAAAACTCAAGTTTATGGGAAAAATTACAGAATGAAATTTAACTTGGCATTCCTAAAGCTATTCTTACATTTATCATTAATTTGGTTTTGGTAATAATAATAATAATAATAATGAGGACTTTGTATAGCGTCTAATCTTTAGAAGCTATAAGCGCTTTACAACGTTACCTAAAAAACATATATAATGATATTATTACGAAAAACAAACACCATGAAATTAGAAAACAAACTCATGCTGAAAATAGTTAAGGTAAGGAAACATTATTAAGTCTTTAAGTCTATTCTTGCAGTCGAAATAGGTGAGTGTTAAGAGCACTCTTGAATGAGATCACTGTGTCTGTGTCTAAGTTCAGTGGGCAATTCGTTCCATGTTGCTGATCCCTGGTATGCAAAAGAACATCGGTATGACTTCATTTTGATAGTGGGAATAATGAGAATACGAGTCGGAAGAGGAGCATAAGTATCTTGCTGGTATGTACACATGGGTGAGGTGAGATAGGTATGTTGGACTAGTGCCAGTCAATGAAACGTAGCACAGAGAACAAATTTTGTGTTTGATTCTGGATCGAATGGGTAGCCAGTATAGGGTACAGAGCAGGAGAGAGGTGTGCTCTGTTCGTGGTACTCTAAGAATGATCTGAGCAGCTGTGTTTTGAACTTTTTGAAGTATCTGGAGTAGATACTGAGATGAACCAGATAGAATTGAGTTACAATAGTCCAGTCTTGAAAGTACTAAGGAACACACAAGTGTTTTAGTGACATCAACTGAAAGATAATTGCGAATGGAGCTGATGCATCTCAGCTCAAGATATGCAGCCTTGCATATGTTCATAACATGTTGGTGCAATGAGAGAGTACTGTCTAGAGTAACACCTAGGTTTTGTACTGACTGTGTGAATTTAATGTTCCTGTTGCTGATATTTATTGTTTGAGGTACAGATTATTGTTTGTGGTACAGATTTTGTCTCGAAAGCAAAAAGAATCAAATTTGGAAAAATCATGATGGTATTTTATAAAATTGTGTAGTTATAATTATAAAAGTATTAGATTTAACATGTGACCTTTTTCCCAATACTTAATTGGCATTGTGAACATGCAGAACCTCAATCCTTGAATGTACTGTTTTTGGAACATCAAAACTGTTTTGCATCCTTCACAACTTATTTATCCAGAATGCAAATAATCACAGATAGAAGACATAAAGTTACAGGAGAAGGTTTTATTTTCATTTATTTTCATTCTTGCCATTATCAAACAAATCTTACAAAAATAAATTGGTCATAGTAAGTTAAATATCAAGAATGTCTTAAAAGATTATTGAAAATTTACTGTTCAAGTAAAATTGCTTAATTATCAGATAGAAAATCCTATTACTTTGATTTAAATAAGCAAAAATGTAAAGGATAATAATTTAATTATGAAATATATCGTAAAAGTAAATGTTTTTTGTAAATTTCCACAAATTATAATAACAAAGAACCACCTCTGCAAATCAGTTGTGACAGATCGACATCAAACTGTATAACACTGTACATCGTTCTATACAGTGTTACTGATGCAGTTATCAGCTGTGAGTGACGTTGCTAACACATGTTGAGTAGCAGACTCGATGCCTATTATGGTGGGAAGTTGATTTGCCCCGTCAGAAGAGTTAGTAAGGATTTTTATGAGGATATACTGATTGAAAAAAGAGAATTAGTGAAATGGAGTTTTTTCATGTTATGTATCTTTGTTTCATTTCACAACTGATAAGGATAGGATTTTCGGCAAATTTTGCTGTCTGTGTGACTCGATGTTGATCAGTGGAAATTAATGTTGTGGTTGTGATGTTGTTGAAAGATGCATTCTCTTGAGAACTGGGAGTTTATGACACTGCGTCAAAATAGGGGAGCATCAAAATAGGTAGGGTGTGGGACGATATATGTAAAGTAAATTTGAACTGGACTATAAAACTCACCCCCACCCCCCCCAAAAAAAGAACAAAAAAAAAAAAAAGAATAACAAAAGCAAGGGTTGCAGAGGACCTTATATGTTGTTGGTTGTTTAAACTCGTGATCACCTACCTTCACCTTGTCAGAAATATACTCCACTTAAGTCTCAGATTGAGACCCTCCCATTTTGTTTCAATCAGGCCCTACAATGTAAGATGTTAACCCCTTCATGCATATCACAGAGCTGTCAGGGGTCCTTTAGTGTCGGAAGTGAGATCATCTCCAGGGGGTGGCAGCTGTCTGGTTGGTCACCTGATGAAACCCCCAAAGGGGTGGGGGGTTGGAGGAGACTTTAAGTAAATATCATGTCATGGTCATTCTGTGTTTAGGAATCTCATTGCGCAGACCAGGAAATTTACTGAAGGGAAAAAACAATAAAATCATTAGGTTAAAAATACATGACAGACATCATTTTTTAAGAATGTGTGAGAAAATTCAGGATGTGCATGTGAGCATGATTTCTGTACAAATATAGGTATGATATCAGGGTCAGTGTCTTGCATTGTAGGACTTGCTTACAACCAGGCAACACTTAGTTGGACAGTTTGTATCTTACATCACATTACCTTTTTTTTAAATAAGATAATTTGGTTTACTGATTTATATCCGTTTACCACCTCCACCCCCACCCCCCAATATTTTTTCCAGGTACGGTCAAACCTGTCCTAGCAGTCACCTGTTTTTCAGCGGTCATTCTAATTTCCCCCTGGCAAATTTCCTACATAAATGGCCAGTATTTATTGATCACGTGCTTTCAGCGGTCATCGGCCAGGTGTTTCTTAACCAAACCATGGTTTCACCCTTGCCTTGGAGCGTATCAGCAGTGACCGCTCCAAGTATGCAAATTAAACACTTCTTTTGTTTGATGAGCAAGGCATTGTTTAGATAAAGGTTTAACATGTGAATCAATTTCATATCTTGATTGTACTTACAGTACTCCAATCGCGCTGTCAGTTAAACTCAAAGGTGTCAACATATCGGTTTCAACAAAAGCAAAGTGGTTTTTGTCCTTACATGAGAGAATCAAAGCATTTCATTTCCTGATAGTGGACAAAGTAATCATTATGTTGCAGCAGAAATGGGAGTCAGGGATTATTAAGCATAAGCGAGATATTATGGCCAATTTTGAGAAAAATGTTAATCCAGAGTGTAAGAGATTACGTACAATCACACCAAATGAGTAGAGATTCATGTACACTGCACTTGTGATATCCCTTATGGTTTGTATGCTACTAATAATAGACACAGGAAGCTTCTTTTCATTCCCTGATCATCAAAGATCTCGCACAAAAGCCTACTGTCTTTTGATCTCGGGTGAGTTTGAGCAACTGCTTAATCCATCAATTGTTTGAAGTGTGAACATTTGTTTTCATACCTAATTATTCCAGCTGGCCTAACAAAAAGTCAGTTCTGTGTCACAGGTTACCTGTAAATTTGTAATTTAATTGAGATGCCATTTCTACTGATAAGTGACGATTTAATGTACATGTTGGATTAAAGTGGAACTTTTTATATTATTATTTTGTTTTTTTTCTTTTTGATAATTAGCTAAACTAAATATGTGTATCTTGATAGCATACTACTACTTCTAATAATAATAATGCTAATGCTATTCGGAGCATAGTACATGTATTTGTCATGAACCTGCCTTCAGAGGTCACCTGTCTTCAAAGGCCACTTTGGCTATTTGCCATGGGTGACCTCTGAACACAGGTTTGACTGCACTTATTTTCTTAAACAATGACTCCTTACAAGATTTTTGCTTTCCGTAACTGTGAGATTGGAGCACTTCTGTTTTGTAAACACAGAACAGTTGATGTTTCCTGTCTATTTCGGCATTTCTGAACTTTCTTATCTTAATTAAAAATATTTTTAAAGGAAGTGAACAATGTTGGTAAAATGTGTATATTATTAATTATGAAAAAAAATCTTCCCATTTTTACCGATTTTTACTGATTTTTTGTTGTTGTTTTAACCCTTATTCTTTCCAGTTTTTTATGTTTGCAAAAATAAACACTGAAAAATTCCTTTATTTTTCTTTACAAATAAAAACTGAAAACGCGGAACACTAATTATGTACAACCTAACTGAATGTCAACCATTCTTTCTACCCGAGGCACAGGCAGCAGTTTGGAGTGGGTTCCATAGCACCTACCTCCAGGGGAGGGGGCTGAGGAAGCTAAATTTGTACATATACATTGGTTGTACATGTACATTCATGGTTAAGTTTTTGCATTTAGCTCAGGTTTGTTGCACACTGTATAAATACTGTTATACCTGGAAGTATGAAACTTGGTGAAGTACTACACGCTTATCACAAATGTAGGTCACTGACTTATATTTTACACTTCACTGACTTTGGTTAAAGTTTGAGGTTTAAGTTTATTTCTCAAGCACTGTTCATGATAGAATCATAAAACTATATGATTGTTTGTATCTCTATTAGTACCACACCCTTACCACAAAGGAAGCTCACTGTGACCTACATTTCACATTTTACTAGCTTAGGTTAAGTGTTTTAGTTTAGCTCATGACCAGCTGGTTTGTTTGCACCTTGTATATATAATGTTATACCTAGATTCATGAAAGTTGCTGAGGTGATGCATCTTCATGAGTACTATACCCTCATAACCAAAGTAATTCACTATGACCTATATTTCATGCTTCACTGACCTTGGTTTAATGTTGTGTTCTAAGTTTATTTCTCAAGCTGTTTATTCTAGAATCATCAGACTAGATGATTGTATGAATCTCGGTTAGTACAACACCCTTACCACAAAAGAAATGTCAGTGTGACCTACATTTTACATTATACTAGCTTAGTTTAAGTGTTTGCTTTTAGCTCCTGACCAAATAGGGGTCCCAGGTGGATGAGTGGTCTAAGGTGCTCGCCTTTACAGATCACTCACATCTCATCTCTGTCTGTGTGGGTTTGAATCTCGGCTCAGCCAACGTATGTGAGAAAAACTTGCCAGTAGCTTCCCATGGGTTTATGGTTCTTCCAGGGGTCTTCACGGGTTTTTCCTGCACCATATATACTGGCTGCCATGTATAGCCTATCATGTGTTGAAAAATGGCATTAAACCCACACAAACCAAACCAAACCATGACCAAATAGGCTTTTAGCACCCTATACAGACACATACATATATATATATAAATTCATGCAAGTTGGTGAGGGGATGCATCTTGATGAGTACTACACCCCCCTCACAGAAGTTGGACACTTTGACCTGTATTTTATGCTTCACTCATTTGGTTTCAGTCTCAAGTACTGTTTATGCCAGAATCATCAAACTAGGTGATTGAATGCATTGCTATTAGTACTACACCCTTACAAGAAAAGAAGGTCATGGTGACCTACAGTTAACATCATACTGGCTTATGTGGAGTTTTTGCATGTAGCTCATGACTATATTGGTGCTTTATCTACATGTACTGTATGATACTGCAATAATTGTAATCATGAAACATGGCAAGAGTATGCATCTCGATGAGTACTACACCCTCATCTTAAAAGTAGGTCACATGCATTTCACTGACTTTGGTTCAGAGTGATGTTTTTACTGTTTTTATTATAATCATTAAACTAGGTGATTCTATACATCTCTTTACTGGCTTTGGTTAAGTTCTTGCATTTAGTTCATGACCTCATAGGTATTTCACACGCTTTATGCATACTATCCTATATAGAGTCATGAAATGATTCATGTACTATGTATTGCTGGCTGTCACATCAGGGTTACTCATCTGGCTTCTAGGGCTGGGCAATGATAATAGCTTATCAAGGAAATTGTAAAAACAATTATTTAAAAAAATTAATACAAACATTTTTCAGTTTCTTATCAACTTATTACCTGTACGTTGGTATGATAGAAAAGAATGTTCTTTTTTATGTCATTTATGCCCTGTCACAGTAGGTAGATAGGTGGGTGCCTGGGTAGGTAGGTAGATGTAGGTTGGTAGGTGGTTACACAATATATCAGCACAATACTGGCTATATAGTGCCAATTAATAGTTTAAATTTCAAATTTTAAATTAATTAAAAGTTGTGAAGCTAAATGAATGCCAACAAATATTTTGTTAGAAAAGGGTCTTAAATGTAGATCACTTTAGTTTTAATTTATTTTTTTGCATGATAATGTTTACAATGGATACTGGAGACTAGTGAAAGTTGAGGTGAGCTATGTAATCATTGATTACACCCTGGTTCTTAATATATTTAATCTTGTCAGGATCCAAAAGAGGAAAACTGAGTTTATTTGTTTTCGGCACTAACCAGGGCTTATAAATCTGTCATAGAATATAAAGTATCTGTTTATAGAGCAGCAAGAGAACATGGTATGCCACTTATTACACTTAGAGATAGGGTTGATCAGTGTATCTCGATGGCTGTCACCAAGTCAGATCCCGAGTCGGTTCTTTCTTAAATGGAGGAAGCATAGCTTATTGAGTATATCAAAGATCTTACTGCAGTCAGATATGGTTATACTCAGACTGAAGTGATTGCCATGGCAACTGATTATGTTGTGCATCTTGGAAAATAAAAGAAGGATGATAAATGTTTCAGCATGAGATGGTTGTACATCTTTATGGATTGCTGGCCTGTGTTGCATCGTAAAACCATCCAGTTTGTCCGAATAGTGAGACAGATGTTTATCTGAGAAATCCATTTCCAAATATTTTTAAGAGCTAGAGAACATCATAACAAAATCTGACTTGAAAGACCAGAAAGATGGGCTTCAGAACATTTATGGCATCAGTACAGAATATAAGTCTCCATCTGTTTTGGCTTATCAGGAATACCATACATAAGCCATCATGTCAGAGTGGGCCAAAACTGTGTCAATCATAGGCACTGGAAATGCAGTAGGAAATCAGATTCCCCCACTTGTATTTTATTTTCTCAGGCAGCACATGGTGCTAAAGTTACTCGTAAGTAAAAGTATTAGTGCAGTCACTGCAGGTGTGATAGTAATGCCATCAGGATGGTCTGATTCCAAGTACATGTATGCAGGTCCTATTTGCAATAACACTTTGTTAAGTATATGCAAGGACATAACACCACTGAAGATATTATAAGTTTTATATGATAGGCATAGGATCCATGTGTCACTGGACCTCATTGATTGGCCCAAGAAAAAATAACATCATCCTTTTTGTTCTGCCCCCTAAGTGTTCTCATGTATTGCATCTGCTAAAAACATTGGGTGATTTGCTCCATTTCAACTCGAGTACAAACAAGAATGCCACTCTTTTTTGAGAATATACTGATGTCAAGTCTCCTGACATGATGTGTATACTATAGCATGCGAGGCTTATGCTGCAGTTCTTTCACCTTTAAATCTGTAGGCTGTTTTTGCCAAATATGGCATTTTTTCACTAAAACAAAAAGAGCATCCCAAAACTGACTTATTTAGAGAAGAATGTGGAAAAGGGAATCAGAAGCTTATGAAGACAAAGAGAAGAAACATAACCAAAGCTTTTAGTGAAAAGGCTATAACAGAAGATGAAACTGATGAATATGAAAGAATAACTTGAGACTTGAAAGAAGAGTTCTGGCAAAGACCTCAGAGGAAACAAGGCAAAAAGATTGCGAAAAAATAAAGAAATAAATTTTTTTTCTTAAAGAAAATGCCACTCTAAGTACAAAAGTGGCAATTGCAAAGAAAATAAAGGCAGAAAAACAACTAAAAGATAGTCTAAAGTGCCAAAGTCCACACAGCCAGAACCTAGATACATCGGCATCATCCCATCTGATGAGTCTGACATGGAAGGACAGAGGGATTAACAAAAACCTGCAGAGGAAAAATGCTGTGTGTAAATATTGTCCTCAATATAAGAAATATTATCAGATCTCCATTGTCAGCTGGGCCCAATGTGATGCTTGTGATCACTGGGTTCATTTATCCCACTTTAGTGCCCTAGTTGTGCAGTTTTAAAAAAAAAACAGTTTTAAAATCAGTTATTCACATGTTTAAAGTTTTGTTGACAGTTACTTCTTATTATTCATTTTTATGATGAGGAAATTTTGAATCAGCTTTGACACTTGTTGATGGCCAGTTGATATTGTTTTTATTGATGTTCATTTTACTTGCATTCACTTTTCAGTGCTAAAAAATCAAATAGCTTGGTTCCCAGGGCTCCTCCCATATTCTAAGTAAGAATAAAAAAAATGTACATGATCTACATCAGAATGCTCGACTCTGAAATTAATGACTACAACGCTTCACTTTTATGTCATAATGTATAAATATAATGCATACCTGTGATTCTACTGGCGGTAGGCCAAAAATACCATTTTAAAGACCGTCCAACGCACATACCGTTAAGTAGTCGAAATCTACCGCTTTTGAAAATTTCAAGGAAAAACTTTTTTTTTTTTAAACCGGTTTTTTTATGCGTTCTATCAACACGTTAGATAAACCACCCAGAACCAGTCTACTGGGAACCGGAAATGTTCGACCTACAATATGACCGGTGCGACGATGCATGGTGGAGTAGTCGGATTACAATTGTTAGCATGTGTACACAAGAAGCGGCTAATTGATTACCTTATTGTTGTAATTTGGAGAGTTTAAGGCCAAATGCGGGATGTTGTTTGAGGTGTTATAAGTAATAAAAGGATCAAAGGTAATCCATGATGACCATGAGTCTTTGATTAAAACTCGGCCGATCTGTCGTGGAAGGAAGATAAATGGAGAGACAGACAAAAAATGATCTTGGCAGAAACACTTGAGTAAGTATTTTGATTTGATGTCTTTTAATTGTTCTTTTATTGTTCATGATGGTTTAAGATAAATATTTAAGGGCAGCTTGTATATTTTTTTTTCAATTCATGTCAAAATGCCGAAATGTCCGCTTTCTCCCAACGCTAAGAAGCCACCAGCTAAGAAATACTACAAGTTTAACAACGCTTGGATACCAGAATTTAAGTATGTGCAGGCGAGTAGCATAGGTCCTGACTTTGCATTGTGTCTTTTTAGGCTGGTGAATCAATGATTGGACATCTACATGTAGAGATGACCAGGCTGCTAAGAAAGCTTCTGGGAAAGTTTGTTTCAACCAAGGTCATCACCAGTGAACCAGATATTACTAATGTGAAGTTCAGACTTCTAGAAAATCAGCCTAAAAGCACAAAAATTATGTTCAGGTCCTAGATAAAATATATCTGCGAGTTAAAAATGTATTACTTAATATTCAATTTTAAAGTTGGGATAAATTATTAAAATCACGTGTTTTTTAACTGTTTATTTCAAGTCTAAATCTAATTTGTTTAAAATTAATTACAGTGGTGAAACTTGCCAACATATTTTTGGACATAAGCCTAGAAGAGAAACAAGCCCTTGAGGATGAGGCTCAGGAATACATATTAAGTCCAAGCCAGGAACTTCCTCCTTGGGGTGAAATGAGCTTGGAGCAATATTGGAGATCAGTCAGCAGCCTCAGAAACCCAGCAACAGGAAAACTTAAGTTAGAACTTCTTTCCAGACTGAGTGTAGTTGTCCTATCATTGCCACATTTCAATGCTGACACAGAGAGGACATTCTCCATTCTTTGGAAAATCTAGAGTGATTCAAGGGGAAGTCTGGACCATAAAACTATTGAGAGCCTGCTAAGTGTGAAGGTTACCAATCACAGTGAATGTCACCAGTGGTCACCAGACAGTGATCTTGTGAAGGAAACTAAAAATGCCTGTGGATTTTATAAAAAAATCTTTGCAGTGAACTGAACTGTGAGATGTACAACTCTTCCTTTTTCATTTAATTTACAATATACTGGCTCATATTAACTAACTATTATTGTAACATTTTCCATCAGATTCTGAATCTGAATCATGTTCAAAATTTGTGTTTTATTATAACATGAAGAGAATACATATTATGTGACAAAATGAACTTGTTTTGTTTTCAATCCCCTTAAAACACGTAAAATTTATGCAGATAAAAAATCTACCTTTTTAGAAGTCAATCTACTGATCAAAATTTATAAATCTACTGGTTTGAAATCCTGATTCTGTCACAGGTATGATAATGGTACTGTACAGTTTTCTGATGCTGGTGAAAAACTGAGGTAATCCAAGCAGTATCTACACATATCCTATAAAGAATGTTTAAAAAGAGCATTTTCATTACAACTTTACAAAAGGATTAAAATTTATTTATCTCCTTGTGTTTTTTTATTCACATGTTAGCTTGTCACTTAATAGTTTTTTGTATGTATAATTCTGGAACCTGTTTACACTGTTGATTGAAATAAAGAAATAAAGTTACATAATTCGAAATTCCTTGTATGTTAGCCTATCGACAACTACCCCTATGCCTGGCAATTCCACACACGTATTGCAACACCTTGTCTTTTGGAGTATAACAATTAAGGTCAGTGGTAATCAACTCGAATTAATCCTCTCTTATCAGCTCATCTTGCCATATAAAACAACCCATGCAAGGCAGTGGATGATTATGTAATGGGATAGGCTGGTAATTATGTTCATCAGCACAGCTTCAAATGGGTCCATTTACAGGCGACAGATTGCCAAAAGACTCCTTCAACTGATTAACTCTAGAGTCATAAGAAATACAGGTGTCTAAATGGTTGGCATGTACACTGATGTGTTGAGGACAAATCTGTCTGCAATAATTGTGATGTTTTATGAATAGGTATGATTAGATTCAAAAACAGCCAACCTACCAATGTAGGTTTGTGGGCTGATTTATCAAACTATAATAGGTCATAAAGATAACTATGTTTATTGGTAAATTAACAAATGATAACCATAGATATGTGCCGTAGTACAGTCAATCAGTTTACAATGACGAGCAGAAAATTGCATGTTGGTAGGCTTTAGGCGTTTAACTTGCTTGATTTATTCTTAAAAAATATGCTCGGTACATGTTAAAGACAAACTTATGACCATTTACTATCAATCGATATCAGATGATAAAAGCAGTAACATAAAAGTCATAATAACTCGCCATAAAAAATAATCTTATAGTACGCAGTAAATATTTAGGAAGAGTCAAAGAACATGAACACTGCATGGGATATTCAAAATGGAGAAAAACTTTAAAATCTTGGTATCATAACAGTCTGCTCTGTATTTTGAAATAAACATGCACATGACTTCAGAAACCAAATACATGAGCTAAATGTTCGTTATATTGTGGATTCCATCCCTTCACGAAAAGTAATAAATGTCTTTTTCACTCGCCTTAATTACATTTCGACTTTTCACAGTATTTTGGGGAACTCCGAACAATAGTGACATATCAAGGGAGAAATCATTGCTTGGGAACTAGAGTAAGCCATGTCATTGGTAGGTGGTGCTGATTTTCTAATATTAGAAAAGAGACCAATTTTGTAATACTGGAAAAGCATTTTATATATCACGAAATAGATTTTTCCACACCTGCTTGCCATACAGTGATTCATGCTGTGTGGTTTTATAATACCTTGTGTCGGAATAAAATGACCACTTTTTAAGCAAACACATATTGATTTTCTTTAGGTTGGGTAAAACTAGCACCAAATTTCCCCATTTTATTATGTCATTAAGATTCTTTAAAATGCTGTGTATTACTGTGATGTACTTTTCATAGTTGACTCAACATTGCTTAAGAATCATATTTGTGTATTTTCAGTACCATTTTACCTGTTCCTACCTAACTTTGGTGTTTGATTCATTTCTTTATTTTGAATATGGAGTAAGAATACTGATAATCTATAGGAAACTGCAGTTTAAGCAATGGTTCATTCTTTTTAAAAAAAATTTAATTGACATGTTGTGATTGGTCAGCAGTGTTCAGTGAAGAAAAAAAGTACATTACAGTCATCTAGTTTTGGTATACAGTATTCATTCAAACAAAGATGCACCCTCATGGCAGGTTTATGACAATAAATAATAGATGGTATATTGAAAACCTAGCATAGACTCTTGTTCAGTCAATGTCTCTCAACCGTAAAGAGTAGGCCACAGTGACCTCATTTTGGTGTGTAGCATATATTCACCACACGCATCAAGTTTGGTGACAATAGATGAAATAGTATTTGAAATATGCAGTAGCAAGCCTTTGAAAGTCCTGTTGCACATTTCATGGGAAAGTTAATTTTTACAGGGTTCAGTACCTGCTCAGGCCAGCCTGGATAGGCTGCATTAGTGTGTCCTTGGGAAAGGCACTTAGGTCCATAGAAAGTGCTCAAAGGGCCATTAAAAACAAATCAACCAACAACACAAATGCAAACAAATATCTATTTGTGACTATCCATTGAGAAAGACAAAATCTGATGCTACCAATAACATTATGGGCAGGAAAAGTACAAAATTTGAATGTGGAAGTTAAAGTCTGAAATATACCTGCCCATGGGCAAGAAAACTTTTCAGGCCTGCGCAGCCTTTTTAGCACATATCAAGTGAGCTTATGGTATGGCATGTGTCTGTTGTCTGTCAGCATTTGCTTGTCACCACTATGGAGGCCATGTTTCTGATCTGATTGTGATCAAACTTGGAATATAGGCTTATCATCAAGATATCAAATGAGTTACAAAAATTAGCATGATCTATGCATATTAACAAGAAGAAACTTGTGTCTGATTGGCTGAGCTTGTTTTCACCCTGGAAGTCTTGTTTCATCTGATTTTGATCAAACTTGTAATAGGGGCATATATATGTATCAGCAAGATCTGGCACAAGTTTTATAATGAGCGAGATCCACACATGAGTTGACCTTGCATCAGATTGGTTGAACTTGTTACCGCTCTGAAGGCCATATTTCTGAATCCAGTTTTGATCAAACTTATGTTTATAACATCAAGATCTGGGATGAGTTTGAAAATTATCCAAGTCCACTCATATAAATGAGGTGATCTTGCATCTGGTTGGCCAAGTTTGTTACCACTCTGGAGACCATTTTTCCGATCTGACTTTGATTAAACTTGGAATTATGCTTCATCCAGATCTTGGGTGAGTTTGGTAATGAAGTAATGTTGCATTTGATTGGCTGAGTGTGTTACTATTTTAAAGGCCATATTTCTATTTGATTATGATCAAATTTGGAATATCTACTTATATCTTCAATTTTTTTGACGGTTCCAAGATATGTGCGAGATCCACTCTGATTGACTTAGCTTGTTACCAGTCTGGAGGCCTTGTTTATGATTTTGATTTTGATTAAACTTGGAATATATGCATATATCATCAAGACAATAATGAGGTGATCTTACATTTGATTGACTGAGCTTGTCAACACTAGCAACTTTATTTCTAATCCAGTTTTGATCAAACTTGGTAAATAGGCTTATTTCATCAAGCAGTCAGATTAGTATAATCATGAATCAGATTTGTGCATATTAATGAGGTGGTTTTGAATCTGATTGGATGAGCATTTTGCCACTCAAGAGACGGTATTTATGACCTGATTTTGATTATACTTGGTAAATATGCTAATATCATCAAGATGTTGTATCAGTTTTTTAATGAGTGATGCCTGTGCATATTAATGAAGGGATCTTGCATCTGATTGCCTAAGTTTTTCTACCATTCCAGAGACTGTATTTTTTTATTGGATTTTGTCAAACTAGGTAAATAGGCATACATTATCAAGATCTTGGATGAACATGATTATGAGTGAGATCCATGCATATAAATGGAGTGATCTTACATCTGATTGGCTGAAATTGTCAACACTCTAGCAACTCTGTTTCTGATCAGGTTTTTGATTAAATAGTTTTATATCATTAAGATGTTGGATGAATTTGATTATGAGCAAGACCTACACATATTTATGAAGTTATTTAGTACATGATTGACTGTGCTTGTTATCACTCTGAAGACCGAATTTGGATCAGATTTTGCTCCAGTTTGGTAAATACGCTTATAGAATGACGGCCTTATACAGGTTCTATAATACGTAGTATCATCACATATTGGTGAGGTGATTTTGCATCTGATTGGCTAAGTTTGTTAGCTCTCTAGAGAGTATATTTCTCATCTGAATTCTATAAAACTTGGTAAATAGGTTTATATCAACAAGATCTTGTATAAGTTCAATTATGTGAGGTCTGTGCATATTAATTATGCATTTATATTTGAAGATATTTGTTATCAGACTATCTGACTATGGTGCATCGGTAAAATCAACATGGTGTCAAGGTTGGGAGATATTTTACATAGGGTTTCGTTCTTACAGTCCCATGTAAGCCTGCTTAGGGAACAGGTCAACTGTTAAGTCATATAAACCAGGTGAGCGATATTAGGTCCACTCAAACCTTTTATTAGTTAAGCATGTACTAAGTCACAATGACATTGTTTCCAAGTAATGATGTGTTAAGATATCAAGATTTAATGCTCAGAATATAACTTTGCCCTAGAACATTTTGGGTCACAAAAGATGGTATTTAGGGTTGCGATCAAAACAGTTTGGGAACCGCTGCCCTAGAAAATGCTCCAAAACAATGAAATAAATATGTATAAATATTTGGAATGGAGTACTTTCCCACTTTGTTCAGTACTCTGGTCCCAATCTACAATTTGAGTGTCTGATGGTAAACTGAACTTAATCCTGAATATTCAATCAAATCAATTTCAGTGTGATCAGTAGCACGGAACCATGGAGTCTGTTACAGTAACCCCAGCTAAAGTGGTCAGTGTTGCCCAGGCAGAAGAAGGGGGAGGAGATGGGAAGTCACACTATGTGACAGTGAAAGGCCCAGATGACACCATGCAAGTTATCATGCTGACATTCAATGATGCAGGTATAAATTGCCAAATGTGAATTCATAGCTAATCTTGACAAGGTAATATACCATATATACTCACTTATAAGTCGGGTCCAACTGTAAACAACATAGACCCCGATCTGCTATCGCATAATGTGCTGGCAGATCAGGGTCTGTGTTGTTTGTTGTACTGATTACTCTTATGTTGTTTGTTGTACTGATTACTCCTAACAAACTGCATAGACCCAGACTTGCCAGTGCATTATGCAATGCAGGGATTTACAAATCCACTTGCCCGACTCCTGGGACAAGCTCAAATTCAGCTCTGGCAAGCTAAAGTTTCCAGGATACTTGGGCAAGTCCAAAAACTAATAGAGAGAGGGAGAAAGGAGTCATGTTCCATTAATAATGCTTTATGTTCTGCAAGTTTTATACCCTGCGATCTCAGCACAGTACATATATCAGCACCTTTATTTAGTGCTTATATGTTATGTACCACATTCTTCTGTTACATAACTGGCCACAGTTTCTTTCATCTATCTTATGTCATTTCCATTTTGTAGTAAATGTCAAGGTAAGTCTCGCATTTTCTCATGCACATGTGATAATGTGAATACTTACTGTATAAAGCAAGTTTTGACAAATAAGGAATAAATATTTATATTTTAACTTGTCAGTTACATTTTAATTGTAATATTTGTACATATCTGGGCTTCACCAACTTTCAGGTCCTAACCTAGCTGTGGGCAGTTAGTGAGCTTGCCGATTATGAGCAGTTGGCTCATCAAAGATTGCATGTCACCGATTTTATAGTGAGCAGGTGTTAATTGTTAATAATATAACTCATGAAATTTCTTTGACAGGTGTGTTTGGAAATAAAAGGTACTTATCTCTAATGATTAACCACCAGGAGGATTTTGTTTAAAACATGATTGATGTACCGAAAAATGTAGCACCCGCAAGTTCTGTTTATGATCGGTTGTTTAGGTGATAATGACTGGAAACCGGTACATAATTGCAGCTTGGCAATGAATTAAATGGATCAAAATAAGTGTTCTCAATTTTAAAAGCTGTCTTGTCAAACATTTTAATGCATGTCATCGATTTCAAGGTGACTAGATGATGATAATTGTTAAGTAAATGGATAAAATAAGTGTTCACAAATCCTTCAGTTGTGAGTATAAATAAATCATTACAGTCTAGCTTTCATTATTGTCACTGTAGCTGATGAGATGAGTCTGCTAACTTATCCAGGCAAAAATAAGGAATTTCCTTATAAAATCCCATATTTTATTTTACCTTATTTTTTTTACACCTGTTGGGATATTATGTTTGGGGCAAGCTCAGATTTCCTGAGGGCAAGTTAAATATTTCAGTAAGCTTGCACTTTCATGAAATTTTTAAATCACTGCAACAGCAGCTCTGGGTCTGTTCAGTTTACAGTTGGAACCGACTTATAAGTGAGTATATATCCCTACACTTTAGCAGGAATATTATCAAGTTCATTGAGCCATCTAGCTGTCTATCTGTCTATCCATTATGACATCTATCAAAATGCTGGGTAGAAATTCATGAAACTTTGTACTTATGTTGCTCTTGGGGTGATCATCAGCAAGAGGGGTGTCATCTTTGGTTCTCACCCCTGGGGTCCATGGTGATAGGTGGGTGTCAAAGGCCAGATGTTGAAAAGTTTCAATTAAAATGACATTTTCAAACATTTTCTGACCAAGCTTTATTAAGCCATAGCAGAAAGATGCAGCAAATATATGATGGGTGCAGTCAACAAGTGTGGAGATTTGCAAAGGTGAGCCATTCCAGTTGTTTTAGTTAATTTTGTTAATGATATTTTTATTGTTATTACCTTTCTAAAACCACATAATGGTTGCATAATGGTAAAATCCTGACCTTTAAATTATTTACAAAAGACACACATTAGATGTTCGACATTAAAATTGTTTGATATTATTGATGCATCAGTAAATTGCGGTATTATTTCTGGTGATAATGTATCATGATACAGACTCAGACTGTCATGGCAGGATGATAATAAAATGAAACCTGAACTAATTGATATAAGCTGTCAGAAAATTAACTTATCATCTTTCATTCCCTTTGAACTAGAATGAAGCAAACAATAAGGCTGCTTAAACCATGTATAAAAATTTTGCTACAATATCTAATGCACACATTTTTTTAAAATTCTGCTTTATACATAATTTTAGTCTATTATGAGAGAGCAGTTTTTAATCCTCAGGAGGTTTGAAAATTATTTTTGAATTATTCCAAGTGTATTTTTTTTATTAATTCCAGTAAATGGTTTTTCCACCAGAGTATTGTTCCATTTGCCTGCTTATCCAATAGATTTAAAAAAAAAATCAAACTCCTCTAAAGGTGCATACTATTTTTAAATCATTTTATTGTATCTGAACATATAAAAAAAAAAAGATAGAAAGAACAGAAAATTTGTTTCAGTTTGTTCTGGTTTCTGGTATTTCAGCCAATATCTGTAGATTTGTGTAGTGATACAAGCAGTTTTTGTTTTGTGTAGTGATACAAGCAGTGCTTGTTTTGTGTAGTGATACAAGCAGTGCTTGTTTTGTGTAGTGATACAAGCAGTGCTTGTTTTGTGCAACCCTCATGATATTTCTTTCTGCTGATGCATATATTGGTTGAAATCAGTAATTTCAGATTCACTTGAAACTGAGATGACATATCAATTTAACCCATAAAATATCATACATGTCAATACATAGAATAAATTAGAAAGAATAGAAATTATCAATAAAAAAGCCAGATTTTTCTTACCTCTTCTCCTATGAGCAGAGAATTATCTATATTCAGAGTAAAGATAAACAGTAAACCTATCAAAAAACATTTAATGAGGTACATGAGTACATCACTGTGTGAGGAAGGCCTGCTCCTGAAGATGAAGTACCAGTCTGGAATTTGGAAATTTCCACTAGTCTTAGTCACCAAGATGTTTGCCATGCTTGAGGACTCTAAAATTTGCTGCATCATGATGTATGTTGCATCACAAGTTCATTATTGCAGTGTGCATCATGTGGAAGTTTCCAAACCAATACATGTCGGGATACATATAGTTTCATTTAATATGTATTGGGATGCATATAACACACCTGATTTTTAGATTATGCACAGGATTATGACCTATGCCATCTACCACCAGGACTGGATATGGTGGTCAGTTTTTCTGGTATACAGTTCTGGTACCAAAATACAGTCAGAATCCGGCATCCAGTTACAGATGACCAGCATAACTTGAACCGGATTTGGTCAATCTTTATCCAACACTATCCAGTACCAAACCCATGAAAGCATCAGATACTGGCATCAGACAGGTCCATTGCTGATCTTGGTGCTGTTATGACTCGGTACTGGTTATGGCGACTCTCCATTGCTGGACACCTGATACCCGCTACAGATGTTTTGCGAACACTAAAGTTTAACTCCTGGAGATCACTGTGCCCAAGCATGGAAAGACTCCAAAGAATGTCCAGCTTAACCTAGCTTCTGTTTCTGGCAACCTTCTTGCAGAAAACAACACTATGCTCATGTTACCTTCTTTCAGATACCGTCGTGAGAGAAGTCTTCACCCTTCATCACGGAATGGGAGATACCATGCCCAATGACTCGTGGCTCACACTAGAATGCACACATGAAAATCGTGGTAAAGTTTCTTCATAACACAACCCCACCAGGATCTTACTCCTGGTCTTTTCAAGATCATTGCTGTCTCAGCCATCACCTTTGGGTACCTGAGTTCAGCATGGACACCTCAAGATTGGTCCCCAGTGCTGTTTGAGAGGGAGACCTTACTGGCCCAAAACACAGCGTGATCTCTTTGTAGCAAGACAGGAAATCCTTTATTTGCTATTGCTTCATCATCGATTCCTTGTCAACAATCACAAATCCCATCTCATTCAGTCCCAGTTGTTCATTCATCTGGGCATATGGACCAAAAACACCTTTTGGTTTTGAGTTTGTCTTTCCCCAGAATGTCCCTTGGGATTCACCCCCTCCAATTAAAGAAGTCATATTTTAGCACAGGAATCTCTTTGCCTCTTGGGTCTTCTCAGTCCAGCTATGAACCTTCCCACCCTGTACCACCAATTCACGAGATTACCACAGATCACCCACCTATCCTCAGTCATGGCCAAAACTTTGCCTACCAGATCCAATGATCAATGTTTCAGACCATATGAGATACCATCTCATTTGCTGGACCTCCCCAGGTTCATGGTGGGTAACCTTGTTTAGTATTAACCACCAGACAGAGGGTTCTTGCTCTTTGAGGCCAAGATGGAATCTCTCATGTGTCTTGTGGGCTGTTACTAAAGCCACTTATGAACTTTTGAGTGAGGCTTCCTTTGAAAATCTTATGCTTAAAACCATCTTTCTTCTAGCTGTTGCATCAGCTCGGAGAAGTGAACTACATGCTTTATCAATCAAGAAGGGGCGTTTACGCTTTAGCAGGAGTTACAATTCTGTTTCCTTGTTATGTCAGCCAGATTTTCTTGCAAAAAAACAGCTTCCCTCAATACTTCCATTCCTAATAGAGATCCCCAGTCTCAGTTTTATCAGTGCTGGAGTTGATCAGGATAGATTTCTTTACCCAGTCAGGGCACTTAGGTTCTATTAGGCAATTACTAAAGGGAGAAGGAAGGGTAGGAAAAGTTTTTTTCTCCTCTTAGTGGCTCAGCTGATATTTCAGCATCCTTGTATCTCCAGATGGATTTCACTCACCATCAAGACAGCTTATGGGTCTCTCACTGAAAGAGACCTCTCATTCATGAGGGTAAAAGCCCATGAAGTAAGGGCTATCTCTGCTTCCTGGGCTTGTCTGAATCACTCATCTTTGGACAATATTATGAAGGCTGCACTTGGGCAATCATACACAACCTTCTCTTTTTACCTTTGGTCCTTAGCTAACCAGAGCCAAGGTATTTTTTTGCTGGTCCAATAGTTGCTGCACAAACAGTGACCCAGACTGCTGCTGCATAACAGCAATTAAGTGTCTGAGCTCAAAGGCAAGTAATTTTTCCACTTTTTTCTCCTTTATAGTCAATCAGCCACCCTAATTACTTACAAATTCAGCTTAACAATAGTGACAAGTAACATATTACTGATATTAAAATGTATTTTTTTGCAGGAGTAAAACTAATTTAATTATGTAATACTTACCTGTCACTATTAGATGCCCTCCTCCCACCCCTCTCTAATGTCCTTCATTAGTCTAGGTCCTAGAAAAGAATGAGGATGTGCTATTGCACATGAGCCAGCAATGGGTAGTCAGAGTTGATGCACATGTTCTAAGACATTCTACAACAGGAGGATGGTGCATCTAGCATGGACAAGGGTTTTTCCATTGCAGAAAGAGTAAGCTTAACAGTAGTGACAGGTAAGTATTACATAATTAAAATTAGTTTTACTCCCTATAAAACTTCCTTTTTTGGTTGGTAAAAGTAATTTTAATTATGTAATACTTACCTGCTACTATTGCAAAGAGTCTATCCTCCCACCCTGCTCTGATGTCCTGTACTCTAGGTCAAAAGAGGAAGATTAAAAGATAACAACAGCGAATTTCGATGAGCAATATAGCACATGTGTGCTACACACAAATCCAAGAAAGAAAGAGAAAGGTATTCCATATGTTGGTTATGACTAAGAAGTTAGACTGGGATCATGCTCTTTTCAGTTCCTTCCCTCCAATACTAATTGGAGGAGGGACTAATTAGCTTGGACTGGGGACTAGGAGTCACAGAAAAGGAAAGCAATGCAATAGTAGCAGATAAGTAATTACATAATTAAAAACCAGAAATGTTGAACCTGCATGCCAGGCTGATATCAATCAATCCCTTAGGAAGAAACATCTCTCTGAACAAATGGAGGACACAATTACTCGAGCAAAATGGCCCACCATTTTGGGAGTCCATGAGGGTATATAGAGAATTTGTTATCAGTGTTGTGAACAGAACACATCTTGCCTTAAAGTCTTAGTGCCACAAATAGCTAACTTCCTCCTATGCTCTTTGAGGAGAAGGAGTTAGTTCCCATCACACACAATCAAGCGCTACCATTTTACTATGATCTCAGATACGTTTTGCTCTCATGAAAAGGATGATAAAGTCCAGAACAAAGACCTCTCCACCATTCTTGCGAATTGTGACTTGTCTTAACCAAGGCTTTGGCCCTTTGTCCACAGTGGAATCTTCCTTGGGTTCTAGCAGAGTTGATTCAGTCATCCTTTGATTCATTGTCCAAAGCCTGAATAATTAAACTCTCATACAAGATCTGCATCTTTATCTTTATTACAGCGGGCAGAATCCTTGAAGATACAAGCCTTATCAGTGGACCTGATCTATCTGTTATTGCTCAAGAATATCCAAAATGGTTTAGACACTCAGCAGTTAAAAACGAAATGGACTTTTTTCTTGGATTCCAGGAAATTCTTTTCTGCCAGTAGAGTGTCAGTCCCCTCAGGTGACTCTTAATCGTTTATAGTCACAGAAATGCATTCTGACTTTGCATTTATTGCTTCCATTCATCATTTATTTTCATTTTTATTAATTTGGAATGCATTTACCAAAATTGGGATTTCCTTTTTTAATAGCATTAAATGGATAGAATAATTGCTTTCATATCCTGTCTGATTAAAAGCATTCTTTAATAAAATATAAAAATGCATAACATCCAAAAGACTGCATTGAATTTATGATTAATAAATATATAACTGCAACTACAATAAATGTAAAACTACAGTTGTAGAATATTTGTCAGCAAATTTGATTTACTTCATTTTCTTAAAATAAAAGCTGTACAGATACAACTACTAGTGATGATGTCATCTCATCAGTGGTGGCAGTTGTTTGAACATTTTCATGGCTTTTAAGTAGTGACAGTTTGTCAGTATAAAGAGTAAAGAATCTGATCCCAGATTATCATGCAAAAGGGCTTTCAACCGTAGAAATTAAGCAACATCCTGAAATACAGGTAAATATATTTTCAAATCCATTCATGAAATGCATTTGCCTTTCATTTCACTGTTGTTTATCATTCATCATTCTGTATTCTTTGTTTTGCATTTGCATTCTCAGTTTCCTTTATATTTCATTCATCGTTTTGTTTGCATGCATTCTACATTTCATTTGCATTCATTCTGCATTCCGTTTGTGTTATGTTTTTGTTTCACTTCTAACATTATCCATTTCATGGTCTGTACCTGAAGGGAACTGAGCCAATTGGAATGGGAGATCTTGCATGATCTTCCCACTCAAAGAAATAAGGGATGATATTTCCACTCATGTTCTGTCATCCTGGATCTGATGCATTAGCAGCTCCGCTAACAAGGAACTAACCAGTTGAATTTGTTATGCATCAGCTCATGAGGTTTGGGCATTCTCCATTAGCATAACATTTGAGCAACTGACATCATCAAGGCCTTGGGATGGAAGTGAGAGATTGCATTCTCAAGCTTTTACCTCAAAGGCCTTTCATCTTGAAAGGCTTACTTTGATCTGGTGGGACCTATATCAGCAACATGACAGGCTACCTTCCCATGTCATTTAGCAGTTTTGTAATGATGTGGGTTAGTGTACTTCCACTATATTTGTGGGAAGTAACATTTTTTTTTATCAAAGGCATGTCCATGCATAAACCATGTGCTAACCTATCACACATGAAACTCAAAGCTGCTTAATGTATGTTGGGAAACTGCAGAGTCTACTCCAGGTTTAGGGGATGTAACTCCTTCTTTTGCCTATTCTTCTGATGTATTCTGATTGGGTAACATATTCGAAGAAGAAAATAATTTTTAGAGTAAACTATGTTTCTCCAATAATACTTGCCCAATCTTAATACAGGCACATACTCCCAAGCTCTCTCTGCAGTTACTACCATGGAAGAGTGTGCACATCTGCTCCAGTAGTAACTTATGATTGACAGGATTTGAGATTTTTGGCACCAGGGGTAAACAACTCGTATGACTTTTACCTTGGCAAGCAGATGACCTTTGAGCACTTCTGTTGCTAAAACAAGCCAAATGACATGGTGAACTGCTTTTTTAGCTTGGGAGGGCAGCATTTGTGAGGTAGTGCATGTACCCCTAACATATTATGATTGGATAAGCATTGTCAAAGAAACATATTATACTCATAAGATTGGTTTCTGCCTGAAATATATGTAAGATACAATTAAGTAAAATATCAAGGAAACACTTATTAACCTTGATGCACTAATAATCATTATTTGGGCAAAAGAAATTTTGCATTTTTTCAAGCTCATATTTTGTTCAACATGTCCTCTCCAAGTCAGCACAACTTTTAGTTAAATTTGGTGATTTGTAACAGTCTGTTATTTGATTATGTTTCAGATAATGTTGATGGATCTGATGAACAGCTGTGTACAGTGACCAACATAGAGCCACAAACAGAGGCACAACTTCAGAAGAATAACCTCTCCACAGTCCCTAATGTGGATAAAGGCATACAGACAGAGTCAATGTTCAGCCTTAAGGACCCCTCAATTGTAAGCAGTATAGTCGGTAACCGCATTAAATCCTCTAATCTCGATACTACCCAGTCAGTGATAAATGGTATATTCACCTGTGGTCTGTGTGCAAAAGTGTACCGCAGCAAATCCAGCTGGCAGAGTCATCTTCAAACTCATGCTGGGAAGGTTATTTTAATGTGTGGAATCTGTGGAAGATTTTTCAGTGATAAATCAGTCCTGACCTATCACTTAGAAAACCATAGTGTACATACAAGGAAGAATAGTAAATCCCTGAAGAATCGTGATACAGAGATCACACTTCGAGTTGGAAGGGTGGTTATGCCAGGTGATGACGTTATGAAAAAGGAGGCACCAGACCCCACTTCCTTTGTCAACCCTCCTCCTGTATCAGAGGAAGCTGAAATAATCTCAGCTGAGGATCTGGCTGATGGTACAACTTACATCTATGCCTGCAACATATGTGGCCAGCAATATAATACAAAGCTCGAATGTGAGCGCCATTTGAAGGTTCATGGAGAATTCATTTTTGCTGAGGAGGAAGAGGACAAAAATTTACCAAACCAAATAGAAGTGGATTTGGGAAAAGAGAAGAAAAGTTCCACTCATGATCAGCCGAAAACTCCATCATCAAAACTTTCAGCGATTTCCTCATCAACATCATTTATCTATGCATGCAATGTTTGTGGTAAACAGTACACCAACAAGAGCAACTGTAAGAGGCACATGCGGATCCACACGGGGGAAGAAAAAACATTTGAGTGTACACACTGTCACAAAAAGTTCGCCATGAAGTATGAGCTGCGCATGCACTCCAGAATACATACAGGTGAAAAGCCGTTTGAGTGTGCTGTATGTGGGAAGACATTTGTGGAACGAGGAAACTGGAAACGGCACACAAAAATTCATCTACGTGAGCAAGAAGATGCACCCTACAGATGTGGACTTTGTTCAAAAGGGTTCTTTTATGCGGAAAAACTGCAGGTACATCTTCAGATTCACTCGGGACGAAGGCCATATGTTTGTACAGTGTGTGGGAGAGAGGCAAAGAAAATTGGAGACATGTACCGCCATCTACGTACACACACTGGAGAGAAACCCTACGAATGTCAAGTGTGTGGCAAAGGATTTACACAGAATGGAAATTTGAAGGACCATATGAAAACTCACACAGGACCAAAAGTATTACACTGCAGTAAATGTGGGGAACAGTTCTTTCGCAAAGTTCATCTTCAGGAACATATGAAGAAAATGCATAGACAGAAGTCTTTGTCAATAGAGATAAAGGGTGCTGATGGAGAGAAAGAAAACAGCAATAATGATGATGAAGAAATATGGACAGCTATAGATGGATTGGAGGAAGTGGAAGAAGATGATAAAATTACCTTGAAGTGGGTAAACCAAGTGGCTGCAATGGTAAACAAAATGGCAGGAAATAAACTTGGTAAACAGATTAGTTTGAAAGTGTCCAAGTCTGGCGGAGAGTCTGTGAAGGTTGTAAACTTAAGAAGAATCAGTGTGAAAAGAAATGCTGAGAAAACGAGTGGAAATGATGAAGTCACAGCCAAAGATGACGATGCAACAGTTCATACCAGTACCAGAACAGAGGGCATTACGGAAAGACATGAGACATCTGATGAAGCAGCAAAAGTGAGTACAGATGAAATAGAAGCTGCAGAAATAGGGAACCCAAAGGAAAACAAAGCCACTTGTGACAGGGCTTCAAACTTAGAGGAGGATGCATCAGATAAAGGGGTTGGAGAAATGGAAGTAGATAATGTAGCAAATTGAAAAGTTTAGAATGACACATAAGCAGCTATGAAAATGTGAATATTTATGAGTCGTGAAATTGTCATGAATTTTGTTTTTTCAGCACATTTGTGACATAAAATGTTTGGAATCTGCTTCATGGTTCATACAAACTTGAAACTCTGTGAATTTGAGTGGTTACTTGAAAACTCCATGAATTTAAAAAAAAGTTGGTTTTATTCTTGAAAAGTCCTTGAATTTGTTGAGAAACCCCTTAATTATGCCAAAAAGTCCTTGAATTTATCTGAGGGAATACAAAATGTTAAAATGAATAAAATATATACCTTTTTTCAATTTAGAAGTTTTGTTATTTACATATGGTAAAAAAATAAAAAAATAAAATGGGATAAACTTTGGACCATCAAATGGCACAAGACTTGTGGTTGACCAATTAAGGTTTAATTTCCATAAGACAAAATATTCCTTGAAAACTTTTGGAAGTCCTGGAAAACTCCTTGAAAAGTCAGGACAGTATGAATTGTGTGCTTATTTGCATTTGAAATGTAAATATATTGCATGACAAATGTGAATATGTTGCATGACAAATGTAAATATATTGCATGACAAATGTAAATATATAGCATGACAAATGTAAATGTGTTGCATGACAAATGTAAATATATTGTTATTAAAAGTTTAAAAATTAAAGAACTGTGTTGCATCGTTACATTCGCAAAAAATTTAGATTTTTGTAATTAAGGAAGTGACACTTTTATTTTGTAGAAAATTATGAATTCCAGATAGAGAAATTTAGGCTTTGTCATTTTTTTGTGATTTCATTTTGACAGTATTATTTTCATGAGTTTGTCAATTTTCCAATGTTTTAATTCTTTCCACACAGTAAAATTTTTGCATTGTGTGGTTATGTGGCAAAAATAAATAAAATTACACAGAAATTTCCCCATATGGTCAGGGATGAGAGTCTTCATAGAAGTCTCTGATTTCAAGGAATTTACTCATGAGTAATATCTGAAAAGGATACCAGTTTGGTCCAATATGATAAAAATAAATGATTATCAAAGAGGGCTGCATATTATCAGGGGAATTTGTTGACATTTCAAGGATCTTTTAAATTCATCACTCACTTCACTGCATATACTGTAAGACAACATTTCTTGAAATGTTACTTTAAGATTGTTAGGAATAAGCTTGTTATTTCTGATTGGTTGTGTTAGTTACATAGACTTGCATTAGGTCTTGACAGTGTTTATTATCTAAATATTTTTTTATATAGTTTTAATGGTTGAACACCACAAGAGTTTATGTGATGGTCTGTTCTCTGCTTTCCAAGAGCAGTTGTTACGTTATGGCTGTGCCTCCTAAACTACCTGGATGAAAAGTCATAAAACTTGGTAGTACACAGTTTTATCATGAGGTGTAGTTGGTCATAAATGAAAATATTGCCCCATGAACATCCAAGATGCCACCATGGCAGCCATCTTGAAAATTGCTACTCCTCAGTTATATTGACTTGGGATTTCCACTGAAAGTCTTGTTGTGATATGTAGATGGGCCTAGATGAAAATGGTGCCAACCTGATGTCCAACATGGCTGCAGTGGTGGCCGTCATGAAAATCTTATTATTGCTACTCCTTCTGAATGGCTGGTCTTATTGACATCGAGTTTTCACTAGAAGACTTCTTGTGATATAGAATGGTCCTAAATGAAAATGGTGCCAATCTGACATCAGCAATGGCTGCCATGGTGGCCATTTTGAAAATCTTGTAATTGCTACTCCTCCAGAATGGATATTCATATCAACATCAGCTTTTTATTCAAAGACTTCTTTTAATGTCTAGTTGGTTTTAAATTGAAAATGGCACTGTTCTGACCACCCCAACCACTGCCATTTTTGCTCTCTTGAAAATTATGTTACTGCTACTCTTGAATGGATGGCCATATCAACAAGAAGTTTTCACTGAAACATGTCTTATATGTAGTTAGTCTTATTTGAAAGTGGTGCTGTTTTGACCTTAAAAGATCGTTGCAGCGGAGGCCATCTTTAAAATCTTGTTATCACAACTCCAGTGCAGATTGTTGTATTGACATGGTATTCCCACTGAAACATTTCTAATAATATGTATTCCATTTGTAGCAGTCTAGGTATATGAGGCTAAATACCAACCAGCCTAGCTGGTCCTGACCTTTTAGTCTAGTGGTATGTGCGCTACTGTGTCGCAGATGAACCGGGTTCGATTCCCGACTGCAACATTTAGAATTTGTGTCCCCTCCTGTTACATTTGGGAGCTTTTCTGGTTAAACCACACTGAGAGGTGAATCTGGGTGACATTCGATGACAAATGTCAAGGTATAAAGGGAGGAAGTATAGCAGTCTAGGTATATGAGGCCACTTACCAACCACCCTAGCCGGTCCAGACCTTTTAGTCTAGTGGTATGTGCGCCTGACTGTGAGACAGACAAACCGGGTTCAATTCCCGACTGCAACACTTAGAATTCGTCTCCCCTCCTATTACAAATCCAAAATGAAAATGTGCTGGTCTGACCTTGCAAAATGGCTGACATGACAGTCACCATTAAAATCATGTTCTTGCTTCTCTTGAGCAGATAGTTATATCAGCATGTTTTTAATAAAACACTTCTTGCAATAAGTTTGTCCTAAATGAAAATGGTGCCAATATGACCTCTGAAAATGGCTGCCACAGTGGCCATAATGAAAATCTTGTTATGACAATATTACTACTCCTCCTTAATGGATGGTCTATTGACATTGGGTTTTCACTACAACACTTCTTGCAATATGTAATTGTTCTTTGTTTTTTTTAATGATGCCTATCTTATCTCTGAAATGGCTGCATTGGCAGTAATCTTGACATTTTTTTATGGTTACTTCACCTGAATAGATAATCATAACAACATAAGATTTTCACTTAAACACTATAACAGTACATGATAGGTAGTCTTTATCGAAAATAATGCTGATCTGTCCAATACTGATATGACCATCAATATGTCTGTGCTATTGGAAACAAGTTTAAAAACTAGACCTACTTGACTTTGAGATTAAGTCAGGCAGGCGTAATGGCCATATAAAAAAAAAAAACTGTTGTCAATACTCCGCTTGAAGGAACGGTGGCATTGATATGGGGTTTTCACTAAAACACTTTCTGGAAATATGTAATTGATTGGTCCTGAATGAAAAAGGTGCAGATCTGACCACCATGTATGTACTATTGGTAACAAGTTTGAAAACCAGACCTTCTTGACTTTGGGGTCATGTCAGATGGTCAGGGTCAAGTTAAAGATCAATGTTTCAATTTGCATACACCTGCCATAATGTGGAGTGTATCATGTTGTGATGTTGTACATTCATCTGTTCCATGTTTTGTTTTTACATAATAACTTGAGTTTTCCACCATCTACCATGATTACAAAACTTGCATTTGATGCAAGGAAGAAGCCTTCCTATTTTGGGGCTAAAAGGGTCAAAGGTCAAGGTCACATGAACTGAAAGGAGGAAAAACAATTTCCACAAAACTAATGTTCTGTACCACTTGCCTTGACAAACTTTATAGATGGCTTGCAGTTGAGGCAAGGAAGACAGTATTGATTTGGGGTTTAAAAGGTCAAAGGTCAATGTCAGAGGGAGCCCCCAAGAAGGAGAACAGTTTCCAAAAAGTAACTTGGGTCCTATGCTACACACCATGACAACATTTTTCTGATATCTTGCATTTTATCAAGGAAAGGCACATATTGATTAGGGAGTAAGTAGATCAAACGTCAGGGTCACAGGCTAAAAATGAAAAATGGTTTCTGCTTCCAAATTTCAGCTCTTGACCATATATTTTAACCAAAGTTTGTGCATGGTTACACATGGGTAAGAAAGAAACCTATTGATTTTGGGGTCAGTGGTGAAGATCACTGATAAATTGGGGTCACTGGTCAAGATCACTGTTTGAAAATGAAAAACCATGCTTACATAATAACCTGAGTTACAGACTACGTACCTTGACCAAAGTTTGCAGAGGGTTTGCACTTAAGATAAGTAAGAAACCTATTGATTTGGGGAAATTTGAAAGAAATTTGTATAGAATGTCACCAGGTTGGAGAGTTATAATTTGTCTCAATGAGCAAGACTTGAACCCATGCCATGAGTAATGGCACCTACTGACTAGCTCATGCACCAGCACCATAACCCACTTGACCATGTGCTTATCCCCCCAAAAGGATGAGAACTCACTTGCTAGACAAGCGGTATTTAATGCTCTATGCATAAACCTACACTCAGTAGGTTTCTTTCTTGAAATGCAAGGTATCATACATGACATAATATGATGTGTCACGCGAAAAACATGATTTTGGACTCCCAAAACACTCGACACAGTCATGTTTCAAAAAGCACATGAAAAACACGATTTTCAGTAATCTTAGCCAAAAAAAAATTGTAACACAAAAAAACCCCTGTATATTTCTTGACCACCATGATATATGCCCGTAATTTGTGTATTATACAGTAAAGAGTTCTGCTCAGAGCTCATGTAAAAATATCCTCTGGGCAATTTATAAAGCTGTTTTAGAGGCAATTAAAAGATAAGACGGTCAGAGATAAACAGCCACCTTTCAGAGATTTACTTAATTGGCTCACAATAGCTAGGGTGACGTGTCGTGTGAAATCCCTTGAGCACTGCTGAGGGAGAGCCCATTAGGCTAATTTGCATAGGTAAAGTATACTAAGTGGGACAACCCAATTTGTCAGAAGTTAAGTACATCAAAGAGATGCATGTTGAAGAACAAATTCTATGACACATCACTGACTGCATTGAATGAGAATGTTGAAGCCATCTTTATTAAAGTTTGTGATCAGCAGCAACATTTCTTTGAGAATGTTGAGCCATCTTTATTAAAGTTTGTGATCAGCGGCAACATTTCTTTGAAGTCAAATTTTTACTTCATATATAAAATGCAAAACAAGATTATTTTAGTAGTTGGAAAAGTGTACAAGTGTGATTCATTTTTGAAGGCAAAATGTCGAAACCTAGTTGTGATTTAGGAAATGTGGAGCCATCTGTGAAGTGAGCAAAGCCCAGCAAAACAAAATTTCAGAACTCCTGGTTGACGTAGTTTGATTTTGTGAAGCGCAGCAGCAAGGGGGAACATTTTATTCTGTGCACATATTGCAACCACCATATTGACATTAGTCATTCTGGAATGTATGACATCTGTCGATATAGCAACACCACCCATCATCGTGACACGGCAAGAATGCAGAGCTCAATCCCCAAAGTAACTAGCTTGTTTAAAAAGTCGTCAACAGACTGTTGCCCAGAGGATATTTTTACATGAGCTCAGAGCAGGACTGTTTACTGTTTATACATACACAGAGCTGAAGTACTTTTCTGCAATTTCGTTGCTGAGCACAATCTGCTGTTTTCAGTAGCAGATCATTTTTCAGACCTATGCAAGGAAATGTTCCCTGATAGTAATATTGCAAAGAAATTCAGTTGCAAAAGGATAAAACAACGAATATCATAAATACAATTGCACCAATGTTGGACAAACAAGTAACCAAGGTATGCCAAAATAACATTTTCAGTCCTGATTGATGAATCAAATGAGAAGGGAGGTTACAAGACCGTCGCTATTTTGGTCCGGGTGTATGACCAAACCAACTACTGAACTATTGAAAGCAGCAAAGACAGCATGTAATTAAAACTACATTCCACTGTCCAATGGATTTTAAAGACAGTAACTTGGTGTATTTTTGTATTTAATATCTGTGAGGTTGTGACCATGTGTACATATGTGTGTGGTGATGTTATTTGACAATGCTACCATTTTTTTGTTTGTAAGAATATTAAATGCTTCAGAGAAAACTGATGGTATTTTCTTTTATTCAGATTTGAATTTCTAGTCATTTGCTATAGGCTGATTTGAAAAGATAGCTTATTCTCATTTGGATGACATCGCTTTTGAGGGGTCATGCGCACAGACCCCTCAAACACACTTTTTGAGTCTCAAAAACCACCCAACACTGTCTGGGAATATGGCAAGTATGAAGTATATACATGAAATTGTAATTATAAATTGACACGTATATAGGAAACAGAGGAAAGTGCTTACCCCTGGATCCCCACATCGTAGCTTTGGATACCTGATCATATGGAAGAAATTTATGTAGAATGACATGAATCTAATAAAATAGGTTAGAGAGTTATGATTTTTCATTTGCTAATATTTCCTATTCCCCTTGATAGATTCTCATCATACTTGGCATTAGCAGGTATGTTCTCATGTACCTTTCAGTCCTTACCTTTTGACCTTGTTACATCCTTTACCAGGATGAGCACATGTCCAAGTTGGTTAGGGCAGTGGTGCATGAGAGCAAGGTGATAAGTGCTGTTACTTGTGGTTTGGGTTCAAATCCTGCTTAGAACACAATATAACTCTATTAACTGTTTGATTATATTGGTGTCATTCAATATATATGTTAATCTAGTAGATGCTTCTCTATTTTTAAATGTTAGCTTCATATCTCTATTTTTTTGCTTGTAGTTTTTTTTTTAATGTCTGTAAACAAGTCTGTTTTAGGTGGTATATAAGTTACCAGGTTTTCCATTTTTTTAGGTTACGTGTTTGTGTGTGTATAAATTACTTAGCTTAAAAGTGACCAATTTATACTGAAGCAATTTTGTGGATATTCTTCTTTACATGATTTATTCTTTTTGCATGGACCTTTTGTCTCAATGCCACAAAATGGAATAAAAAAATTAACATAATTTTTATCCTTTTGTAAATATTCTTTGAATATTTTTTAATTTTTTATTCATGTATGAGAACGGCAAACATAACAGTATCTTTCATTATCAGATTATTTCTTGTTTTTGTAATGTATCTTTCACTTGAAGCCCCATGTGGGCTCAGGGATGTGCTCTCCTGCATGTTGTAAGAGGAAACTAATGGAGACAGAAGGCATGGTGGCTCATTGGTAAATGTGCTGGACTTGCAACTGAAAGGGTGTGGGTTTGAATTCTACCATTAGATCAGTCTGGTTTGGCTAGCATGTTGTGCCCTTCACAAGGCACTTTACTCCAATTACCTAATCACTAAATAACCTACTTGTGTTTCTGTGCTATAAAACACCAAACCAAAACAAATCCACTTGCAGAGAGAAATTTTTCTACAGTTTAAGTAATACCAAAAGCTAATGGTATCTTGCATTATCTTATTTAATCTGTGTAATTTCACATTGTATTATGCAATAATATAATGGTCTTGTATTTCTCAAATAGTTTTCAATCTTTATTTTAATGTGACCTGCACTTACTTTTTAAACATAATAACTTAAACATTTAAGAAAATATTTTTGGTACCAAATTTGGTATTTTTTTAGTTCCTCAGGAGTATCTTAAATGGTTTAAATACTCAGCAATTAAAAAAATTAAAGGACAGAAGAAACCTATTTCTTGTGAATTCCTGCACATTCTTTTCAGCCAGTAGAGCACTAGTACCTACCTTCAAGGAACTCTAGTTGTTGATCAAGAAATTGGCTCTAAAATATGTAATTATGGTAGCTACATTAATTTGCATCTGGTCTCACTGTGCTTTTTATTTAATATTTGGCTGCGCACACACACACACACACATATACCTTTTGTCTCAAAGCAGTGTTAATTAAATGCTTATACCTGTTGGATTTTAAAATAGCAACACTTACTATATTGAGAGAAATGATGTTCCATACAATGCATTTCAAAATACCAGTAGGCCGTATTAACTGTACATTTTAGTTGCTTGTGGATGTCAGAAATAAGTGACAAAAGTTGAACTGTAAATGTGCAGATGTAATAATTTGCATAGACTTGTAGGCATTAGAAGTTAAAGAACTAAAATGATAATGAGATCAGACTTGTGTTTACATGAGGTAGAAAAACGGGCTCTTTTTTTTTCCTAATGTAGCCTTGCTGATTCATATAGCACTGTGAAATATATTTGTGTGCATGATCTTTTTTGTTTTTGACAACAATTTCATTTTTGTTGCTGCTTCGATGTGCCTCTAAAAAAAATAATTTATTGCCTGGACATTTTAAGTTGGGCATTTAAATTCGTAGTTTTTAAAACTGCAGAGTCTATGAAAATTATTATTCCACAAAAAAAGTGAATTTAAAGTATATGGGATGAGTTTCTAATAAATAGGGCCTGTACAGAAACAGATTTCATAATATAAATCTGTTTCATGTATAAAAATTCATATGTCTCAGGAATTTCTCAATGTATTAATTTAAGTCTGGATGTGAAAAATGCCTCTGTATCTATTTTTTTTTTTGTTCAAAATTTCAGTTTTAGCTAACATTTAACCGATTCCTACAGGTTTTCTAAAAGTGGGTGGTATAATTGTTGTTTTGAAAGGGTCAATTCTGTTTTGACATATGTTTCTTCCAGTATGACCGCCACAATGGCCATCTTGAGAATCTTATTATAGCTACATCTCCTAGATGGTCGGTCATATCGATATTGTGCTTTCACCAAAAGACTTCTTATAATGTCTAGGTGGTCCTAAATGGAAATGGTGCCAATCTGATATCCAATATGGCCACCATGGCAGTTTTGTTATTGTTACTCCTCCAAAACTGGAAGTCATATGAACATGGGGTTTCAACCAGAAGACTTCTTATGGTGTCTTGTTGGTCCTAAATGAAAATGGTGCCAATCTGACATCCACAGCAGCTAATTTGAAAATCTTCTTATTGCTAAAGAATAGCAGAGATGGTTTCAACATTCAGCAGTTAAAAGACAGAAATGGTCTTATCTTGAATTCCTGGAAGTTCTTTTCAACCAAGTAACACTTGTTTTTGACTTGTATACTTAGACTTTCTTTTATGACATCTTGTTGGCACAATTATGCAGAAACCACATGACCCAAGCAAATGAGGTTTGATACTGGTATGCATGTTTATGTGCACATGTACTGTAGACAACCTGTTGCATTATTGTGCCATTTTCATGTTTTTAATTAGCTGACTTTCAAGAAGTAGCACTTTGTTTTTGGTCTGCAATAGGGGGCATATGTGTTTTATAAACACAAATCTAATCTAACTCTTTAAAAAAGAGAGGCAAACCACTGTCAGTGTTTTGTGCTAGTTTGCAAAAACTGGCCATATCTATATCTTGATTTTGTCCTTTGCAAATATTCCATGCAAAATGTGCTTGAGTTGGAGTGAATTACAATGATTGAATCACATGCCTTTTTTTTTTTTGTTCTCCGTTCTTAGAGTTGGTCTCAACATAATTGGTTCTCTACTAAATAATTTTGAACTTTTTGCCAAAGCAATTTCAAATATAGCCTCAAGGTGGGAGTTGCAGTCAGAAAAATAAATCCCAATATTCGTCATGAACAGCCAGATACTTTGGTGTTGGTGTGATGTGGTGAAGTAAACCAGAGAACCCAGATGCATCTGCTAATACTATGGATCAAACTTGGGATAGCAGTGTGGTCCCAATTCAGCAAGGATGTTGTGAAGGCCATAAAAGAGATTTTTAGCTTACCTGTATGAAATACAGAAAAACTTTGTTATACCCAAAGTGGTGTCAATGTCATCTGCTGCAGTCAGGCTAACCCCAGCAGTAAAGTTTTGTCCTTCCAGCAAATCTCCAACTGGGGACATTCAGTGTGTACATAACTTGGTCAAGGTCTGCCTCAAATTGCTTGGGAACATCCCCAGGGGAAATGAATGTACATATAGGTCACAGTGTCATATTTTTCTTACACTGACGACTTTGTTGTAAACAGGTTAACCCCAGTTTTTAAGTTGTAGTTTTCTAGACTGTTCTAGACATTGTATCTGTACATGTAACTAGGTTATCATAATTATTATAATTTTTCAATTCATTGAAAACTACATGTACTGCAGGGGGAAATTGGTCACAGTGACATACAGTACTTGTTATGCACTCAAAGACGAAAGCGTACAACAATTACCATTTTGTGTCTCTAGTAAAGAAAAAACTAACAAATACAGCATTAAAGATCATTAAGCATCGTTTATTAATTAATATCTCAATATGCAGAAATATGGCATTAAAGAACAAATAACATCATCTATTCATTAATATCTCAATATGCAGAAATTAATATGATCTTTACGAAGCCTATAGCCATCACGTAAAATGTGCTCTTTCTGATTCTGCAATTCGGTTCTTTCCACGACTGCAAATGTTTCGGCCTAAACACATTTGTGTGATTTATACAGTTTCGGGTACAAAAGTAGCTTTGAAGAATGACTCTTCAAATAAATTTTGGAATTTAGAAATCATCTCACTTTTCATGTCTACTTCTACTCTGCGCGCTTTTCTTTTTGCGCGATTCTGTCGGGGTGATTTCAGGTTTTGTAGGCGCTCTTTTGTCTGCGTGCTTTTGTTGGGGGTTTTAAGCTGCGCGCTTTTGACGGTGCTCTTTTGCCCTGCGCGCTTTTGTCGGGACACCAGATTAACATATCTTGGGTTAAAGTTATGTTTATTGTACCAGTTATCTTAAGCTCAATACAAGGTATTTACCTAGAACTTGCTCAGTGCATTCCTTGCATCAAACTGCCCTTCCCCCTGGGAAAAGAAAATCACAGTAACCTACTTTGCTTACATCAATGGCCTTGTTAAAATGTTTTACATACACTTTGTTAATTCTGGAATAATTTTATTTGTAGGCATTAAAAAAACTTGAGAATTAATCAGTGTTTTATGCATGATTGGGAATCTGCCCAGAGGAAAAAGGTGACAGTGACCCACTTTTCATGCATAAATCATTTAACTTTGTTATTTATACCTTAACCCCAGCGTTAAAGGCTTGCTTTTCGTTGTAGAACTCTAATTGTAGGCACATGTCATTGTAAGCTCAGTTATTCATGGCTACACATACATATACATGCACAGATAAACTTAAGGTGTCACATTATCCACACCTTTTCTTAGCAAAGAGCAGGCATAACAATCAACATAAAACAAACATGGTGGCATCCAGGCAAGCTTGGTTGTCTCTCTCACAGCTGTTGTTTTAGCATACAACTTTATTGGTACACCTTATACTTCTACTGGACATCTGGATATAGAATAATTCATCTTGAAATGTGCCCATTCCCAATACCATTTCTGAGGCTTATCTGTTTCCAGATACTGTGAAACACTTTTAATTCATGGGGTTCCAACTTTCGTGGCTGAGCTAGACCACGAATTTGAAGTCACAACGAAATATCAAGCAAGCCAACATTTACACACACACACACATACCCTCGTCATATGCAGTGGAAAGGCACCATCTGTTTCTTTTATTTGTTGTTAATACCACGGCAATCTATATTGCTGAGAATGTGAAATATACATTAGGATAAGTATATGAATGATGAGGAACACTGAAACTGATTGATTACAATTTAATTTGAATAAAAAATTTCATGAACATGAAAACTCATGTAAGATTGTAATGACTCTACCTGATGTATAGTAATAAATGCAGATTTATTTGCTGTCTGCATCCTTTTTTATTTCCCAAAGCACTTATTAGTCCCATTCACTCGAACTTTACGGATCCAATTTTGGACAAGGTCAAGGTCACTCAGCAGCAAGGGATTCCCACAGGGCGATTTTAGCAGTCTAGTCAGGTTTACAGTCATTGGCTTTGTTCAAGTACCAAATCCCTAATTGTTGAGAGCTTTATGCTTTGATAGTGGTCTTTAAGAATGCATGAGAACCTAATTACTTAAGATTACAATAGGGGTATTAAATGTTCTAGCTTAGACGTGTGGAAAAAGAATTTGGCATTTTCTTTGAGATCTCGGCATTTACGGCAGATGTTTGCAATGAATAACTTAATTAATCAACCCAATTACTACAGTACAAATTATACTCGTTTGCTCACACATGCGTGGAAATTAATGTCGGTATAATCTTTTTACAGAGATGTATGCATTGTTTTTTTTTGTTTGTTTTTTTTGTTTTTTTTTGTAAATGATTGATCCACGAAATTAGGTATGCATGAATATGTATTTTTTACCCAAACCACGAAATTTGAAACCCACAAAAATAAAATGTTTCACAGTACTATATTTAGAGTTTGCCTGTTTTCAGGTACTGTATCAGTTTATAGGTATCAGTGTTTAACAAGCATGCAAAGGCTAAGATGATATAATGAGGGTACAACTATTGCTGGGACAAAAGAGTCCTATGAATATAGGCTGTTACAAATTTAAACGTTTTCTAAAATAAACCAGCAATCTTTCTCACTGAAGACTAATGGTGTTGTTTATTTTGTTGTTAAACAGTTACGGCTAAAACACGGTATTGGTGCTGAGAGTAGTCTCACTCACTTAAAAAATTGAAATGTTTGATAGAACATTTCAATGAAGCTCATTATATACCCTAGGGTGTCCCCTAGTCAGATCAAGTTAGATTTAGCTTGAACATGCATGCGATTTTGTTTAACCATTATTTCAATTCATTGGTATAACAACAGTTACAGACACTACACTTGGTGTATAACATGCGAGAAAAACAGCATGAAAACTTTAAAACTTTATTTTTTTTCACAGTAACATCAGTAACAGGATATCAACATTTAAAGTAAACAACATAACTGGAAGTGGTAAACAACTTAATAACAAAATCAAAAGATCTATGACAAAGGTATCACTAAGAAAAAAAACCTAACCATGAAACTTTTGCATAACAAACATAAAAGACATAGAATAATCTTATTTAGGCATTTATCTAACACCAAGAAGAATATTTAAACAAACAAAATCATTAATACTGGCCAAAAGTATTGCAAACTTCCATAAGAGTCAGAAGTACATTGTCCATAAAATTGGTTACAGACACTACAAAACTATAGCATTTCAATACAGCTGCAGAACCATACATATCTCCATAAAATTCACTTCAAAAATAATTCAACATGAACACATTGACTAGAATTATTCATTAAATGAATGTTGATTAGTTAATAAAATGATAAAACCACATTGTAACAGGTATATGTCCAATACTTGTGTTAAAATTATGAACTGGTAAATAGGACTTGAAAGTTTAATACTAAATAGTGTTTGTAAGAGTAAAATATTGAAGTATAATGAATGTTCAATGAATCATAGTCACTAAAGTATTGTTCAACCCAAGGTGCTGACTCAAACACAGACCCATATGTGATTGATCTTAAGGTTACAGACACTACACATTAAACCTTGACTTTATATTGTCATTTCAAATAGAAGTGCTTATGATTTTTTTCCAGATTTGACTTGAGCTTAGACAATTCAGCTGCATTAAACTTGAAATGACCCCTTTCATTGACTATTTGTGGAGCTTTTACCCTGTACAAGATAACATCTAGAGCCTCTTGTGAATAATCATCTTTTTCAGGCCAAACATACATGTTGCCAGACTTTCTCATGTATTTAAGTCTAACTTCGTTATGAAGAATGTCTATTACTTCTGCTAAGTATACATCTAGAGGTCCCTTCTTTGGCTTAAGTCCTACAGCAACAAATTCTCCAGGGTGGTATTTCTCTATTGGTTTCTCTGTGTTGGTTGGTGCTTTTTTGTCAACTTTGATCTTCTTTGTCACAATGTTTTGTCTTTCTGTTGACTTCCGTTTCTTATTAGGCTTTTCGCTTGTTGCTGAGTTATGATCTTTCTGGTTACTTCCTTGTTTTCTTTTCTTGTCATTATTTTCTATTGTTGATGGATTCTTGTCTTTAAGTTGTTTTCCTTTCTGACTTAAATTATCTTTATTGAGTACTAACTTTCTCATTTCCCAGGCATTAACATTTTCGCTGAAGTTGCATCTCCCGTCAACCTTCATGCATTGCTCACAATAACAGCTCAGATTTCTTATGCTCAGTTCATAATCATTGCTTCCTGACTTTACAGCATGTAATTTTCTTGTACCTTGCAGTGTTTGCACATCAGTTTCTTCTCTATTTCTCTCAACATCTTTAACAAGGATGAACTCCCTTCTCGAAACTGTTTTAGCTTCATTATCTGTATTTTCCATTTTCAGTTTCTCTGTACAGAAATGATATACATCTTCTGCACAACCTATCACCTTTCTATTGCTGATTACAGCTCTGTAGCAAGCATTCTTGACTGTCGCACCGAGACCATCGCAAACACTCTTTCCATCTGATGTTTCGAAATAATTTCGTGTTACAGATGGCTTTTTCCTCAGACTTATGTCAGCAAAGGCTTTCTTCCCCTTATACTGGGCAGCACAGCCATCTGTCCACTCATGGATCTCCTCTACTTTCACACCTTTCTTCTTCAGAATTTCTATAGCTTTGTTCTCAAAAGTGATAGCTAAGTCTGCATCATGTTTGGTTTCTTCACTGATGCCAATAATGGCATGCTTTATCTTGAATTCTTTTTCTCCCTGTTTTTCTGTATAGTAACACATGATTGGATGTATTGTAACTTGGTTCCTGTCGAAGAATCCAGATTGTACTTCACTTTGAAAAACACACCCATAGTTCTCACTAAAGTCCATGACCATAGCAATAGAACCCTCACCAATTCTATCAACACAAATTCCCATCTGTTGCTGTTGCCATTTGGCCCTGAAAACGTGCTCTGGATACTCTTGCATGTCAGTTTCTAAGCATGTAATTAATGTTTTTATGTCTGTTTCTTTAGGCACACAGGAGACGCAACGCTTTACTTTATCATCTTTTGCTATTTCTATACTTTCCCATGGATGCCATGATATCTGCCTGTCACTATACTTTTCAACAAATGGTTTAAGGTAACTCTGCAAACATTTCACACCGCATTGTTTGCATTCTCTTCTTAAACATTTAATAGCTGGATTGGTGTCGTATTTACAAAAAGTAGCATCACTTAAGCTTTTCTTATCTACTGAAATTTCATCCAAATCTCCATTTTCTTTCACTGCTTTTTTTACATTTGTTAGTGCCTCACTTTTTAGGGCCACGTTACAGCACTTTTGGCATAAGCATGATCTTCTGCTTGTTTCAGACACCTTTTTAACATTCACTGGTTTCAATTTAGAAAATGAAGTTAATCCTATTTTGTGACTATGGTTCCTTAACTTGTAGTCTTTGTAGGCTTCTTCTAATGTCATAGTCATCACATGTTTTTGAAGTATTTCTTTTTGACCACCTTTTCTTACTTTCGCAGTTTCACGTTTATTAGGCACTTCCCTACTGATTTCTGGACTTTGAAAAAAATCTTTCACAGATTTCTTTAATGGAGAGTTAAGTGCATCCCTTCTTCTTTTTCTTTGTTTCGTCTCCCACCATGTAGAACTAGGTTTTTGCCCTTTCACTGATACTTTGAAATACTTTTTTAGTCTGTGTCTTTTATATTTCTTCAGTCAACCCTTTTTAGCTCCTCATGTTTCGCCTTATTTTCCCTCTGTTTTTTTCTCCAGGCTTGTACCTTTAGCCTCGTCTTCTCCCTTCTAGCTTTAATCTTCTGTTCATCTTCTTCTGGCTTATCTTTGCTTCCTAAAAGCAAACAACTTCATTCTCATTTTTGTTCCTCTATGTATACGGATGAAATTTAGACTTTACAAAACATACTTGTAATGAGTACGCAATATGCTTTCATACATAAGCAAACTGGAATAACCTGTAGATTCTTAAAGAAAAGTATCTGATTGAAAAAGAAATAGCATAAAACCTGATGATTATTCAATGTTCTAGCATTTACAATGATTGCACACTTTCCTTAATAATGTAAACAACAGTCGGGTCAATTCACATGTCTAGTAGTGTCTGTAACCATTTGACAATATCAGCAATGTATCCAATACTAAGTCTGAGCTCATTGAATTCTCATAATATTTCTGTTTGAATTTACTAGTCTAATGATATGGAATGCAAAAATACTCAGTTTCAATTGCATATTGTAAGAAATCACTGAAAATGTTGCCTGTTATCAGAAATCTAGATGAAAGAAACTATAAATATACCAAAATATTACAAATTGCAGACAGACAATATGTCAAAATTTAGCCTTACACATCAATACTGTAATAGGAAACATAATTTGGCTTCATTTTTAAAAAAAAAAACAGGGATAAAGTCATAGACAGTATAAAAAGGGGATATTGGTTACAGACACTACAATTTAAGAGTGTGGTTTACCATTCAATACAAACTTACCAGAGTTGTTCCCAGAGGTTTGCTTTTGTCGTCTTCCCATGTCTTAGGGATGTACCATGGTAAAGAACAGAAAAAGTAATTAGGCAGCTTCTTCTAGGATAAGAAATTCAGGTTACATTGTCTTGTAGTAAATTACTCAAACAGACAGTGCTGCAAGAATGATGCAATATTCAATCAAGAGAGTTATTGCATCACTTTTTTGCTCTTGGCTGCAGAGGTAAATAGATGATGCAACATTACATCACATAAGATGGAACTTTCTATTGAGAAAAACAATGTTTTAATGACAAGTAGAACAATACTTTTATCTTTCATTTTTATACCTGTTTGTGTAGTGTCTGTAACTTTTTTTTATTGAGTTGCTGTTTTTTAATGGTACAATACAGCACCACCAATTTTGGCCAACTTGGACATCACATGGATACACATGAGCCTTTGTAGGATTTATACTTTTCCATAATGAAACAACAAAATTATTGCCATATAAACTTGTAAAGGTTACAGACACTACAAAATTTAGAACTGGAAAGTTTGACAAAGAACAAGCTCTCAATCGAATATCTTTGCTAGCCATGTGATTTAAATGGTTTTACTACTTATTATAATATAAAGTCGAGTTCTAGATGTCAATAAAAGTTATAATGAATGTTATTTTGTACAAAATGTTGGCATATAACAACAGATTAGTGTTTGAATTTCAGTGTTGAAACAAAACTTCTACTGACGGTATTTTGCTTATAAAATCCATAATATTTTACCGATTTCTTTAATTCAAGAAGCAATATTTGCAGGATAGAATTCCGCATAAAACCAGACCAATAAATGCATAATTTCAGTATGATATTTAGAGAATTCTCTATTTTATATTCAAGCTTTTTTCGAGTGAGACTACATAACGCTCAAAAATGGCCATTTTTAGAGCTTGTTTCCATGCATATCTCAACAATGGGTTACACTAACCTCTTGAAATTTTCAGGAAAGTAAGAGAGGTATATGCCAGGCTTACCAATCTTTAAAATTGGTTCATATCTTGTTTAATTTTTCTATTTCATGCATATAACATGAAAATTCCTTTATCAGCACCAATACCGTGTTTTAGCCGATAGTATACAGGACAAAGTATGTAATTTTTGCATATTTTTGTCCATCATATCTGGACATGATTGCCAACTTATTGCCAACAAATGTTCAGCATTGGTGAATAATGCACTGAAAGTGTCACACATTTAAAGTGGGTTGCTGCAAACTGTTTGTTGTGGTTCACTCTATATTACAGTACATACATTCCAACTAGTGTTGCAGTGAGTACCAAATGTAGAACTCTATTACTTGGAATGGAAGACTTTACTTGGCCTCAAGTACCTGAAATTGCAATTGCCACTGGCACACTCTGGTAAGGTCAGACAACATGCCAACTGCTAATTTTCTGGACATTTCTTTTAAATTTGGTGTGAAAATTATTAATACATTTTCCATCAATGAAAAACCAAATTTGTGTGTATTTACACTCGAAAAACTCCACACCAACTGCATCGCTTCTGTTGCCATTGTAGCTTATATATGCAAGGTCAAGGCTCTTTACAGCTATATATGTACATGTATATATTGTTGCGGGATGTGTCTGCCACACTTATTTAGTGTGTTGGGCATTTTAGATCAGGTTCTTAGATCTATGTTCACAAGCTGGACTGTCCAAGAGTTGCCCATTCCCTAACTTGCTGGCTCTTATGAAAATGAATGAGGAAGACATATCTCCATTCAATGGTTTATTTGAGAAATACACAGCTTTGAGTCCATGTTAGCACTGTACATCACAGACGCATATGCACCAGTGCATATGTACCACAATGATAATAGTTGAGAAGATCAATAATCTGTCATTCTTATTCAAAACTTTTGCTGTCTCTCTAGGCCTTATCCAGGACTTGTGCAGAGCTAAGCCAGAGTTCTTCAGAACAAGGGTGAGTTATATTTGTACCTGAAGAAATTAAAGCTAGTATAGACATTTATACTGGTAAATGGTCACATGATAAAATTACAGCACCACAATAGTCTATTTACATGAAACAATAACAATAACTCTTACAAGTAAACATTTTATTGAAGTAAGGGTGTTAATACATAAAGTATTAGTATAAAAAGTAAATGCAACCCAGTCCATAACATTACCCATGCCTCCATTCAGTTCATCCTGAATTTGTGTGTGATCTAAAGAAATGTTAATGAATAAAGCTAAATAAAAGTATTACAGTTCTATGTTTTAAAAAAAACTAAATCCGGATAAAAGGACACTGTTTTCAGAAAGAATAACACTGTTTCCAACTGTTTCATGTCCATATAAACTTTAGTTCCTTTTCCGTCAAATGGTGCAATGGCGATGCAATATCTGTGCACCCTTTAATAAAGTACCTATAGTAATTTCATTAAAAATCTCAATTCCATGATGTTGGATGGAACTGAACAATTTTGCACACTGAATTTTCTCTGGGTCCATCTCTATTCTGTTCTCAGTGATGATGTGCCTCCCCCCAAAAAAACAATTCTTTGTGCAAACAAATGGCGTTTGCTGGTCTTCAGTCTCAGTTCTCAATCCTGCCTTGTCTAACCATTCAAAAGACTGATCCAATTGGCAGCAGTGTTCCTTGAATGTTTTACCTAATACTAGGATGTCATCCAAGTAGATTAGGCATATATCCCGTCATGGCCCCATGCACATGGTCTGCATCAATCTTTTGAAAGTTCTGGGTGCATTGCACAATCTGAAGAGCATTAAGCCGAATTCATTGAGTTCTTTATGCGTAGCGAATGTAGTCTTTGGCTCGTTTCCCTATGTCACTTTTACTTGCTAATATCTGTGCATCAAATTAAATGTAGAGTGTCAGGAAAAGCCTGCAAGCGCCTCAAGGTAATCCTCCATGCATGGAATTGGCTAGGCATCCTTCTGAGGCAAACTGTTAAGTCACCTATAATCTATGCAGAATCCTGTGGTTCCATCTTTCTTGCATACAAGGACTACCGGGCTGACCCAAGGTCCTGACGAAGGTCTGATGAAACCCTTCTCAAGCAAAGTGTCGGGTTACTCGTCAATTTCTGCTTTGACAGCTGTCGGAATCTTCTGAGTCTTTTGTTTGATGGGTCAGACACTTCCCGTTTTTATCTCATGTTTAACTCATTTTGTACAATCCAAATCACTATCAGCACTGCCAATTAATTAACAATGGCGTTGTATTCTTGTGCTTCCTGTAACTGTTCGCCCATCAGGCGATCATAAGTTCTTGTCACACCACCGAGATTAATATCAAACACGTCAACATCATTAGTGCAAAGCATCTTTCCATTTGCCAATGTGAGTCTCCCTTTCATGGGCCATAATTGTGACCTATTTGCAGATGATATGGAATCGAATGTCTTGTAGAATACTATGCTGACTGATGTGCCTGTATCTACAATGAATTCGACCTTGGTACCATTAATTTTGACAGGAACATATAGATCCAAGTATATGGACATAAAACTTCCACTGCGTATCTGTATATCTTTAGAGTCACTCTTTTTGGAATTAGCAGAAGCAACTTTTTTTGGTTCTCTGTCAGGAGGTTTCGAATCTATACCCTTGTGTTTTTTTTTTTTTTTTTTTTTTTTTTTTTCGCATTTCCTACAGATGTGCCCTTTCTGATGACAATTATAGTATGTCGCTTTTCATCCGCTATGATAGTGTGTATTTTTATTTTGACTCTGTTCAATCTTCTCTGCAAAGCGCTGTATTTCTCCGAGTTTCTGTACCCGTTTCACTATTACTATCGCTAGACTCCTGTTCTTTGCTCTCTGTTCCTCTCATGCGTTGCGCTTTTGTATTGCATCTCACCTACAGGCATCTAATTCAACTGCAGTCTGCAAAGTCTCATTGAACGTTATCAGTCTTGTACACAAGATTTTTAGTCACATGTTGGAATCCGTCAAAGCCTCAAGAAAGCTGTCTTTAGAAAAAGTATCTATCACTTCTTAGTAGCTGCAAGGTATGTAAGAGACACTAAACACCTTATAGACCGTCCAAATTCAAGCAACAATTCTCCTGGTCGCCACTGATGTCCCCGATGCTCAGATTTATACAGTTCCTCGATATTCAGCGGCACAAACCTCTTCTCAAGGGCATCGATCAAGATCTTTGAATTTAGCCGTCATCCCGCCTGGGACAAACTATAACACCTGATGTGCCATATATTGCAAACTTACAGCGAGATACGAGGCCTTGTGCCTTTTATCCTATTTGTTGAGCTCAGGACAATGCTGAAAATGCACCCCAAAGTCTTATTCATGGCATTGTTCCATCATACACAGATGGCGCTATTTTGTGATTGTTTGTGAACATGACCTTTGGTTTAACAGACAATGATTTCTCCGCTCTATCATCCGATTTTGCAAGATTAGCCTTCACATTCTGAGGTTTGAGAAGCAAGCACAGCTTGGTGATTTTCTGTTCAACCACAGCAGTCTATGTAAATCTGTAGCACTTACAGCTGGTTGCGAGATGTGTATAGATCTCTTTTAATTCGCACTCCTGTGAGCCATGACTGCTTTTCTCTGATGATGGGTGGGTTCTTGTCCATTTACATTCTCCGAACCTCATCACGCAGGAAAAGCTATTCCATCATAAGAACTACATTTTTCTGTGGCTCGTAACATCAGTTGCATTTTTTTTTTTCAGGGTGAGATGCCATTCTGTGGATGAGCAGATGACACTCCTTTAGTCTCTTTGCTGGTTATGAGTTTATCTCTTGGAGTTAGCTGAGACAAATTATTGACTGTAATATACGCATCTCAAGTGGACCTACGAGTTTGATAAGGCATTCACACTCCAGTGGTGTAAGCAATACCTCATAATCCCAATTTAGAGAAGAACCATCTAGTCTAGTTGGTATTCGTTCATCTTTTATAATTTCGACATCTTCTAGAGACTGCCCTGCTCCGAAATAAAACTGTACTCCTCTGCGTTTCTTTGACCATCAATGCATCATCGAGGTTACCATTCTTCTTAGATACACACAGTTCTCGTCATCTTTGTCATATCTTTCTCTTTATTCGATCTTCAGAGTAAAGTTGCAATCTTCTGCTCCTGAAACTTCACCTGGCTTATCCCACTTGGCCTGCCCCACTGCTGTCACCAAAAGTGTTTTATGGGATGCATCTGACACACTTGTTAGGCATTGTAGATCTGGGTCTTAATTCCAAGGCTCATGAGCAGCGGTGTCTAAGAGTTTCTCTTTCCCGAACTTATTAGCTCTGTGAAAATGGACGAGGAACGTGACTCCGTTTAGCTTATTTTTTTTAGAAATACACAGCTTAGAATCCATGCTGGCAGTACACATCACACAGTCAAAAGCACCGTCGTATGCACCGTATTAATAATAGTTGAGTAGATCAATAATTTGCTGTTCTTATTCAGAACTTTTGCTGTCTTTCTTGGCCTTATTCATGCAGGACTTTTGCAACTTTATTTGGGTTAAATAGTTCTGCAGAACTAAGTCCGAGTTCTTCAGAACAGGGGTGAGTTATATTCATAACTTTAGAAATTAAAGCTAGTACAGACATTATTTTATAAACTAAATGGTCATATGATAAATTTACAGTGCCACAACTGACTATTTACATGAAACAAGAATGATGACTCTTACAACTAAATATATTACTCAAGGGTTTTAATACTTAAAATCTTGGTATGAAAAATAAATGCAAACCAGTTGTTAACTATATATATATATATATATATATATATATATATATATATATATATATATATGACAATACTGTTAATACCCTATAATAATTTGTGATTTGCCTGTGAAGCAGAGGTGAGACATAGGTAGCACTTTTCCAATAGTGTAGATATTGTTGTTGCGTTTGTGACTGGCTTAGGAATCAACATGAAATTTTGGCAGTTAGCTCAGTTTCTCTGGCTTTGTTGTATGTATAGTCATGAAATTTGGGTATATTCACCTTAGAGGGTATTGCTCACCATGGATATTTATCTTGGAGGGTACTACTCGCCATCGACAAAAGTAGGTTATAATAACCTACTTTTTCATCCTCCAGTGATTACATTAAATTTTGCATTTAGTTCCATTTCTCAGACTCTTTTGTATTTACAGTAAGAGACTTGATGAGTATACTACTCGAATAGGCAAAAAGCAGATCACTGTAGAATATGCTCCATTGTAGTGGGCAAGACAGAGAACAATAAATTTGTCATGATAATGCTATTTTTATTTCGAATGCAAATATCATCAGGACAGATTTACAGGTCTAGATGAGATATAGGATTCGGTGGAATTTTTGTTCAGTATGTAACACACATAATATCATGACATCACTAATGATGCCATGACTTCATGCAAGGAAAAAGCAAAATGACAAAGGCATTTGAATATATTACAGTCATTTCACTACACTATTCTGCATTTTAGTCAAATCAAATAAGTATTTTTCATCTTGTTTCGAATCTTTTATTTCTTCATTTCAAATGAAATTTATGAAACAAGTAAAATAATTACGATTTTCTACTCGGCAAGGCTTGCGTAAGATATAAATTATTTGAACTGTTTTCATAAATTTTAATTGATGTTGATCACTCACAGCAACTCATACACATACAAAACTATTATATAAAACAAAACATGGGAGGACACTTCCCTATGACCTATTTTTAAAATCAGCACTGATATTTGAAGCCACACAAAAGTGTTGCCAAATACAAGTGGTATCAATGTTTAGCTTAGATATTTGACTTTTCATACTTACAGCATGTTAACTTCATTTTCCACTATTAAGAAAAAGCCAGCCTGCTTTCTTGTGTTTAAAAAATCATGCCAATTTATCTGATTGGTTAGAAAATTTAAATCAATCAAAAATATCACCATGAAAAAAAGTTTAGATAGAATTAGGTGCACAGATTCTGATAAAACAAAAGAAAGACTTTAAACTTGTTAGTCTGATGTTAAAAAGGTGGAAATAAAAACGGCCTCAACTTTGGTATCTATTATCATGTAAAAAATCTTTAATAATTATCAATATAATAAATATCATCTTTGATCATTACTTCAGTTACAATCAACACTGAAACCCTTAACAATCAAAGAATTTGCATTATAATCATGATGAAGCTTACAAAAGGTGATAAAAACAAGAGTTCCAAGTGGGTCTAAGATCGCTCACCCCTCTAACTTCACCTAAAAGCTGAATGCAAGGGTAGTTGGCCAAGAAATGGGTTAGACTACTGCTTTCTGGCATTTTAAGGTTTTTATATGCCTGACATAAGTTGGGCTTATGTTATGGCATTGCCCATTTGAATGTCCATTAAGATTTGCTTGTCTGGCCCATGACTAAACTGCGCATCGCATATGATAGCCTGGCCCCTGACTCAAGGTCACGGCAAGGAAAATGTAATTCTGTGAATTGTACCCTTGTTTAGAGTAGATAATGTATCATGTATAGATGGTGTATTGCATACCATAGTCACACCATTAAGTATATTTTTAAACTAGTGATTGAAGATATTTAATGAAATTTTAGCCAATTATATATCATTTGAGAATAACATACAGGGGGATTGGAAACTCTCTGCCTAGCCCGCCGAATATCACCTATTCCCTATTGTTATGCAAATTAGGCTCCCAGTGTCTGTACAATCATAAGGAAGATTTGTTAAAGGGGTCAGAGAAGCTTATTCATGGTACATATTTTGTAAACCATGGTACTCATATATGTCATCATTAACACAAGTAAGCTAGAAGGGTTAAGGGAGAGCAAGCCTGTCACAGAATGAAGTATTGTAGTATGAAGAAAATGTATCAAGCGGTTTAGTAAATACAAGTAAATTAAAACACTGGAACCAAAACCTTAACACAAATTTTCTATTATTGTTACTTTGACCCCTTGGTCAAAGGATCTAGTGAGTGTGTTGCAGGATCATCTTAGGTACATATTGATTCAGTTGAAATATGAAGAAAATCCATGTATGGCTTTAGGAAATATAAGCAAATTGAAAAACTTTAGCTGAATTCCAAATGCAAATTTTCTATGACTGTGACCTTGTCTCACTTTCAACTAATGTGGGGTCAACAAAAAGGTATCCTTTTCTTGGCAGAAGCTGTGAAAGTGCCTTGATGTTATTTATTTGGACACTGAAGCAACATTTCTGGAAATATGAGAGGTTGAAGATGAATTTTGAATTTTCATAGAACATTTGCACCATTGCTTGTTGTAAACCAATTTACAACATTTGTACACAGAACACAAGAATAAAATTTGCATTTATATATTCAGTACATTGAAAATGCATTGCTACTATTTTAATGTAATCATTCATTTAATTTACCTATTGCATTACTTTAAAACTGAAAATCATGGTTTAAAAAAATGAGATCTATTCACTGACATTATCTTTGCCAATATCATAAAATTACAACAACAACAACAACAACAACAAAAATATTAGGATGTAGGAAAAGGTGAGGGTATTTTTTGTACTGATACTAAAAAAATATCAATCTGATTAAAATCAGATCTCCCGATTCCTACAGACACCTATAAAAGTTCATGTTTTGGTGACCTTTGGAATTCCCAGTCTGCATATTTTAAGTAGCCTATCGGATAAAGCAGTGGTTCCCAAACCACAAGTCGCGACCCAAATGAGGGTCGGGAGGACTCTCGTGACTTTATACCAGTACTGCATTTTGGGTCGCAAAAGATGGTATTTAGGGTCGCGATCAAAAAATGTTTGGGAACCACTGAGATAAAGCATTGCAAATTCGTGTTAGGGGGGAGTTATCGTTAGTAACCATATCTTGCAAATGATGGGTGTCACTTTCAACAAGTTTTAAGCTGTGATTTGACTGGCAAACCACAAGGTCAACAGAAAGTGGCCTCTAATTGGTGTCCATCAGATCTTCACATAGGACTGTGGAGATCTGACTTTAATCAGATTGGAAAAATATTAGATAATAATTTAAAATAGGAAAGGTATTAAAGAGAAGTTGCTTTCCAACAGAACACCAGTGCAGCTAACTTCAACCAGTCACATAGGTAAGCATAACTAGGGTTTTAGCCCTTAGGGCAAATTCACCCCTGCTTGTAATTGCTTTTATCTTACTGTTAACTAACCAACGGGTGCCACATTTGCATATCAAAAGGGAACAGATGATACATGTATCTGGCATCTCTCTGGAGTTTTCAATGCCTGTGTTATATACTGTCCCTGCTATAATGCACAGACATTGTGAAGCATACATGTACCCTAGTCACACACCCTGCCTCGAGATGAAGGTCACGTTACGGAAAATGTAATTCTGTGACTTGTAACTTTGCAGTATAACTTTTGAACAAATGTTATTTTGATGAAACTTTGATTAGACAGTATGTCACATACCATAGCCACGCCCCCCTGACACAAGGACCTCAATCTGTGTACATGCATACATTGTAAAAAAATGAAGATATTGTAATGAAACTCTAACTTTTTTATATACCTCGACTTGACAGTGTCTTGCATATTCAGTCATCAACTGCCTTAAGGTCAAGGTCACAGCAAGAGATAATGCAAGTCATTGACCTTATCAGTAGACATGTCCCTTGCTCAAAGGTCAAGATCATTAGTTTGAAAAAGGTCACAAGAAAGGGGGTATTGTGTTGTTGGCAGTACTTGTTATATTTTTTAGTAATGGTAACCATATTGGATGGCAGATCAACATCATTTGTGTGAACTTTAAAGGCTTTATAACTGGATGCTTTCTATGAAATTAGGTCTATTTTTGTTGTCTGGATTTTAAGAAGTCATTTGCCTCAGTAATGGTTTTTCTATTAGCAACAATGGTCATACTGAATAATTGGCCTAATTCTGTACAGTGGTTATTGAGAAAAGTTGTTTAATGGTTTTTCTGTCTTTAATAATAGCAAGCATATTGCATAGTCTGAAAGGCTTTCATGCATGAATGCTTCTGTCAAATTTGACCAAATTTTGTCCAGTAGGTTTTGGGAAGTACGTTTTTATATTTTAGCAACATCAGCTATATTTGACAGTGGATTGGAATCGTTTGTAGAAACTGAAAGATAGGCCTTCATGCCAGAATGCTTTCTGTCAAATTCTTGTTAGCAGTTTTTGAGAAGATCTTGTAAAGCTTTTTTCAATTTTACTAATGGCAGTCATACCTGATTGCAGATCATTATTATTTGAAGAGCTTGAAAGGCCTTCATGCCAGGACACTTTCTGGTAAATTCTCAAAAGCAATTTTCAAAACAAGCCATTTAAATTTTTTTTTTTTGTTGTATAGATCGACATCATCTATATACAATTGAAGGTCTTCGTGCCAGTTTTTTTAAATTTGTGATATCTTTTTATTTTTTTACTTTGGTTAAATTCTTTTAGTACTTTTTGAGAAGCCATTAAAAGGTTTTTCTAATGTTAGTAATGGCAGCTATATCTGATGGCAAATTGGAATCATTCGTACAAACCTGAAGAATCCCTCATGCCAGGATACTTTATTAAATTTGGTAAAATTCTGTCGAGTGATTTTTGACAATAAGTCATTTCACGGATTTTCTTATTTAGTAATTGTGGCCATATTTCATGGCAGATTGGCATCATTTAGAGAAATATACAAGGTCTTTATGCTAGGATGCTTTCAGTCAAATTTGGTATAGTTCTGTTCTGTGATTTTTGAGATGTCATTTGAAAGGCTTTTATGTTTCAGTAACAGTATTGTACGTCTGTTGCTTTCTTTTTTAAAAAAGCACATAGAACTTTACACTTTTTAAATTAAAATGTAAGTGTTTCTAAGTCCTAATTTTTTTTATAGCCTTTTTTGCTATACTATAAGAGGCTACAGCTTATGATGGAGAAAAATTAACTTGTCTTAGGGCTATTCACTTAAAATTTACAGGGGATGCCACTTTTATTTAGGGTTACCACAATAAAAAATTAAAAACCTTGCAGTGGCTCACATTCACAAATCTCCACACTTTTCACTGCATATTCCTAAACCCCCTCTCCTCTTGACAATCAGTGACCCAGGGGCTTAAAAATGTCATAGTAATTTAAATATTTGTACATTTGACTTTTGACCCCATCCCAGAGACTCCAGATGCAGGAGCCAACCAATAATGGCTTCCCCTTCTTGCAGATGGTTACCACAGACAACATCAAAGCTACATTTATGGCTCACCATGGCAAATCCAAAGGATTTTTATTACATGTTTGCTGTCCAACAACTACATCCCACCCAAGAGTTTGTAACCACACCTTATATATATATATATATATATATATATATATATATATATATATATATATATATATATATATATATATATATATATAATTAAGAATGAGTTTAAAATGTCTCTGTAATTGCAATTTTTGTATATTTAACCTATGACACCCACCTAGGGACCCCAGGGGATGTGCCCAAAAATCATACCCATCTCGCAGATGGGCACCACTTGAGCAACCAGTGTACCAAGTTTAGTGAATTTCCATCCAGCAGTTTAGGAGAAGCAGCTATTGACAGACACACGAATAAATGAACAGACTGATAGACAGATGGACATGCAAAGAGTATGACAATATCCCCAATGCTTATTAAACTAGAAGAATGGTGAGCAAAAATTTGCTCACATAAATATAACCCCACCTCTCCCTCATCCCACCACTACCCATTATAGCGATAAAACTATAGTAAAAAAAAAAAAGCACATAACTCTTTTGAAAATAGTGGAAGTCCAATGATTTGTCAACATGTACATCTAATGATGACAACTGTAATATTCACTAAGTTTCACAGCAATCCACTAAAAACTGTAAAAATTCTGTCATACAGCTGTAATTCAGAATTGGCAATAACTCTTGCAAGATGCCCATATCACTAACTTGGCTTACATAACTTAGCAGCTGACCATTTCACTAAGCAGGCTTGTGTAGTATTGTAAAAACACTACCTATGTAAACTATCTCCCAAACCTTATATCCTGCTGATTTTACCTATTTTTCTATATCCTGATAAAACATTCTTCTGAAAGATAAAGGCACAATTAATATGCAGTATCATGCTTATAACTGAAGTCATCCAAAATCTTCAGACTTGCTGATATAAACCAATTTTGGAAGTTTCATAGAAACTGAATGAGAAATGTAGATTGGGGGGGGGGGGGGAACTAATTTTAATTATGTAATACTTACCTGTCACTATTGTTTTTGCTTACTCCTTCCACAATGGAAAAACTCTTGTTCATGCTAGATGCATCACACTCCAGTTCTAGAAATTCTTAAAACCTGCATCAACCCAGTCTGACTTTTCATCGGCCCATGCACAATAGCGCAACCTCATTCTTTTCTAGGATCTTGACTAATGAAGGACATCAGAGTGGGGTGGGAGGAGGGCATATTTTAGTGACAGGTAAGTATTACATAATTAAAATTAGTTTACCCCCCCCCAAAAAAAAAAAAAAAAAAAAAAAATGTATTTTAATTTCAGTAACATGTTACCTATCACTACTGTTTATCTGAAATTGTCAGTAAGAAAGGAAGCTGATAGACTTTGTGCAGCAACAATTGGACCCAGTGAAAAAATGCATTGGTTCTGGTTTGACAAGGACTGAAGGTAAAAAGAGAAGCTTGTTTGCGATCGCCAAAACGCAGCTTTCATAATATTCTTCAAAGAGGAGTAATTCTGATAGGCCCAAGAAGCAGCGATAGCTCAAACTTCATGGTCTTTTATCCTCATGAATGAGAGGTCTCTCTTAGTGAGTGACCAATAAGCTCTCTTGATGGTTTCAACGAAATCCATATAGAGATGGTGGATGCTGAAATATCAACCGAACCCCTTATGGGAAAAAAACTGTTCCTACCTTTCCTTCTCCCTTAGCAACTGCTAAATAGAACTTAAGTGCTTTTTCCTACCTTTCCTTCTATCTTAGCAACTGCTAAATAAAACTTACATGCCCTAACTGGGAAAAGGAGTCTATCTTGATCGTCCCCAGCACAGATGTGACTGAGACTGTGGAGCTCTATCGGGGATGGAAGTACTGATGGATGCCAGTTTCTGGAAAACATAACACCGGAAACAGAATCATAATTCCTGTTGAACCATAGCATCCCTCCTCGATTGATAAAGCATGTAGTTGGATTCTTCTCCACATGACGTTGCAGCTAGAAGAAAGATGGTTTTAAGCTTAAGATTTTCAAATGAAGCCTCACTCAAAGGTAATAAGGGTGTTTGTCAAAAGCCACAAAACACACAAAAGATTCAATCTTGGCACCGAGTGAGACACTGATCTCTGCAATTCAAAGTACTTAATACGATCCACCAAAGGAGGATCTGAGCCAGTGGACTAACCTTCGGAAAATTAAGAATGTTTGAAACGCAAACATATAACCTTTGATTGTAGAGACTGAACAAGATCTCTCCTCAAAAAGGAAGAGTAGAAAATCTGTTACTACAGCAAGGGGAAGGATTAATGTGATTCCTAGTGCACTAATCACAAAAAGATTCTCCACTTCGCATCATATACCTTAGATGTAGAACGTCTCAGGGCCTGGATGATGCAGTCAGCAGTTTTACTCTGAAATCTTTACCTGGCATAAAGATAGCCTGAGACGAACCAAGCGTAAAGGTGGAGAATCTGAGGATTTGTCTGAAACAGAGTACCTCTGTGCTGCAAAAACAATTTCTTCCACTGAGGTAACATACTGGGTTGGTCGATCAAGAAGTCGAGGAGATCAATGAACCAAAACGTTTGAGGCCACAGAGGCGATATCAGGATAATACAAGCTGTGGATGTCCTGACCTTGTGAAGTACCCGTGGAATCAACACGAAGGGAGGGAATGCATATACGAAGAGTTATTTCCACCTCAGGCTAGGAGTCCACTGCCCAAGCTCTTTGATTGGGACTGGGGAAACAAACACAGAAACTTGTTGAGTTTCATTGCAAACAATTCCACTAGAGGTTTCTCCCATAGAATGAAGAGAGACTCTGCAACTGTCTTGATGTAGAGACCATTCTGTTAGGACTACCTTGCCTGTTGTGGACATACTGACCGCAAGGATATTTTCTTTCTTGGAATTTGATGAACTCAGAGTATAATCCCTTCTTACTCTGCCCAGCGTAGAAGGTCCCAGACTTTCATGCAGAGAGAAGGAGCACGAGTACCTCCTTGTCGTCTGAGGTATGCAACCACCAATGTGTTGTCTAAGGAGACCATGATGCAATGCCCCTTGACATGATCTATGCAACCTTTCATGGCGAAGAACACAGTCCAAATTGTTTATGTGTAGGAGGCTTTCATCCCGGGACCAATGGTCTGGAGAAGTACTCCTTCTGGCTCTAACTGAGCCCCTCCCTTCATGAATCTGACACGTTGGCGTACAGATAGGAGTGGGGTTTGGGGGCATGTAGAGGAACACCTATCAGAATCTTGTCTTGATTGTACCACCACTTGAGGTGGTACTGAAAAGTCAACCCTAGAAACATTCAACCTGACAGCGAATCCTTGCGTGGTTCCCAGACCGCCAACAGGAGAAACTGAAGAGGACGTTAATGGAGTCTCCCTAGGGATACCAGGTCTGCCACAGAATTCAAGGTTCCCAGAAGCGAGAGATAAAGGCGAGCTGACAAGGAAGTCTTGACCTGTAAAGTACTCAACAATTCAAGGATTTTGTGTATCCTTTCTGGAGGAACACGACCCATAAAGGTAAGAAAATTCATTCCTATGTACACGAAAACCTGAGAAGGAATGAGATCTCATTTCTCTAAGTTGGGAATAAGTTCTAACTGAGTCACTATGGACCTATGGACCAACTGTGTGTCATATGACATAATAGGAACTGTTTGCTGCTGCTGTGCAGCAGCCAGTCATCAGAATACTGGATAAGCTGAATCCCCAGATACTTCAAGTGTCCAGCTACTACTCCTATAACTCTGGTGAAGACCCTGGGCGCCGAGGCTAGACTGAATGGTATGGCTTGGAACTGAATACCTCCTGTCAAATCGAAAACTGGAAGTATTTCTTGTGTGGAGGAAAGATCGGGATGTGGAAATACACATCCTTTAGATTGATGGAAACTACCCTGTCTGCGGGTCTGATGCTGCATCTATAATAAACCTGTTTCCCACCCTTTTTGGGGACCATAAATAACCGGGAGTAGAATGCTGGAAACTGGATGTTTGAACCCTCTCTACTACGCCCTTTTGAAGAAGGATGTGCACTTCTTCCTTTAACACGATTACACTGGACTGATGGAAGAGGATGGGTGTCCTTGAGAGAGGACGGAGTTCGGGAGCTCAGAATTTCTTGCTATGCTACTGATGCTGCCCTCTTCTTAGAAGACACACTATCTTATTGGGGGTAATGCTTTTCCTCCTTCTTTTATTCAGGGGAGTGCAATCAATCCTCAGAGAAGTAGCTGTTACCTCCTCTAGGGTGGCAACAGTAGTTCTCTCCTGGAAAATGCTTTCTCTTCCTCTTTTATTCGGTGAGATGCAGTTGATTCAATTTATGATATGTACACTCTTAGAGCTTAAGGATTTAGAGGGAGAGGAAGAAGAATAAATTTCTTTCCTCCTTTAATGTATGTATGCATGTATTGTCGGAACATGAATAAATTGGGCATCTGTCCAGTCTTGAATACTTTGTACACGAAAGACGTGTGGTGTGAGTGTTCCATGGGGCCTTTTTCTTATGCCCATACATACCCACACTTGTGACATCTGAAAAGAATTTCTGAAACAAGAAATTTATAGTGTATAATAACAAGGGTTGTGTCAGCCTCATAGTTATCCTTACTACTTATTCGTAAATGAAGAAACCTCAGTTTATTCTTATCTTTTTACTAATCAGTTGTAAACAGAGAAATATCCTCAATGAACTATATTAATGTGACAAGCATTAAATAATGAATGGAAAAAAACGTGTAACCTCTACCAGGAGATTAATTAGATGTTAATAATGCACACTGCATTAAATAACATGAAACTAATATACGAAGCCCTACATAAAATGTGTAAACACTCAAAGTGATAACATAGAAATGGATAATTTTGAAGACCCGTTAGATTTTTTTTTACATATTCCAACAAGTAATTCCTGAACCCATGATGACCAGGGAGGGTTGGTGGTTTGTCTTGCGTAAAGCACTGATAAATTATCACTGGACTATCAAAACAAACATTTTGATAATTAAGGACCGAGGGATAGTCTTTTACTAATAAAGAAATATGAATATCATGTCCTGACACAGCATAACCATCACTGTGGCATTTTTTTTCTTTAAGCGATCATTTTTTCCATGTCTAACTTGAGATGTCTGGGAAAAAAATGAGAATGCACTATTATGCATTGGCTGATGAGGGTAAGTTAGACTGGGTTGACGGACAATGTTCTATGAATTTCTAGAGCAGGAGGATGGTGCATCTAGCACGGAAGATGGTTTTTCCACTGCACTGCAGAAAGAGTAGGCTAAACATTAGTGACATGTATTTGTATTACTGATATTAAAATAGTCTCTAGATAATAATAATAATAATAATAATAATAGTGAGGACTTAGTACAGCGCTTAATATTTAGAAGCTTTAAGCACTTTACAATATTAGTTAACATAAGGACATATATATGGACACGATTAAAAACACGAACATTATGAAATTACAAACAAAAAACACGATGAAAATAATTAAGCTAAGGAACATTGCCAAGTCTTAAGTCTATTCTTACAGTTGAAATATGTGAGTTTTCAAAGCACTCTTGAATGAGATCACACTGTCATTGTGTCACAAGTTCAACAGGCAATTCGCTCCAGTTAGCAGGGCCCTGATACGCAAAAGAACGTTGTCCGCAGGACTTCGTTTTGATAGTGGGAATAATAAGAATATGAGTGTCGGAAGAGGAGCGTAAGCCTCTAGAAGGGGTGTACACACGGTTGAGGTCCAATAGATATTTTGGACTGTTAGCAGTCAACGAAATGTAGCATAGAGAGCAGATTTTGTGTTTGATTCTGGAGCAAACAGGTAACCAGTGGCGGCTACATAGAAGGAGGGATGAGTGCTCAGTTCTTAGTACTCTAAGGATGATCCGAGCAGCTGAGTTTTGAACTTTTTGAAGTTTCTGTAGATACTGAGATGAACCAGATAAAAGCGAATTACAATAGTCCAGTCTAGAGAGTACTAAGGAACACACAAGTGTTTCAGTGGCATCAACTGAAAGAAAATTGCGAATGGAGCTTATATGTCTCAATTCCAGATATGCAGCCTTGCATATGTTCATGACATGTTGATATAATGAGAGAGTACTGTCTAGAGTGACACCCAGGTTTCATACTGATTGTGTGAATTTAATGCTGGTGTTGCTGATACTTACTGCTTGAGGTAAAGGATGGGAATGAGAAAGTCTTTGTGCATGTGTGGTAATCAGAATGGCTTCAGTTTTATCATCATTCATCTGCAGCTTGTTACATGTCAACCATGGCTTCACATCGGAAATGCTCCTCTCGATGCCTTGGATGATAACATCAACTTCAGCTGGGTGGGTAGATTTTTATAGTTTGGGTGTCATCAGCGTACTATTGGTGAGACACCGGATGATGATATATGACACCTGCGAGGGGCTGAATGTATAGAATGAAGAGAACGGGTCAAAGAACAGACCCCTGTGGAATGCCAAAACATAGATCAACTGGGCTGGAATGTTTTCCATTTATGGACATAATTTGTGTCCTGTCAACTAAGTATGACTTGAACCATAGTAAGACTGTATCACGAATGCCAAATACATGCTGGAGACGGTGAAGTAATATATCATGGTCTATTGTGTCAAATGCTGCAGACAAGTCAAGGAGGGTGAGGACTGTAATCTTTTCACTATCCAAAGCAGAGAGAAGGTCGTTAACTACTTTCAGAAGGACAGTTTCGGTACTGTGGCGATGACGAAATGCAGACTGTATATTGCTAAAAAAAAAAAAAAAAAAAAAAAAAAAAAAGACTAGATGAGATACCAGTTGGGACAGAACAACTTTTTCTAAGATTCTTGGCGATAATTTTTTTAATTGTTAAGGTCAAGCATTGGTTTCTTCAACAGAGGCTTTACAATGGCAGTTTTGAAAAATGATGGGAATTCCCCAGACGATAGAGAAGTATCAAAAACATCAGTTAGTGAAGGCAATATTGAATCTAAGCACTTGAGCAGCAGTGATATCGGAATCAGATCAAGTTCACATGACTTTGGGGCACTCTTCATGAGGATTGTACGTAAGAAATCCGTAGAGACAGGCTCAAAATGCTGTTAAAGGTTGACTTTGAAATTCTGTATCACAACTGTGTGGTGATGACGAATCCATTGAAACTGTGTTGTCAAGCTGATCTCTAATGGTTTGCACTTTGTCACGGAAAAAATTTGCAAACAGGTCTGGAATTTCAACCAGGGAGAAGGTTGTTGGAAGTGGTGCACATTTGTTTCTTGACATTAGCTTATTAGTAATATCGAAGAGCTATTTGCAGCTGGAGCTTTCAGTGATCTTAGTACTGAAATAGGTTGATGTCGCTGCAATAACTATGTTTGTGACATTTTTCTTAGTGGCTTCATATATTTGCTTATGAATAGTAAGACCGGATGAAAGCAAAAGCCTCTCAGCCTTGCGGCGTTCTCTTTTAGCAGTTCGTTCTCTAGAGCATCAACAAGCTCAGCCAATCAGATGCAAGGTATTCCATTAATATGTGCAGATCTCACTTATTATATAACCTGTCTATGACTGATAATATAAGCTTAAGGTGGGACAAAATCCAATAGGAATTCAGTATCCAGAGTGTTAACAAGCTTAGCCAATCTGATAGAAGATTACCTCATTAATATGCATAGATATTGCTCATAATCAAAACTCATCTAATGCCTTAATAATATAAGACTATTTAACAAGTTTGATCAAACTCTGATCACAAATATTGTTGGTAGAATACTGTCAAGTTCAGTCAATCTGATGCAAGGTTATTAATATGCATGAATTTTGCGCATCATCATACTCAACCAAGATCTTGATGAAATGGGCCCATTTACCAAGTTTGATCAAACTCCTATAAAAAGTACAGTCTCTAGAGTGGTATAAGAAACCTCTGTCAATCAAATGCAAGATCACCTCATTAATATGCATAGATCTTGCCTATAATAAAATTCGTCCAACTTCCTGATAATAATAGCCTATTTAGCAAGTTCCAGTAAAATGGAGTCAGAAATACAGTCTCAAGTGGTATACAGCTCAGCCAATCAATTGCAAGATCACATCATTATTATGCATAAATCTTAAATAATAAAACACATTATATATCTTGAAGATACAAGTCTATTTCCTAAGTTTCATGAAAATAATATCAGAAATAAAGTCACTATAGTGTTGAGAAGCTCAACCAATCACATGCAAAATCACATAATCAGTATGCATGGATCTTGCTCATAACTGTACTCAACCAAGTTCTCAATGATTTAACTCTATTTACCAAGTTTTATCAAAACAGAATCAGAAATAGTGTCTTTCAAGTGGTAACAAGCTCAGACAATCAGATGCAAGATCTTGATCATATAAGACTATATTTAAAGTTTCATAAAAATTGGATCAGAAATGTGCCTTCCATAGTGGTAACAACATTTGCCAATCAGATACAAGATCACCTTATTTAATAAGCATGGATCTCGCTTATTATCAAACTAGCCCAAGATCTTGAAGATATAAGCCTATATTCTAAGTTTGATAGTATTTAATTGTTTCTCTTTCACTGTTAATCTATTACATAATAATATGCACACAAGAGTCCATTTCTAAATTGCTGAAAATTGTGCAGTGAGTTAAGTTTCAACTTCTTTTTTTTTTTTTTGTTGCAAAAATACATTGCCATAGGATCAAACAAAAGTTCTAACACCTTAAAACATTTCTCGTTAAATGAAATATAAATTTCAAAGGAATGAACAACATGATGTCATATAATAACAAGAGTACCGTACGCATTATATTCCCACCCTGTGTTTAATAGTCCTCTACATGGGTGATAAAAGGGCATAGTTGACTGGAGACTATTGACCAATTAGCGTCAATGACCAGGACTTGTGGTCAAAGTATGCAGTCTTTAACTAAACTTACTGTGCAGAAACCATTATTTTCTTATCAGACTTACCATGAACTCGGACCTTTAAATCCTTGAATCTAAAAGTTTCTTTGTTACCCTATATGTAAATGTAAGCCGTCCACAAAGTTTGGTCAAGGAAATTACTCTAGAACAAAAGTTATTCTGCAAAACCCATTTTTCTTTGAGCAACAATGACCATGATCTCTGACCCCGAAATCAATCGGCCTCTTCCATACCTTAAGTGCAAGCCCTGCATTATTATGCAAAATCAAATTTTCTTCAGTCACAGTGACAATGACATCTGACCTCAAAATCAAAAGGCTTCTATATTACTCAACATGTTAAGTTATCCACAAACGTTGGTAAAGGTACAGTACATGCATTGCATTTTTGCGATTGCCCACTCAATCCGGTGGACGTGGACAGAGGGGCAGGGAATTAAAAGCCCACTATGAGTAGTTGACGTCCACTCACTCTGTTGGATTTTCCCCCCAGTCTAGTGTAAATCCACTCAATATAGTTGAAGTACGTCACAGATTTTATTACAGCTATAGTGAGTTTGATGGTACCCCTCGCTGATTCTATTGTATTCACTCCACGAGTCAACACACTAAACAAACAAATGGGAGAAACTCCAACACTGTAAACCCGAGCATGGCAGGTGTCAATTTCATACCTTAGCCTGTACAGTGGTAACATTTCTTATGGTATTTATCAGTAGCCTGACTAATGATACATACAGACAAACACGCGTAACGTAGAAAAATGAGGTTTTATATTTCTTGAATATCTTCGCACCCCTTTCCATGACAGTGTACATCAGAAAAAATTGCTTAGCTACAACGTACATCCCTGCTGATTGAATACATGTATGTGTACCTGTTAGCATATACAGAAGCTGAAATTTACATACTGTTCTGCATCAAGCTGCAACTTCGATGTTCTTTCTCAATAAATGATATTTCATAAAAGTGTTTTGTGTACTGGTTATTAATTTCCATACTATTTCCAAGACCCACCTTGAAGAAATCATTGAAAGCAGTAATACATATAAAACTTGAAAAGAGTTTGCAAACTAACGCCGTAATATTTATATCGAACATGTACGATCATGAACACTGGCACATAATGACACGTATGTCATAATTCTTTCCAAAGTATTTTGAAATAAAAAAGATACACGGGCTGTACTACGGAAAGATTCTTCTGTACTTTTACCCTTATACTCCAAAAACAACATTGTTTATGAGAGAGTATGGCAATTTTTTAAATGCATGGAATTGTGTACACTGTATTGACTGTTGCGCTCTATCAGTGGCCATTCATGTCATAAACAAAGTGATTTCAATGAGAACAAAAATTACTTCCTGTCCACAGTTTTTTCATGAATCTGCATTGCATCACCAGGCACTGGCTGAGGAGTATCATTCTTACTTTGATGCCAGCCGCTACGCCTGTTGCTGTAGCTTCCTGCCTCGAGTCAACAACAGTCCGTCATGACAGTTTCTACATGTCATCAGCTAATGTTCAATGTCATGCTTTGATGTTTCAAAATGTACAGTACAATAAATGTTGAATGAAAATATCACAAAACCACACACCTTAAAACTAAAAAGATGAAAGTTTGTGAAAAACAAATTTGGACTGAGAAACGCACTCGATGTTAAGTTCTCATATTATCATGTAAAACTGGTCTCTAGCGTTATATGAAAAACTAAATATAATTATTTTTATTTTCCAATTTAGAGACCTACCATTTACCTTAAATTTAGGGGGTAAAAAAAGTGTAATGGCCTTGATGCACGTCTAAACTATCTAAATATGAACAAGTGGAGTTGTTTCAAGCTATGTCCCCTCCCCTCCGTCTCTCTTTCTCTCCCAGCCTACAACCCCCCCTGTGACTCCGTTGCATCATAAGCAAATAGAGTAGAAGTCTTAAATGACTTTAAGTAGGACAGTTCCTAGCTGGTCAATGTCGCGCTTCGATGTTTCAAAATAAACACTGTTGAATAAAAATGTTTCTTGTTGTCACAAAATCAAACGCTTTAAAACTAAGAAGATATCAGTTTGTGAAGAGCGAATTTAGGCAGAGAAATGCATAGCCGTTAAGTTTTGATATTATCGCGTAAAACTGGTTTCTAGCGGTATATAAAGCAAACTATATATAGTATTTTTATTTTCCCAACAAGTGACCAAGCATTTAAATTTAACAAGCTGCAATGGTCCTGATTCACATCTAAAATTATTAATATTTTATTTTCTAAAAATCACAAGTGTAATTTTGTTAAAGCTAAATCCTATCACCCCCCCCACACACACACACACACACCCAGTAGCACATAGAGTAGAAGTTAAATTACTTAAATCAGAATTCAAGTATGTCATGGGAATATTGTTATGAAAACACCAAGGGCTTCTGTTAAATGAAGCCACTTCAGCTGGGATAACATCCTGGAATGCAAGCACTAGAAAGACGTGAATGAAAGAGCGTTAGATAAACAATTAGCGCGTAAACCCTGCCCCTGGGCTTAAGCAGTAACTTCAGTGTTTTCTCAATAAATGATATTTCATAAAAGAACTTCTTGTACTAGTTATTAATTTGACATAGTTTCCCTTTAATGTCTGCACATTTTCCAAAACCTTCTTTAAAGAAATTATTGAAAGCAGGATACAAATACCTTTATCTGTAGACTTAGAAAAATGACTATTTGAGAGTATAATTTTTAAATGCGCTGAATTCGACTACACGGTATTGAAGACTGCTGTCTTTTAGTGGCTGTTCATGTCATAAACGAAGTGATTTTTATGAAAAAGGTTACTCTCTTCGTCACTTTTTTCATGAATCTATCATCAAGTACCAGCCAAGGAGTGACATTTTTACTTTGAAGTCAGCCGCTGCGCATGTATGGCCATTTAGGGATGGTGTTGAGTTTCTATCTTATTTTTTTTAGCCCGATGTTTCAAAAGAAGCATTAACTTCTGAATGAAAATGTTTTTGTTGTTTGTGGAAAAAACGAATTTTAGACTTGTAATATGGAGTGAGAAACGCAGTGTGGTCAAGTTGTGATATTTTTGCGTAAAACTGGTTTCTAGCAGTATAAAATAAACCATATAAAATTTGTATTCTCCCAATTAATCTTGTAATGCAGCGCATATAAAACAAGTCTATCGCAGCAATCCAAAGCTATTACATGTTTACGAAAGCTGTATTACACTACAAGTTTTCTTTTTTTCTTTTAAATGCATCTTTTTTTGTAATAAATGTGTTCATTACATGCAAACATCAGAGAGATTATGTACCATAACTTTCAATCAATGTTACCTAACTTTCAATCAATGTTACCTGTAGCTTTTATCTCCAACTTAGAAACAGGCATTGATAATTAGAGAGTATGCATTTTTGAATTGTGCTCATTCATCTTCATTTTGGAATTCATCTACTGACAAAAATTAGAAATAAAATTCTGATTCCACTCTTTATTTAAATAAGTAAATATATAAATTGCTGCATAGCAATTCATTTTGTATTTAACAAGAATTTATATAATTCATTGGGTTATTCACCTGCTATTAGTGTCCTTTGTCTCATTTTCTTATTATCTATTGTCGAATCTGGTCATAATTAACCATGTACGAACTTAATGCTTCAGAAATTTAATAGACTGAAAGTCGAATGAGTGAGCATTACTGCAATAATCAAGGTGAACCTGACAATATTCGCGACCACCTTAGAATTAATATGAATGGTTCAAAATAAACAGGAAATAATTGGGCTTTACAACCTTGAAGCCAAAACTTTTCCACCTCCAGGTCGGAGTAGTTAACGAAGTTCTACCAGGGATACCAGGTTAAAGCCGTGAAAAATAAGAAGCCACATGTTTACAGCAATTAGTGCAATAATAGCGATAGATTTTAGTCTTGGCAAACACATGGCTTAGGAATTTTGGGTGATGTACAAAGCATTATTGATAGATATGATGTGTTCAGCTTGTGTGTAATACAAGTTAAACAAAGGGAGAAAGAAGTAATTCCAAAGCACAAAATAAATCTTTCTGAATGATACATTAATTAAAACACCAGAAATTGTAAAAGTTTCGCCAATTGAAGCAAATCATTCGTCATTACACTTTTTATCGCTTTCACCCGTCCATTTGGTAATATTAAACTCGTCATATGACCAAACCAGCAATCCTAAGTATATTTTTTAAAGCTGTTGGTCATAGAATGCACCATCACGTGCTTTGTTGAGTCTGAGTAAAAACAGTAGGTCTACGGTAAAAGTAAACACATGTCTAGTTCCTGAGAAAATGTGTCGCATGGACATGTATATTTGAGTCGCAAGTACTAAACAGGCTGGAATAGTAGAGGTTGTATATTGCATAGCGCAGTGTATATTTCATTGTGTGGGAACATTTTAAGGAAACCATTTAAAAGTGACTGGGGTAATTAAAAAGAAAATCACAGCATTTCTCGCATTCTTTTATTTTTTTAATGGTATGAAACCCGCTAATACATGTATTTACGTGTGATTTCTTTTACCTTTTGTTTGTTTAAAAACAGAATCTCTCTCCCCCCTCTCTCTCTCTCTTATTAAAATTAAGATAATTAAACTTTGTATAATTTGTGAAGCCTCATTCGTGATTCTTTGCTCGGTAATTTATCTTTCATCTCTTTCAATAAATGTATGTGAATACATTTTAGTGAGCGAGTCTTTGCATATTAAACGGCATTGTTTACAAATTAAAAAGGGCATTCTGCACCGTATGCTGTAGCTGAGCCGATAGGATAGTTCTATGCGAGGTAGTGGGCGTCCACTATTACATAATTATATTGCTGTGACTTTCAAATGGGCAATAAAACTTAATCCTTCCACAACGAGTCACAACGTGGACAATCCACGACAACCACTATATCCTGTCCGCGACGGACACAGCATGAAAAGGATTAAGGTCCACCCTGGTAAAGTGTTTTTTCATAAAAACACGATGCGTGTACTGTAGTTCCTGAGAAAATGTGTCACATGGACATGTATATTTGAGTCACATGTACTAAACCAGTTGGACTAATACAGGTTGCATATTGGATAGCGCTGTGTATATTTCATTGTGTGGGAACATGTTAAGCAAACATTTTAAAAGTGAATGGGGGAATGAAAAAATAAATCACAGCATTTCTCAAATTCTTTTATTTTAATAACAGAATGAAACCTGCTAATACATGTATTTACGTGTGATTTCTTTTTCCTTTTGTTTGTTTAAAAACAGAATCTCTCTCTCTCTCTCTCTTTAAAATTATTATAATTAAACTTTTTATAATTTGTGAAGCACCTAAATAGTCTCATGACTCTTTGCTCGGAAATTTATCTTTCGTCTCTTGCAATACATGTATGTGAATGTGTTTTAGTGGGCAAGTCTTTGAATATTAAACAGCATTGTGTACAACTTAAAAAGAACATTCTGCACTGTGTACTGCAGTTGAACCAACAGGTAAGTTCCACGCGAGGTAGTGGACGTCCACTATTACATAATTATAATGCTTCGACTTTCGAATCGGCAATAAAACTTAATCCATCCACTACAAGCCACGCCGTGGACAATCCATGATGACCACTATATCTGGTTTGTGATGGACACAGAATAAAATGGATTCAGGTCAACCATGGGAACATAGATTATCAAAAAACCCTGATGCGTGTACTGTATATGGTTGAGAACTGAAATTTTTGTGCAGAAACCATTTCTTCTTTCAGTCACAGTGACCTTGACCATTTGACCCAAAAAAATGATAGACTTTTTTCTTTCATCAAGAACTTGCCTGTAAAGTTTGGCGAAGATATATTCTGTAGAATTGAAGTTATCACATGGAAAAGGAAAAGTTAACGGAAAAAAGATCTTACGCTCTCTGAAAGGCAGTCATATAAGAACTAAGCTAGAGAGAGAGAGAGAGAATTTGCATAGCAGGTTATTGTTCAAATCATTTTGCATCTTTATAAACTTCTGAACATGCCAGAATATTGCTTTTGTCTCAGCTGGATTATAATTTATACTATACCAAAGACGTTTTAGATTAATAACTGGAACAAAAGATAAAAGATTTTCAAGCTCCCATCTTTGAACTGAATAATTAAAACAATGAAAGTAAAAATATTTAACTGTTTTGATACAACAATAAGTGCAAAATTGAAAAGCTGAAAGCTTACCTAATAAAGATCAGCTCTAAGAGCATTACAACCATGCAGAAGTTTTCTGCGTATAATATCAAGATGATTACTAGTTATTATTACAGTATATGATCCACTTTAGTATTTAACATCAAATTTAAAAAAAAAACTAAAATAGATGATGCATGTCTGACACTATCATCAAGATTCCACTGTGCACATATTTTCAGAAAGTAATTATATTCTTTCATAATCGAGTTTTTCCAATGACTTCCTTTCGACAACTTCCTAGTGAGATATGACCATTAGCATTACAGTACACCAGATAACAATTGCATCAATGATTTTTCATGAGCTAACATGCACAGTTCAATGAACAGCAAACATCAAGAAATTTATATTTCATCTATAATCTGGTTTTCTACAATATACAGTGCCATAAAAGTGTATTATTTTGTAAGGGATGCCACCTTACACCCAAGAACTGTGATTTCACAATGTTTCATGGGGTGCTAATTTTTCTGCATTTCATTGTTGCTGTAACCCAAAAATTCAAAGACCCAATGAACAACAATACTTCTGCAGAAATAACAGGACCCTTTCTCCAATCCACGAAGTATGGACGTAAATGTCATTTTTGCAGAACCACGAAAAATTATACTGGCAAAAATAAATGAATTCACAGTATGTGACAAACATGGCAAAAAGGTATTTAATAATGTTAAACAAATTAAAACTGGTTCCCATAAGAACAAAAATCAAATTAAAAAAATGTGTAGAAATGACAGAACTACCGTATATACTTGCTTTTAAGTCGAGTCCAACTGCAAACTGCACAGACCCAGATCTGTGCTGGCAGATCTGGGTCTATGCAGTTTGTAAGGAGTAATCAGTAGAACAACATAGACCTGAACTGCCAGTACATTGTGACTGCAGATCAGGGTCTGTTGTTTGCAGTTGGACTTGACTTATAAGTGAGTATATGGCAAATTAAGCCTGATAAATGGGATCCATACACATGCCTGCATTATATTAGGGCAGTGTTTAGTAAGAGACAACTGTATTGAGAAAACTGATAGTTTAAAAACATGAGTTGTTATATCAGCCTTATGAATCCTCATACCACATGCTGCAATCTAATAATTATTAGATAACTGGAAATTAATTAACAATAATAAATGGAAATGCTAAAGATTTGATAATAAATTCATTCTTCAAAACATAGGAAATCAAAACAATGATTTACTCTGTCCATGCATACATCATTTCCAGGCACAGTTTACAGAAAAGTGTCAAGCATAACCAGACATAAGCCATGTCAAAGCTGGACTATAATCTTTGGATGAAAGAATGCGTCTTGTCTCATGAGAATAGAAAGTGTCAAGACATTTGCCTGGCTTCAAATATTTCATTAACAAGCTTCGTGACATGAATTACATCCTTTTATCTGCTAGTTTGTTTTAGTGACTTTCCTGTGACGATGTCCCAATAAAAATTACTCTTCAAACTTCTGGATACAGGGTTTGTACATGTCCTTGAAAACTTTGAAAATACTTGAATATTACAATGGAATTTTTAAGGCCTTGAAAAATAAATATTTTTGCCTAAAACTCCTTGAATTTTTATAACTTAAGACCAACGGCACAACAGAAATAATGTGCTGTCAGTCTTGGTGCAAATTAGTTGTTGTGGAAAATACTGACTGCTATTTAGGATGAACTAAAAATAGGAACACAATGATCTCTTGACCTGGTTACCTCTAACTGCATTGTTTTCTTCCGAGTAAAAAATTACTCTGTGGATAAACATTCTGAAACATTCTTTTTCAACTTCCTCTTAATATCTCTACATCTTGAAATAAATAGATACCATAACAAATTATAATTTGTAGCTTTGTCATTATTTTAATAATGTAAATCAAGAGCTCAGATGATGTTACATTACCATCTAAATATTGTGACTAATCAGTCACCTTTATTCAACTCACAAGAGAGGAGTTTGATTTGAGGCAGGCATTATGAATTAGCTTTCAACAAGCATAGAATGTGGATGTTTAATAACCGTTGGCTCGATAACGAAGAGTACAAATTATGTCTAAAAAAAATGAACAAGATCTTAGTAAAGCCTACTGCACATGTTGCAAGAAATAGATTGACCTGTTGACAAAGAGGGAGGCAGCTTTAGCCAGCCATGCCAATGGTAGTCAGACTCTCTCCCTCTCCAACAATAGCTGGAAATAAAGATGATGAAGGGTTTCAATGTTAAGTATTTTTAATGATGTCCCATGTTGGGAAATATATAGTTGCAAATAGAAAGCACTCAAGTTCTATCATTTATTAATGCAAATTAAGTTATTATTTTTATTATTATTATTCCCAATCTCGGGTACTTTTCTCTCAAATTCATAATTTTGTTAAAAACTTCAAGGTGGTTTTAAAATAATTAAAGTTATGTCTGTCTTTTCTTTGATATAGGGATTCAATTATCGTTTCTGTAATATATAGTAAAGAATAACAACTTTATTATGGACCAGTGACGTATAGCCATCCCTACTCATTTTTAATTTATAAAATTACTATTGCATAACTATTTAAAGGACTTGTTCTCATTCACACTTAAATTATTAAAATTTTATAGTTATTAACTTTCTAGCCTTATCTTAAACTTCAGCAACTTATACTTGTATCAGTAACTGCATTTTCTTACATATATACTTTTTATAATATTCTTAACTTGTATTATTATCTTATCAGATATGCTCTATTCCTTGTACTATTTAGGTAACAAGAATGGACAGCACTTAAAGCATGCCTCAAAGTTAGGACAAATTGAAGATTTCCTTAAGGCAGTAGCTCAACCGCTGAGATTATGATGACCACATCTATTCTGCCTTCTACATCTTTGGCTACAAACCATTACTTCATGACAGCAGTAGCAGAGATATGTTGGGTTATCAGACTCATCACAAACCATTATTACTTCGAAATTAGCAGCATACTCCAGGTTATGCTCAATGATAGTACCAGCAGTTCAGTTGCAGTGAAAGGAAAGCCCCATACCCGACTACGTTTGGCATTGCAGTGATTACAATTGATGGAACTGTTCACTCAGTGATATCTGTTTGGTTATTAATAAGAATTTACTAGTAATAGACTAATATTATTCATGAGACTTTGGACTCTGTGATTTTAATTATTGTTTTAATGAAACTATTTATTCATTATTCAGTGAAGTGTATTGCAATTCATTAGGATATACTAATAATAAAACTATTGACCTTCTCTTGAAATGTTATGAATTTTATCCTTGAAAACTATCAATATGGGTCTTTGAAAGTCCTTGAAAATCTTAGAATTTGTTACTTATGAAGCCATATGAACCCTGTGGAAAACTATAAATTAGCACTCAGGGCTGTTCCAGTAAAACATATACCCAGGGGGGGGGGGGGAAGGCACTTTCAAATTCAACCAACCCACAACAGGAGCAATTTAAAAAAATTAATGATCCACCGTCTGATGTATTTTAATCGAAAAACATTGGCCCCTACAGAAGCGTATTATTTGACATAATTTCTAGCCGGTTAGTGGGCGGTAGAAGCGATTTTAATTTTGGGTTGGGGACAGAAGCGATTTAAATGACAGCTGACCCGAGGTAACCTATACTGAATTCTTATATATTATATAATCCACTGCATATTTTTATTTGTATTCATACTTTATATTCAATCATGTTTTGTTCTTTTGTTTGTTTGTCAGGCATGCATATTTCTGCTACTGTAAAATCAAAAATTTTCTTGGTGCCTTATTATTTGTAGATGTTGTAGTTCAGTCACTTAATACCTACTAATTTAATGTCCATGAATCTAGATTGTAAAATAGAGTTTTCTCTTATAATGCAGAAATCATGAATGTGCATCCCTACTAAACTGTCATTCATTATGACCATGTATGTGTGCTTATTTCAGTGATTGCTGTTTTGCTTAAATTTCTTTGTTCTTAGGCATGCTGCTTTTGATTTGCATGATAGTTAAATCTTGTATTGCTTTAAATGTAGACATACTGTGATTTCTTTTTATGCTTTTTCAATAAATGTATTTGTAAATAGATATTACTTGATTTGTCAGAAAAAAAAAAAGAAACAAAAATGCCAATGGAAGTGGTCACATTATTTCTGCCTACTTTTACACTATATAATTTCTTGTAAGAAAAATATATTTTTAGTGACTGATATGTCTTATTTTTGTGCCTTGTTGCATGACTAATTTAAAATAAAAAAAAGAAATATAGCATGTCAAACATTGTTTCATCATCATCCCTACTGATCAGTCAGATTATCATCATCATCAATACTGATCAGTTTTCTACCATCATCAGGCCACAATAAATTAGTTCTTAGATTTTCATCCTAACTGCTCCTCACTGGATGTAATTAAAATATTTGATACAACGGCTGTCCCTGTCCTGGAAAAAAAATTGTTTAAAAAAAAAAAAATTCACAACCCGCCCCAAATTAGATTAAAAAATGGATGAAAATCAAGGAATAATTTTCTTGACCCCAGTGTACTCTTAAAATCAACATCATTGCAGTTCTCTGTCTCTGGTCAACAGCAGCATCAGTGTTGCTTCTATGATTTTTCAAAAGAAGACTAACTCCCCCATCCCCTTTCCAAAAGTGGGCCAATTCTAAATTCAATGGGACAAATTCACCCTCTTCCTTGAGAAATATGAGTCACACAGAAGAACATATTTCAAGTGATTGCTGCATCTTCAAAAGAGGCAAGCACAAGGTTATTGTGTGATTTATTGTATCTAAGCAATGTTTTTTGCTTGTATACTTGATCCACAATTAAAAAAATATTTACCAATTGCAAATGTGTTCCTGTTTGATGGTGTTCATGTATGTCAAGCATGGGTATAATAAAGTGTACAGGTTAGAATGGCAAGTAGAAAAGAGTTATAAAGAAAAAATGATTGAATTTTTAAAATAATTAAAACGAGAAAAATGGAAAAACAAAAAAAATAAGAATACAACTTTTTGAAAGAACTTTATAAATGACTCAAATTGGTGTGGACTTCAACAATACCATTACAGAATGAAAGCGCAAAAGAAGCAAGATTTAGTCAGGCCATTAATTACTTGCTCAAAATTCTGTTTCACAGCTTCTGCCCATACAGCTGCCACATGATCAGCTGAATTGCATGTACCTGTCTATTGCACTGGTCCTATAGTTTGTGCATCCTACAGTAAAAGTGATTGTTTTTCTGTGTTTCACACAGTTTACACAGCATCCCCATCTCTGACTTTTCTAACCACAACCATTCCCCATGCCAGTTTGACTGGAAGTTGTGCACGAAGTTTTGCTTTGTTGCTTGCACTGCTTTGTTCTAATCATTTGATTATGTTTCAACATGACATTCTCCCTCACTGTTTCTTCGTTTATAATAATCCTGCAAAATTCTTTTTTATATTTCTGTGCGAACTTGTGTGTTCCTCCTGACTTAAAAAGCTGCTGGCTACCATTTACAATACGGTGCAACTGTAAATTATTTCCCCATTTCATTTTCACATAGGTAATGAGCTTCTAAGCAAAAAATACATAACAGGAGATTATCTTTTAATGTTAGGCTTGAAAATAAAGTGGAGAACAGAATTCTGCTCAAGATCATAGTCTGTCAAGCTTGTCATGGACAAAAAACATACAAGAATTAAAGATCTTTTACACCGTTCCAATCCTACCGTGCATGTGACTGCAAGAAAGACGTCTGCACTCAGTACATATTTCAGCCTATAGGAGTGTAATATGGGCTTAAGTTTGTTTGGGGAAAGGTTTAAATAGTTTAAAGTTTGAAATGATCACAAAATTTATGTCTGACAGGCCCCAATGAGCTGATATTTTGGTAATAATTATTATGGGAAAGGGAGGGATGTTCTTGTTGAAAGACTTCATTACATGATATGAGAACAGAAATATATCTGCTTTTGTACACCATTTTGTCCAAACTTAGTTTTCTTCTTTTCATTTAAAAAAACAATAGCCCGCATCCAATCACACAATCTGTGCTAGTGGCAATCGAACTGTGGGGATTTTGGTGCATAGGTTCGTTCAATTTGGGCCAGCTTGTGATAAATTGCAGTATTCCTGCAATCCCGTGTCCTAGAAGCAACACTTGCAGCATCATCATCACTGATGGCCTGGTGGTGGTAACATGCTCGACTTTGAATCCAGGAGTCATGGGTTCCATATCCTGCTTCTTGTCCTTCGTACGAAACTTCTACCCAAGGTCTGAGGAGCCTCCATGGCAGAGTGGTGTAAGATGCTTATCTTGTGATCACTTGCCTCTCATCAGGTAGGTTCAAATCACATTCAGGCCTTGTATGTGAGAATGTTGCCAGTTACTTGTGGAAGGTCAGTGGTTCTACCCTGGTGGTCTTCGATGCTTGGGGTCTTCTTTAGCAGTGAAACTGGCTGCCATATATAAATTTTCTTGTGCTGAAAATGGTGTAAAACTCATAATGATCTATAACAACTTGAGGTCTCATCTCTATATGACCTCATGTGTTAGAGAGACCTACAACACAAAATCAACCAACTAATCAATAGCAACACCTGCAGCAGAAGTACTGGTTTATCATTTTTGCCACAGCTGTACGAGTGTATAAACTTTTACCATAGTAATTGTCTTTAAACCTATGAATATCATCGACTATGTTTTCTGACATTTATCTAATGAACAGTCATCATCAGACTGTGCAAACAGACTTATATGTTAGTGGAGCCAAAAAGTTTACATTTTCAGCTCACACAAATTTAAATTTTCTCTAGCAATGTCTATTGTTCTGACTAGACCTATTTATTATAGCTTATTCAAGCTCTATTTAGCCCTATCTGGAGATGTGCATAGTCTGATGAATATATTTAACAAACAATCTGAAGACACATGAATTTTTTTCGGTGATGCATTTGGACTGAGTAACTACTAGAATCAATAAACCAAGAAATCAAATTGATCAAGTCTGTCAGGCAGAAGCATAACTATAATCTGCCAATAGATTTTCTGATCTCTAAATTTGCGAGATTTTTTCCGCTATAATGTTTCAGATGATAGAATCACCAGAATGGACAGAACAGAGGTAATCACCAGAATGGACAGTTACAATCGATTTAATTCATCTTTTAAGTAGCTTAATTCACTATTTTTTTTATAGTCAACTGCACAACCTTTATTTTCCTCCCTTTAATAATTCTCCTTCAAGATGAGGAAACAATGTCGTGCACATTAAAGAATAGGAACACTTATGCTCATTTTTATCATTATTATATACATCAGAAACAGTCAATTAGCTTAACGTTGTTGCTACGGGTTGATACCCAGCAGTTAATGACCGTAGTTAAGTAAAAATATTCACTGCTTCCTTGTTTGGTAAATATGTGCTGGCATTCGTAAAATTCCAAGCCCATTCCAGTGATTATCTCCGTTTTGGTCTGTCTGGTGATTCTGTCCACCCATACTCTTTGTCTTGTTTTGATATGTATCCAAATTTGTCACACATGCTTATCCGATTACTATGCTAATTGTTTGTCAACCTGAGAATGTGTATACCAATGTGATATGGAACTGGATTCTAAGATGGTAAACCTCTACATTTTTGGATGTATTCCACTTGGATTCCATGTTTCTGTAGAAAACTAGGGAGTTCATCAACTCCCAATGCTGACCGAATACGCTGTACAATAATGTCAGAGTAAAACGAATACCAATGAAATCCTATAACCTGATCAAGTTCTCTCCCCTGCAGGGATGCTGCCAGGATTTTATCTAAAGGAGGGAGGGGGGTCTCCCCCCTTGTCACCAAAATAAGGGGGGATTTCAAAAAAAAAAGGGGGTGGGGTGGGGAAATGGCCATAGTTCAATATTCACCCAACACTTAAATATCCCCATCTCTCTTTCTTACTGCTCCACTCTTTCATCAAAATCCTCAAAAGATGTCCCCTCTAGTTGTATAAGCATTAATCTGTTGATTGTTTCTGAACTTGATGTGTTCCTTATCTCTGTATGAATATTTGTTCTGTGCTGGGAACCCCCTTTCACAGTCTGCTGTCTGAAGGGGCATACCCATAGCTAGCTTAGCCAGCTTGAACAAGCTGTTAAACTGTTCTTTGTGGTTGCTATGTACAATTTTCCACATCTCATAGATATTGTCTCTTGGATATCTCTGTTCCAAAATAAGATTTTTCACTAGCATGAACTCTGCCAAAGTTTCACTTTCTTGAATCAGTGCTTTGCTGCCTACTATGTCAGATTTCTTATATGTTCCATAATGCTGAATTAGGGTTTTGAGTCCATCAATGCCATAGTCTGCATGTTCAGACAGAGGTATTTTGATCAAATAAATATCTTTACATTTTAATTCTTTTTAGATTCTTATTTTATTCAATTTATCTTAACCCTTAAGTGCTATACTCAATATAGTTTGGTAGCACATGATCCCTCAGTGCTAAATTGTTTTAGAAAAAAAATGAAAATTGCACTCTACTTTTAAATTGCCTGTATTCTAATTAGTCTTGTATTGTTCATTTAATTTCAAAATACTGCTGAATAGGGGGTTGACCAGGAATTAGGTATGTTTCGCCCCATGGACATTTCAGCCCAAGACATTTCACCACACTTTACTGGACGTTTCGGATAATGGCATTGTATGTTCTGACATCGTTTAATAAATATAAATGTTTAAATTCAATTAAATTATTTTTTTTTGGTTAAAAACATATGTGCTAATAATTTATTTCCTTCGCACAAAAGCTTCCATGACTTACTCAAAACCTTGGCTGCAGCTTAAATACATTGATGCCACATTGAGTGGATTCTTTAACTATGAAGATCAAACAAGCTACCTGGCTGTAATTAAGCCCAAATAACACTTGCTGAATTTCTAAAAAAACTTAGGAGAGAGGGGATTATGAAATAAAATCTGAATGGTCCAAAACGTCCAGTAAAGTGGGGACAATGGTGTAATGGTGATGAATTTCTATACATGTCTGAAATTTCCATTGAAGTGGGACGAAATGTCCTGGGTATAATAATTTAGTGTATCTAGTGTCACTTTCTTATAATAATTTAGTGCATCTAGTGTCCCTAGAAAAGTCCAGGTACCAGGTGGGGCGAAATATTCACTGTCGTGGGCCGAAATGTCCATTGAAGTGGGGCGAAATGTCTTGGGCTGAAACGACCATGGGGCTATACATCCAGGTACCATTGACTGGCATGCTGTCTGAAATCCAGCATGTACATCAAACTCGTATTCAACATCATTTTTGGGCTCAAAAGCACTCACTGGTATTTCCAGTAACACTATCGCAGCTCCAGTAGACTGATATACATCAAAACTTCATAATCACTGTCATCATCGCAGTCATCAGCCAGTATTTGCCGAATAAAAACGTCATCTGATGATGAACCACGTTGGTAGTCGGCCATTTTGGGTTCTCTGGGTGGCCCGTATTTTAAACATGCATTTGTAAAACTCTGTTGATGACTGTAAGGTTAAAACTACGACAATGCATGTTCCAGGGCCCAATGTTACAAATCAAATTTAGTTTAACAACCATTCACGTCAATCCGAAGTATCCAGCTGTGTTAACATTTGACTATCTGAAAAACGATGTTGCAACAAGCGCTAAAAGACCTCTACCGGCAGCAGGACTTATGTCGCGACAAGCAGTTTAAGGGTTAACAGTAAAATAAAACATGTATACTGCGCAGGGTACATTTTTAATATGCGCGACTTCAACTAATTTGCGGGAGTTCTCACATCACTGCTTTCCAACGTTGTGAATTCGTACAAACTTGGCGCACTCGCGTGCCCTGGCAGCATCTCTGCAGACCCCTAAGAAGGGGTTAGATGTGATTTTAAATATTTTTGCATTTTTTCCGACAACCCCACCAGTGATTTGTGATTTTGTTGATGCAACCCACACCAGAAGTGATTTTCCTAACCAACTCTCCACTATCGGAATAAAAATAGTTTGAAACACAACCACCTACAGAAGTTTTTTTGAAGTGCCGTCCCTGGGGGGATATATGTTTTACTGGAACAGCCCTCAGTTTAAAACCGAGAATTTCAAAGCATTCAAAGGTGAAAAGAATGACATGGAATTTGTAAGTCATAAAACAAATGATGTAAATTGAGATATTATTTAGCATCACCACGTTAGTTATTGAACAAAACAGGGTACAAGGTGGTATGATTCTGGCAGGAAATCAAATGACTATATGCAATGCAAAACACAGAATTTTCTATCTCTAAACAGAAACTGTTATGCTGTTATTTTGAAAGTTTTTGTCTGTCCTCCCTCAGCTGTCTACTTCCATATGTTGTTCCTCTCCAATGGTTGAGCCCTGAGCGATAACTGTGATAGTGAATTTGTCATCTCCATCTATAACTGTTAAACTCCCCTCAGGTCCAAGACCAATGTCCTTCAGGGCTGCCTCAAGGTCTGGATCTTTTAAAGATGCCTTCGTAGCACCATCTGTCTCTGCCTTATGATGGGTGACCATATGCTGACGAAGGAGAACTTTACGTGAGAATCGTTGGTCACACTCCTTGCACTTAAACATTTTCTCACCTGTGTGTTTTTTCATATGGTCCTTCAAGTTTCCATTTTGAGCAAATCCTTTCCCACAAACTTGACATTCATATGGTTTCTCCCCAGTATGAATTCGAAGATGCCGGTACATGTCCCCAATTTTTTTAGACTTCTTTCCACAGACAGTACAAACATATGGCCTTTGACCTGAGTGAATCTGAAGATGCACCTGCAGTTTCTCTGCATAAAAGAACCCTTTTGAGCAAAGTCCACATCTGTAGGGTGCATCTTCTTGCTCACGTAGATGAATTTTTGTGTGCCGTTTCCAGTTTCCTCGTTCCACAAATGTCTTCCCACATACAGCACACTCAAATGGCTTTTCACCTGTATGTATTCTGGAGTGCATGCGCAGCTCATACTTCATGGCGAACTTTTTGTGACAGTGTGTACACTCAAATGTTTTTTCTTCCCCTGTGTGGATCCGCATGTGCCTCTTACAGTTGCTCTTGTTAGTGTACTGCTTACCACAAACATTGCAGGCATAGATAAAAGCTGTAGAAGATGCTGATGATGACTTTGAAACAGACTTTGCCACAAGTGAATTAAGTTGTTGATTTCTCCTTGGTGATTTTCTTTCATTCTCTATATCCTGACTGGTCTGTTTGGGTAATTCCTTTGTATCTTCTTTCTCGTCATCTTCATCATTATCATTATCTTCATCCTCAACACTACCTCCATGAATCTTCAAATGTTTCTCACATTCCTTTTTTGTGTTGTACTGGACACCACAGATGTTACAGGCATATATGTATGTAGTACTGTCCGTGGGTTCTTCGATTGGGGGAATTTCCAACTCTTCACTAACTGGAGGTGGATTCACAAAAGACGAAGTAACTGGTGCAACTTCCTCTGGCTGCTTTTGGATCTTTCCTGCATTTTGTTCTTCTTCCTTTAATGGTGATAAACTTACTCTTTGTGTTTCTTCTCGATGATTATCCATGTGTGATTTTAAAAGGACCTTGTCACTGAAACATCTGCCGCACACACCACAGATAGAAATCTCTTGCCCATTGTGTGTGTGCAGGTGATTTTGCCAAGTAGATTTATTGCGATACATTTTAGCACAGAGACTACATGAGAATGTTCCATTTGAACCTGGGGAACTATTATCTGCATTTGGTTTACTATACTGATTGTTGACAATGTCATTTATGACTGACATGTCCTTTACACTAAAGACTGTCTCAGTCTGAATGGCCCTATCAACTGTGGGTCCAGAGTAATGGTCAATTCTGCCAACAGCATTTTGTCGGTTCTGAATGTTTGCCACATTGGTCACACAAGCTATGGGGTGAGAAGTGGCTGTTTCATCTGCATCTGATGGGGAAAAAAAAAGAATAACAAAACAATCTTACTCCTGGGATAGATATTTAAGGCTAACTTTTCTATTCAAAGCAATTACATATAATATTCTTCAAATACTTCTAATCCATCAGAATATTCTGAATTAGTTTTTGATCAACTCCTGAAACCATAAACTTCCTGCTTTTTTTTCTTTTGTTTTCTCTTTTTCTTTGCACCTCCTATATTTATTTCTATGGAGAGGAATATAGTGTCATTCATCCCCAAGTGTACATTTGTCTGTCCTGTAGATCACTAATTTTGTTTCCACTCCAGGTTTCAAAAAATCTACTCGTACGCTCCTCCTGACAAAAGTCATGGGCAAAGTCAAGCAATTTTTTTTCTGGTTAAAATGGCATACAAATCAAAGTCCTGTTATGAGCTTACTGCATGACAAATGGCAATTTCAACATTTTTTGAGCCATGCACTCAATAACTTTGGAAGGACTAAGATAGGATATCAATACATTTTAACCAAATTCAGTCTGTCACCTTATATCAAGGAGACCTTGGTCATGTTGCATTTTCAATTTTAGTCCCTGGATCCCTATGACTTGCTTTCATGTGTGGATAAAACGACACCACATCCATGAATCTGGGATTTTTAATATACCCAGAAAACTGCTTTGACTTGTGTAGTTTGCTAAGCACCTCCCTAGATTACCAGTAAAAATTTCCATCAATAGCACAAATTGGATTAATTGTTACATTGTTCTTGGTATTAATAACATATATCTTTTAAAATGGACCAAAAATTAAAGAGCACTTACCAAATAAGATTATTTCTTAAAAAATTTAGTAGAAATCTGAGACAATAAAAAGCTTCTGGTTATTCTGGCTATCAATAACTGGAACATAGCTTTCCCACTTTTTCCAAGATGAGGAAGAAGGAATGAGAAACAATGAAGCTAAATTTGGAATGTTTGAAACAAAGCAAGTGTACTATGAATGGCATATTATATGCCTTTCCCAAGTTTAATAGTATTCTATGTAGACTGAAATTTTTCTGCACAAACCATTTTTCTTCTTTCTGCCACAATGACCTTTGATCTTTTACCTTTTGACTCCAAAATCAATTGACTTCTGTACCCCAAAGGCAAGTCATGCACAAAAAGTCTGATCCAAGTATGTGATGTAGAACTAATGTTATTGTGTTGAAACCATTTATTTGTCTTCTTTCAGTCACAATGACCTTGATCTTTGTCCTTTTGACCCCAAAACTGATAGGGATTCTTTCTTACTCCAAGTAAAAGCTATCCACAAAGTTTGGTAACATATGGTGGAGAACTCGAGTTATTGTGCAGAAACAATTTTTCTTCTTTTAGTCAGTGACCTTGACCTTTGGGCTTTTGGTACCAAAATCGATAGGGCTCTTCCTTACCCCAAGAACAAGTCATCCATAAGGTTTGGTAACTGTAGCTGGTGGACAATTTGAGTTACTGTGTGTGAAACAATACTGGCAACAAACATGGACAGCTGGACAACATTATAACATAATACACAACGCTTAATCACAGGCATATAAAAACTGGAGACTGTGTCTCTGGCATCCATGCTTTAACAACATATTTGTCCAGGGTTGAAACCCCTGACTGTCTAAATTCGCTTGGGACTCCTACCATTTTATTAAACATGCTATACAGCTAACAATGGAACTCTCAAGACGAAAATATACAAAAATCGGGTCTTTGATCCCTAAATGTTAACAAACATACTCAGAACAGTCATTTAAGTGTCCTCTTTTACTCCTTGTATATTGGTAATTTTCTGGACTAATCTGAGTAAATACATTTTTAGGATTGGCAATACAGCCTATAATGGACCCCAATATGGCTTAAGAAAATCCCTGATGGGGTCACATACCTGGTGGCTCATCAAATGCAAGCATGATGACCTGCATTGTTTCATCTGCGCCCTTGACCTCCACTAACTGGGCAGCCTGATTCAATACCTCTACCGCATCCTCCTTGGACACCGTAACAGCAGTTTCCATCTTAGCTTGTGGACAACTGATCAGAATAAGTACAAAACAAGTATTTGTAATCTTTTCATGATGTTATGTTGTAAATATAGGATATTACGCTAGTGCTAATTCCATTATCATATGAAATTATGAAATGAAATCATTAATTATTATGTACTGAGAGTCTTGATAAACAAATATTGAATCATTTCACATTTCATACATTTTAAATGAAACAACCACAAATGTATATGCAAGATTCTGCTTCTCACATGACATACCAGGGATTTACAAATCCACTTGCCTGACTCCCGGGACAAGCTTAAATTCAGCTCGGGCAAACTCAAGTTTGCAAGGCACTTGCCCATGGATGAGTCCAAAAAATTGAGAGAGAGATGCAAGAAATTTTATTTAACGTCGGTGGTCTGGGTGCAATACATAAAACACTAGCTCTGTGCAAGCTATTTTACAGACAAGGGGTTGTGTTCAGTTCATAAATGCTTTATGTTCTGCAAGTTTTATACCCTGCAATCTTGCCACAGTACGTATATCAGCACCTTTATTTAGTGTTTACATGTACCACATTCTTCTTCTATATAACTGGCCACAGTTTCTTTCATCTATGATCTATAGTCTGTCATTTCCATTTTGTAGTCAATGTCAAGGTTAGTCTCGCATTTTCTCATGCAGACATGATGTGAATATTTACTATTTAACTCTTTAACTACTAGTGCTGCTTTAGTGCCCCGCTGCTCTGGCTAGCTGCTGAGGTCATTACTGCAGCTGGTTTGGGGGCTGACTACTAGAGCCTGATGCTGCTGCAGCCAAATGATAACTTTTTAGTTGATGATTTGGGGATATGGGCCAATTTTTTTAGTTATTTTCCTTATAACTGATTTGATATACTAAAATCATGCATATATAAAAACTATATCTACCTTTTGTCTGAGTGATTCTTTTATCCTACTGACTTCCACAAGATTGATAAGAAAATCCATGAACTGAACACAGAACACACTATCTGTAACACTAAAATTTCACTGTCATTATTCTATGCAAAGCTAGATGTCAGATTTGTATATATAATTATTTGCAAATGTTTAATTGGTCATTATGTTCTACTAGTTCTGAAGTTGCTGTTGGTGATACTTGTAAAAAACAGTTATGTTTTACACAAAGATGAACATTACACTGCTTCCACATTATGGACACCTCATGCTGCCTTAAAGTTTTTTCTTTCAAACATTGTTGGGCTTCTCTTTCATAACTTTTGCTGCATAGTTGTTTGTTTCAGCCACAATTCTTTCATTTAATACCAGATGAAAATATTTAAAGAAGAAATATATCTATATTTTTCCGTCTCACCCAAAACAAAAGTTACACTGACATTTTCAGTGAACTCTGTGATTTGCGAGCATGTAGCTCTCTTATCCACACTGCACTGTCTTCATCATCTGATTCAATCTCAATTTCTGACAGACTGGACAAAGACTATAATTCAATGTCACTGCCAACACTTCCTAGATCAATATCATCAATTTTGTTCTCTGAAAAACCTGACAATTATGATTCCGAATCGCTAGCAAAAGCCAGTTTCCAATCTCAAGATTCATAATCGCTAGCAAACGCCAGTTTCCACTGTCAAGAACTGCATGTATTAACTAAAATGTGGTAGAAAAATCCAGAAAATTCCCATGTTTAGTAGCCATATTTTGTATATGACATCTTTCACACCAAGAACCATCATTTGTTAACTCTATTATGATTGGTTCAATATCCTTTTACTGCCCATTATCGACAAATAAGATCGTTTGTAACATGCACATACAGAGCGGATCTATCCATCACCGAGGTCTAGGGCACATAAGCAGCAAGTGGATATATCCGCTATGGCGGATAGCAGTGCTTGTTTACCAGCGGATTTATCAGTCACTGCTGAGGCAAGGCACATGTATGCAGCAGATATACATGTCAGTCGTAGTTAAAGAGTTAAAGCAAGTTTTGACAAAAAAGGAATATTTATATTTTAACTTATCAGTTACATTTAAATCGTAATATTTGTACGTATCCAGGATTCGCCAACTTTCATGTCCTAAATTCGAGCAGTTTGACAGCTTGCCGACTCTAAACAATCGGCTTGTCAAAGATTGTTTTGATGCATGTCACCGATTTATAGGTGAGTAGGTGTTAATGTTAATATAACTTCTGAGATTTCTTTGACAGGTGTGTTTGGAAATAAAAAGCACTTGTCTCTAATGATTAACCATTAGGAAGATTTCGTTCAAAGCACGACTGATGTTACAAAAATGTAGCACCCACCAGCGGTTTTTATGATGAGCTGTTTACGTAATAATTACAGGCGACCGATACATACTTACTGCTTGGCAAACAATTAAATGGATAAAAATAAGTGTTCTCAAATCATTCTCAAAAGTTGGCTTGCCAAATATTTTGATGCATGTCACCGATTTCAAGATGACTAAATGAGAATTGCTAGTGTTGAAGTGGAAGCAGACATGAGTGGACACAATGCACCCCAGAAAAAAAGCAGAGTGAAATCATTTATATTTATGGAGTATTTTAACGATGAACTCACTTTCATCTTGTTTTTTTTACTGGATGGATACTTAAACCTGCATGATCATCTGAACTTATGTGGAAAAGTAGATAAAGAAAAATGTTACATATTAAATCATGATTAAAATTAAATGAATGGAGTTCTGTTATTAGTTGTTTAAACATCTCTTTCTCTCTCTCTTACTTAAAATCTAGCCATTTCCAAACCCTCTTCTACTCATCCATTTATCTGTCTATATACAGTACATCTCACGTGATTTTCCGGAACCCCACACTTCGCGGTGGGTGACTTAATCCCCTCCATTTTAGCTCCACGATAACACTCCGCGGTGGAGGCATAAATACCTACAAATCAACACCGTGTCTCGGCAGGCACGCCGATATCAACTCCACCGTGGAGGGGCTAGTCGACATTACTGATTGACATTTGAACAGCTAATGAATGAAGACCACCTTTGGAAAGACTGAGACGTCAAGAGTGATTTACAACCGGATACCATTGGAAGAATCAGTCGTCTTTATTTCGATCATATTTTGACAATAAAAAAATAATTTCAAAAGTCTTGTATATTCAGTACACATTACTGTTTATAAAAGGTTGATCGACTTCTTTTGCAATAAGTTTATAATTTTAATTTATTTCAAAGAAATTTGAACAAACTTACGCACTGACTTGACGAGAAGCACACCTTGCTGAGCTTCTCAAGCGGCATAAATTTATCATTTTGTTCCAAAGGAAAGTAATTCTCTGAGATATGGACAATTAAAATCCAAATTGACATCTGCTTCTGCTTACCCCCCCCCCCCAACAAACCTAAAACACTGAATTTACACTGAAATGCAAACAGCGTGCTTAGTCTTTAAGCAGTAATAGCAGAGTCACGAGGCTGAATATTATGACTGCATGTGTACTGTAAGGGACTGACCATTTAATATATGGGGCTTATATGTTGTCTTGTTTTTTTCAACCGGGATATTTTTTGTTCTTTCATCACACTATTTATTTATTTTAAGTGAAAAATGGAATGGATTAACGTCTTTTTATACTACAAAATCAGAGAAAGACAATTGTTTTCATGCATTTACCCCCCCCCCCCCCAACTTGGAGAATTCAATTGTCTCTCCCTAATAAAGACTTGACTTCAGCAGATGTTCTACAGAAATCAAGGCAGTGACCATTGTGAACACTGTTGTAAAATATTAACAAGGGTTTGCATCAAAGGATGATGCAAGTTTCAGCTTGGGAACAGTGTGTTTTTATCACACGAAGCCATCTGACTTGGCGCGTTGTACTTTACAGCCGCAATTATGGTCCCGCCATTAACAACGGAAGTTTGATAATTGTTAGTAATTAATCTGAACTCGGCTTATTACCGAAATGAAAAATAATGTGCAAATTCTAAAATCTGAGATGTTCATAGATTTTAATTTCCAACAAGTTTAGAGCATTTTGCATGGATGTATTGTCTCCACATGTACCGGTATCCTATTATTTGCTCATTTTTCTACGGCGAAAATATAAAAACAAAATATACTCTATAATTATTTTTACACAGACATTAAAGTATGCAGTTTCCTGTTTGTGACTGTTAGAGCCTTTAGTTATTGAGCGTGTTCTATATGTGGTATATTGCTTTACAGCTAGAGAGCTAGAGTTACTGTGGCCCAGTGGATAAAGAATGCGACACACAGACACACTTGGGTGTCTGCGGGAAGGGGGGGGGGCATGTTCCCCCTGTCCCCACTCGATTAAATCATATGGAAATGATATGTCAGTAATCCAATCGTAATATTGATCTATTTCTTATAATTATTTTTATACAGATATTAATGTATGCAGCTTTATCTATGTGACTTTGGAGCGGTTGCTTATTGAGACAAGAAATAAACTAATTTCTTTGAATAGTGTTTGGCATGTTTCTGTATATGGTATATTGCTTTACAGCTACAGTTACTGTGGCCAAATGGATAGAGTGTGTGTCAGACACATACATTTGATATTGGGAGCACGAGTTCGTGAGTTTGCAACCACCGACGGGAAAATTTGTTTCTTTTTCCCCCCTATATTACGCTATAATGTCTAGTACAGTATTACTTTTCTTACCACTTGCGAACTTTTCCAGATTTCAGTTTACGATAACTTGTGCAGTAGTGATTTGGATTCCATATTTTATGAGAGAGAGAGAGAGGGGGGGGGGGAGGGGAACTTTACTAAGAAGAGTTAATGATCTAAAATTATTCATCTTATTTTTCTGTATTGAAAAAGAAAAAGTTAAACATTAATTTCATCTGATGCGCAAGTTTGTCAAATCAATGGCAAAGAAAACAAACCCACAGAAGCACTGCTGTTGTACTTTCAGGTTAACAGTTAGCACATGAAATTAACACGTCAATATCAAAGAAAACAAGCAGTGTTGATGGCTTCTCTTGTGCTAGGTTACTGCACGTGTCAACTACATGTATCTAGGATGACCTTTTGCGACCATTTGCGATTTTTAAGAAACCCGCTACTTTGGTAATTAATGCAAAATAGTAGTTTTAAATCAAATAACGATGTGAAATCTTAATAATGCTTTTTTTAAGCAATTGGATGTCAGAAAAAATCGTACAATATGTGAATGAGTACTCATGCATGGAGTAACCATCGGAACTTGTGCGATTTTGTTTCACTTCAGTCAGGTATGACTGCAGCTTTGTTATTAATTTGTTCGATGTTTATCGTTCTTTTCATTGCAGGTAGTACAATATCACTGACTTTCATATGATCATTAACATTTTGTATTGCGTTTACTGAAAAAGAAATAAGGATATGAATGCATGTTTAGATTCCGATAACACAGTATTGAAGAAAACAAATTAGATTCATTGCACAAAATGTAGTATTAATACAGTTTACGAGGCATTGTCATTACGTTATCAGCATCTAAAATATGATTTGGCACTATGTATCATATATTATCTTTGTTAGAACAAGGAAATATTTATAATTAACTGAATGACTATGTTTTTTTCAGTATAAAAAACTTAGCAAATTGCTCCCCAGAGGGATAACGATGTAGATAAATCTATGCCCTCCCCCCCCCCCCCGTCTCTCTCCCAACCTCTGCTTGTATGGGTGATAAACAGTAAACCATGCCCATATAATCGAGACCACGTCCACTCAGCTGTGGTGATCAGATGCGACTCAGCGAGAAAGCGTGGTGTGCAGGGCTATTCTCTGCGAGACGCTGCGGCAACTCCGTCAGGACGCGTGGAGTGTTTTTTCTTAATCCTCTCCACCCCCACCGCAAAACATGGGGTTCAGAAAAATCATGTGAGCTGTACTGTACATGTTTTTGCTCTTCTAACTATATCTGCATTCTAACTCTTTCTCATCTACATATCTATCTACATGTATTATTTGCATATATATTTTTTTATAACTTTAATTATCGGCATATGGTTTTAAGGTGCCAACAATGATAAAAAAAACAAAGTTAAAATAAATATAACCTGATTTCCTTAAAATATCCCATATTTGATTTTATTTTATTTTTTTACTCATGTTGGGATATTATATTTGGGGCAAGCTAAATTTCCCAAGGGCAAGTTCAATTTTCCAGTCAGCTTGCCCTGAGAAAGCCAACTTTTATAAAATTTGTAAATTCCTGCATACATGTGATATGATTACTGTATTCAATGAACTACTCAAAGATGAAACTAATGTTTTGTATTTGGAGTAAATTTAAATGTTTTGTACATAACCATTTTACTTTCATATTATGCAGTTCTTACACATCTTGACAATATATTATATATTACACATGTAATATGACATGCTCGGTTTATGAATCATCAAGTATACAATGTTATGAAATATCATGTACATACAAATAAGAGATACATATATGCTCAGGGAACAACAATCCCATTTTTGACCTACTAGTCAGGCAAGGATAATGAGTGGAAAACTGTCTCAAAATTTCAATTTTTGTTCTTTTTTATGTAAAAATTAGGCTACTTGCTTGAAATTTCAACAATATTCAGTCATTCAGGCTAGCTGGGACAGGAAATTGCTGTCCCCTGATGCTGAAAAAAAGAAAAATTGTGATAAATATCCTTGACAATTACATTAAACCTGGGACTCCCAATCAATATATTAAATGCTTGTCAGAAATGGATCTATGTATACAAAAAGATTAGTTTTCATATACCATATATATTCATGTACAAGTCAAGTCCAACTGCAAGCAACATAGATCCTAATCTGCTGTCGCATAATGTATTGGCACATCAGGGTCTATGCTGATTGTTCTACTTATTACTCCTGGCAAACTGCCGAGACCCAGATATGCCAGCACATTATGTGATGGCAGATCTCTGTCTGTGCAGTCTGCAGTTGGTCTCAACTTGTAAGCAAGTATATATGGCACATGTATGTAAATATTTAGAATTTTTCCGAAAACATCAAAAGAGGCTTTTATTAAGACCTAGACCATGAGCATTTAAATTCAGAACCATAGGTCAATTCACAATGAGTATGTACTGAATGATGTCAATGCACTGTAATTTCACATAAACTTCAGTTTCCAAAATCTGGTGCATGATGAAAACATGCATACCTATGACCTTCACCTTTTCTACATGTAATTAAAAAAAAAAAAAAAATTTATATTAAAAAACATAGTTTTTTATTTTTCAGGAAAAATTAGTGTACACTGTAGAAACCAAGACACGTATGTAATGGACTTTTAACTATGGACAGGTGGAGCACACGACCACTGGACTACATATCTGGCTTACAATAGTTAATCGTGACATAGTCAAGACTGACTGGTGTTGATTTTGGTGCCATTTACAAGGTCAAGGTAAATAATATCAAGGTGATGTGTACAGTACAATTGTGGGTCAGATTCATTGGAAGAAATAGTAAAATCATACAATATTTGCTGTACAAAATATTGTTATGGCTTGTACTGAGTATATTGACTAGGAGAATACTTGGAAATCATAATGCTACTGTTTGTCTCACCTTTTTGGCTTCTGCCTGATCATGGTCCCTGGGGTAAAATAAGTAGTACTGTGACCTACTTTAAAGGTGTAAATATAAGTTCTTGATGTGCATGTTCTTATCAAATTCTGACAACTATTCATTAGAGACCATCCTAGGCTCCCAACATTGGAATTTCCCTCAAGGCAAAGCAAGAAGTGAGAGATCATCAGGGTGACTTGATAAAGTTCCATCATTGTACCAAAGCTATGTATTGTACTTCTGAATAATAATAATTTTAGTAGCAGTGCTTGCAGCTGCTGCTGCTACTACTGTGGTGTAAAATTATTTCTTAATGTTTGTTTCTTTGACTAGATTGAGAACAAATTGATTCACATTAGGTTTATCACTAAAAATACAAATTGGTAATAGATAATATTTTATCCTAGTTTTCCTCATACCTGCCAACTTTTGAAGGGGGAGAGGGCACTTCACGAAGCCTAGGTAATTGACATGTCACAATGATTTAAAAATTATCTAAAAAATTTATCTTTGGCAGAGGAAACTGTTATTGTACAGCAATTTTAAATGTAGGGTAAAGTAAATTGATAAATGACTGATACTGCACACTAAAACTGTTCTGGCCTTAATGTAATGATAAATGATATGACAACAAACAAGCTATTAAGTTTATCAATCCTAATATCCTATGTATTTTTATTCTATCTTGTCCATTATGACTAGTACTAGACTAATAATGCAAATATGCTTTTTGTTTTTGTTGATCTTATTCATTGCTACTGTGCATTGTAATGGATATGGTTTGCACTAATACCTGTTTATTTCTTGTGGAAAACATTAAGCCCCAAACACCTTCCCAAATCAGTATATTCTTTTGAAGAAGACTATATTTTAGTAGTGTTTGATAACCTTCCTCCACCACATCATGGATGCAAATTTTGGAATTTACATTTTGCAAATCATAGCAGTGTCAGCATGTTTGGCAGTTTAAAATCATAATTTTGTGTGACACTGTATTACTTGCCAGGCATGCTTCTTCCACATGCAGATATCCTGATACATGATCTTGAATCAGCTTTAGTAAAGCATGAAATTAAACTTGTTCCCTATCATCACAAACCAAACTGCACAAACCTTTTAAACCATGGGTCAGCCTTGTTTTACTGGCGGAAAGAATTTCCAGGAATTCAAGATAAGACCATTTCTTCATTTTAACTGCTGAGTGTTGAAACCATCTCCAATATTCTTCAGCAATAACAAGATTTTTTAATTAGCTGCTGTGATGGACACACTGGATGTATGATTGACACCATTTTCATTTAGGACCAAGCAGACATCATTAGAAGTCTTTTGGTGAAAAACCCACGTCAATATGACCATCCATTATGAGGGAGTAGCAACAGCAAGATTTTCAAAGACAGCTGTTGTCACAGTGGCAGCCATATTGGATGTATGATTGGCACCATTTTCATTTAAGATCAACAAGGTATAATAAGAAGCCTATTGGTGAAAACCCAATGTTAATAAAGCCATCCATTTGAGGGGATTAGAGATAACAATACTGGCCATACTGAGGGTCAGTTTGCGTCATTTTCATTTAGGACCAAACAGATACCAAAAAGAACTCTTATGACAAAAACCGTATGTCAAATGACTTTCCATTTAAGAGTAGCTATAATAAGACTTTCAAGATGGCCACCATGGTGGGCATATTGGATGTCAGATCAGCACCTTTTTAATTCAGAACCAACAAGACACTATAAGAAAACCTCTGGTGAAAACCCCATGTTGATATTCCATTTCAGAGAAGTAACAATAACACGATTTTCAATATGTCTGCCATGGTGGCCATATTGGATATCAAATGCGTACCATTTCGATTTAGGACCAACTAGACATCATAAGAAGTCTTCTGGTGACAGCACAATGTTGATATGACCAGCCATTTAGGAGAAGTAGCAATAATAAGATCTTCCGGTGGCCATATTGGAGGTAAAATCAGCACCATTTTCATTTAGGATCAACAAGACATGATAAGAAGTCTTTCAGTTAAAACACCATGATATGATAATTCATTCAGGAGAAGTAGTGATAACAAGAATCTCAAGATGGCCACAATGGCAGCCATATTTGATTTTTGTGCAGCACAATTTTCGCTTAGGATCAACTAGACATCATAAGAAGTCTTTTAGTGCAAATCCCATGTTGATATGATTATCCATTCTGAAGGTTATATTAGATACAATATCAGATGGCACCATTTTCATTTAGGACCAACTAGCACAGGGCTCTCAACAGAGTTGCAGGATGAGGAGTCCTGGACTCTGTACTCATGGAACTCAGGAGTCCCCAGCCTATTTCTGAGAGTCTGTAGAATAAAATCGTGAGCACATTAGAGAGAAACTATTTTTCAGTGATTGTCCTTGATGTGTTGCCAGAAATTGGCTTTTCATAAATAATGTATTATTTTAAAATTGTATTCATGCCAAACTGCCATAAGTTATAGAAATGAAAAATGTAATTTAGAAAGATGAGCTACTTAGTTTGGCAAATTTTTATCAAGTAATAATTTGTCATTTTCATTATTTTTTAATATATACTCACAAATTGCAACATTTATTTTATCATATATTAACTTAAATGGCTACCTTACAACATCTGCAAGTTTCCCCATTTATGTATTTACTCCATTCTTTGTTCAGAGTAAACAGAATTTGTACAAAGAATGATTTTATGTATTTTTGCTGAATGGTTTACAGTTACACCAATAAATAAAAATGATTTTTAATGCAGAAGGATTGATCTGTGGCATGTGCTACTTTGTTTGGCAAATTTAGGATGAATAATGTTGACTGTACTCATTCAAAATGTATTAATTTTTTAAAACAAAGAACAATTTGTAAATTTCATAATTCCAATTAGATGCATCAAAATTTTTATTTTTTCTCATCTTGTATCAACCTAACTAGCTACCTTACAAAAGCAGGGAGTTTTAACACAATTTCTTGTTTTTCTGATGACAGTTAGTGAAATTTTAAAAAATACATATTTAAAAGATACATATTCATGCCAAACTGCAGCAAGTCATAGATTGCCCAGAGAATTTTGTAAAAGTTTTTTTGAATGCTTAATGTTTGATTCATAAATAAAAATGTGTTAGAAAGCACCATAATTTTGTGGCATGTGCTACTTTAATTGATAATACATGATGAATAATATTGATTTCACTCATTTTTTGTATGTATTACATTTTCATTTTGAGTTTTATTGCATATAAACAGATTTACTGACAAGAAAACTTTGATTATACAAAAGTTATTATACAAATTCAGTATGATTCTACACAATTACTCCTTTCTCTGTTGCTACAATATTCACCTAAACCCCCATTAATTTGTACCCTCCTTGCAATTTTAAAAATGAAAAGCATCAAGGATGTAAAAAATGCACAAAACATAGCCATTTCATTCATTATTTTGTAATTTCTAACCTGTTGCCAGGGGGTTCCCAATACTGTCATCTTGTTCGCGTTTCAAACCAAGCAGAAGTTTTCAGTGTAAACAATGAGCCTGCTCACCATCTTTTTCTGGTTCCTGAAAAAGTTCATTTTCAGTGAAGGGGTGAGGGTCCCAGGACTACACATATATAGAAGGTAAAACCTGTGTCGTCTGCATCCAATATTTGCAATGTCTAGTTTTATTATTTTTCAAAAAAATTTTACAAAAATAAAAAATGTCAAACAGTTTAACTCCTATGTACATTGGTTCAAAGGGATGTAACTCCCAATGTTACGGAAATGTATAGAATTATTCACAGCTTATCAAAGACGATGATCTACATCACTCCTGTTGTCTGAAAAAAATAGACTCGCCCATGCAAATATGGACATCATGTTAGTTAAGAAACTCCCATTTGGTTTGAAATGCAAACAACATGACAGTGTTAGTGACCCCCTGGCAACAATCAGGTTAGAAAGTATAAATTGATGAATGAAATTACTAAGTTTTGTGCATTTTTTGTATCAATGAGGCTTTTCATTTTTAAAATCAGTAGGGGTGTACAAACTGCTGGGGGAGTATGCGAATACTAAGTGATTGGATAATTTTACATTGTAAATTAGCAACAGGTGCTGCCGCTACAGGATGCTGGAAATCTGAATTAACATTTTCTCAAAATGGCAACGCATTACACCTGGTACTTTCTCCGCTTTCATATGTAAAAAAATGACACTATTACATCCGAATGTATTCATGATTGAAAGGTCAACTGTCTATATTTAGCATATATGACACTGGGTCTTTTTGACAACATGCTGAGCGAAAACAAACGACAACAGAATTTTTCAAAACGCAGAAAAACTAAATAAACGAACATATACGCTTACATACGACTGCTTTTTAAATACTTTGAGTTCTTTTTACGAGAATAATGGTGAAATGAGAGCGGATATTTGTGTAAAACCCTGGAATTACGTGTTTTTTAAAGGTCACCCATGACAGCAAGAGCAGTAACTCTTCCCGGCATGTGGCTACATAAAAAATGTAAACAATGACAACAGTATGACATAAACGGGTTCAAAAACACACAACTTTATTTTATGAAAAATCAGACATTTACACCAAGGAATCAGATTATACAAACGTATTTTCAGTCATTATACTAAATTTATTTCAAAATTTTGGTACAACTTTTGTTGTGTAATGTATTTTCAAGGTTAGAGACCCAATGGGTGATACTGATAATGAGATATGTATGTGACTGTGAGAATCAGAGATATTATCACTGTCAAGCCATCTACTCATACTAAGATTCTTATCTAGAGACACTGGTATTCAAATTAAAATATTTGTATTAAGTATAGGCGAAAGAGGTAAAAGTTAACTAATTTTCAGAATTTTGAAGAAAAGAAAACCAATTCATGTCAATTTTTGTGAATATCAATATGAATATGGTCATAATAAAGAACAGAAAATTGATCTATGGCATTTCTGTATTTAACAAAAAAACATAATCATAAATATTTCTTGAGAACCAACTCAGTGCCAGTTCCTTCTTTCTCTCTGATTCCACATTTTAACACTTGCTTGACTTTACGAAATGTGTAATATTGATCAAAATAATAGTCCGAATTATTAAGAAAATATCGCAAATTTGGGACAACCAAAATTTTATGTTGCAACATCCAAAATTTACACTGTAATGAAAAATTAGTGGAAAACGTATGCAATATGAAAAGCTGAATGAGGAATTTGTCAAGAATTTTATCCATATGACCCACATCTCTTGGACCTGTCCAGTCTGACCTAACAAGCTAAGTTTTTATCTTTCTATTCATAGATCACTGATTTGATTATTAACATCTGACTCTGACTGAGACTATTATGTTTGTTTTTTATTTTATTTTTTTTTCATTAATTTTATTTCAAAGATATTGAAAATTGACCACAAATATCTTAACATAACTAAATTTTAAAATGGCAATTGTTATTTACAAAATTGTGATTTCAGATCAATGTATATATATATGTACATGTACAAGAACATTGTAATGAATATGCACTATTGGTTTTAAGAATAACATAAAATTCCAACTTGTGTATGACTCGAGATTATGGTATTTCATGCAAAAATGTTAGGGGTGCGCTTGATAAAAAGGCACAGAAAGGCTTCAGAAGTACCTAGAACACTGAAAAAGTCAATTTATTATTAAAGCTGAATATTCACAAAATATTTCAAAATAACCCGATGTACAGTACACACATCACATTTTATGGATCGCACACTCAATCCGGTGGACATGGACAGAGGGGCAGGGGATTAATTGCCCATTATGAGTAGCTGGTCCACTCAGTCTGGTGGTTTCCCCCCCCCCCCCCCCAGTCTAGTGGAAATCCACTCAATCTAGAGGAAGTCTGTCAAGGATTTTATTGCAGCTGAAGTGGGTTTTATGGTACCCATTGCTGATTCTATTGTATTAGCTCCATGAGTCAACACACTAAACAGATGGGAGCAACCCCAACAATGTAAACCTGACCATGGCAGGTGTCAACTTTGTATCTTTATCAGTATAAACTATACAGTGGTAACATTTCTTGTGGTATTTGTCAGTGGCCTTGCTAGGGATACATAAAAACAAATGCATGTAACGTAGAAAAAATATGAGGTTTTAAATTTCTTGGATATTTTCCCACCCCTTTCCATGACGGAGCGTACATCAGAAAAAATTGCTTAGCTACAACATACATCCCTGTTGATTAAATACATGTATATGTACCTGTTAGCATATACAGAAGCAGAAACTTACATACTGTTCTGCATTAAGCAGTAACTTCGATATTCTTTCTCAATAAATGATATTTCATAAAGTGCTTTGTGTACTGGTTATTAATTTGTCATAGTTTCCCTTTAATTTCTATACTATTTCCAAGACCCACTTTGAAGAAATTACTGAAAGCAGTAATACATATAAAACTCATTAAAAAGATATTACAAACGAATGCCGTACTATTTATATCGAACATGTACGATCAAGAACACTGGAACATTATGACATGTCATAATTCTTTCCAAGGTTTATTCTACCAGAATAATGTAGCATCTTATTTTTAAAATAAAAAGATACTCAAGCCATGCTACGAAAATGTTCTTCTGCACTTTTACCCTTCAACTTTGAAAATAACATTGTTTATGAGAGAGTACGACAATTTTTTAAATGCACGGAATTGTGTACACTGTATTGACTGTTGCGCTCTATCAGTGGCCATTCATGTCATGAACAAAGTGATTTCAATGAGAAAAAAAGTTACTTTCTGTCCTCACTTTTTTCGCTAATATACATGCATCACCAGGCACTGGCTGAGGAGTGACATTCTTACTTTGAAGTCAGCTGCTATGCCTGTTACTGTAGCTTCCTGCCCAGAGTCAACAACAGTCAGTCAGGACAGTTCCTACATGTACCAGCTACTGTTCAATGTCATGCTTCGATGTTTCAAAATGTACATTAACTGTTGAATGAAAATATCACAAAATCACACCTTAAAACTAAAAAGATGTTAGTTTGTGAAAAACAAATTTGGACTGAGAAACACATCTGATGTTAAGTTCTCATATTATCGTGTAAAACTGGTCTCTAGTGTTATATGAGAACCTAAATATAATTTTTTTTTTCCCCCCAATCGGAGACCTACCATTTAACTTAAATTTAGAAAAAAAGTGTAATGGCCTTAATGCATTTCTAAACTTAGTTCTTTTTTTTCCCTAAAAACCAGAACAAGTGTATTTGTTTCAAGCTATATCACATCCCCTCCGTCTCTCTTTCTCTCCCAGCCTACCCCCCCCCCCCAACTCCATAGTGTAATAAGCAAATAGAGTAGAAGTCTTAAATTAGGGCAGTTCCTAGCAGCTACTGGTCAATATTGCGCTTCAATGTTTCAAAATAAACACTGTTGAATGAAAATGTTTCTTGTTGTTACAAAATCAAACGTTTTAAAACTAAGATGATATTAGTTTGTGAAGAACAAACACACAGAGAAACACATAGTTCTGATATTATCAATTAAACTGGTTTCTAGCAGTATATAAAGCAAACTATATATAGTATTTTTATTTTCCCAATTAGGGACCAAGCATTTAAATGTAACAAGTTGTAATGGTCCTGATTTACATCATAGTTTCCTTTAAAATCCATACTATTTTGAAAACCTCCTTTAAACAAATTATTTAAAGTAGGATACAAATACCTTTATCCGTAGACTTAGAAAATGACTGATTATTATTTGAGAGTATGATAAGATTTAAATGTGCTGAAGTCATCTACATGGTATTGAAGGCTGCTCTCTATCAGTGGCTGTTCATGCCATAAACAAAGTGATTTTTATGAAAAAGGTTACTTGCTTCATCACTTTTTTCATGAATCTATCATCAAGTACCAGTCAAGTAGTGACATTTTTACATTGAAGTCAGCCGCTACGCTTGTTAACAATGGACAGTCAGGAAGGTGCATTACACTACAGGCTTTATTTGCCTAAAAAAAATGCATCTTTCTTTGTAATAAAATGTATTTATTACAAGCAAACATGGGAGAGAGATTATGCACCATAACTTTTGATCGATGTTACCAGTAGCTTTTATCACTAAGTTGGAAACTGGCATTAATAATTAGAGAGTATGCATTTTTTAAATGTGCTACATTTATCTTGATTTTGGAATTCATCTACTGACAAAATTTAGAAATAAAATTTTGATTCCCCTCTTTATTCAAAATATGTAAATACAGTCAAACCTGTCTACAGCAGCCACCCATGGGAAAAGGTCAGTGGCCTTTGTAGACAGGTGACCTCTGAAGGCAGGTTCAGCTCTCAAACTTGATTCATGACAAATACATGTACTATGCACCAAATAGCATTATTATTAGTAGTAGTATACTATAAAGATACATATATTTAGTTTAGCTATTTAGCAAAAAGAAAATTAACAAAATAATAAAAAAAAAAGTTCCACTTTAATCCATCATGTACATTAAATCATCACTTATCAGTAGAAACGGCATCTAAATATAATTACTAAATGACAGCTTACCTGTCATTGTCAAACACAGGACTGACTTCTGTTAGGCCAGCTGGTATAATTAGGCATGAAAACAGGTGTTCACACTTAAAACAATTTATGGATTAAGCAGTTCCTCAAACTCACCAAGATCAAAAGACATTTGGTTTTTGTGAGACCTTTGATGATTAGGGAATGAAAATAAGCTTCCTGCGGCTATTGTTAGCAGCATATAAACCAGAAGAGATATCAAAAATGCAGTGCACATGTATCTCTACTCATTTGGTGTGTTTGTATGTAATCTCTTAAACTCTGGATTAACATTGTTCTCAAAATTGGCCATAATAGCTCACTTACGCTTAATAATCCCTTGGATCCCGGTTCGCCCGATTCCCATTTCTGCTGCAACTAAATGACTATCTTGTCCACTATCCAGCCAATGAATTGCTTCAATTCTCTCATGTAAGGACAAAAACCGCCTTGCTTTCAAAGTTGACATGTTGACACCTTTAAGTTGGACTGACAGCGTGACTGGACTACGGTAATCGAGATATGAAATGCTTGGAGCGGTCACTGGTAATATGCTCCAGTGACCGCTTAAGGCAGGGTGAAACCAGCGTTTGGTCAGGAAACACCTGGCTGCTGACCGCTGAAAGCAGGTGACCGCCAAATACAGGGCATTTATATAAGAAATTTGCCAGGTGGAAATTAGAATGACCATTGTGACCAGGTGACCGCTGAACACAGGTGACTGTTAGGACAAGTTTGACTGTAAGTAAATTGCTGCTTAGCAACTCATTTTGTATTTAAAAAGAATTTATATAATTAATTGGGTTATTAACCTGCTATTAGTGTGCTTTGCTTATTTTCTTATCAACTATTGCTGGATCTGGTCATAATTAACATGTATGAACTTAAAGCTTCAGAAATTTAATAGATTGAAAGTTGAATGAGTGAGCATTACTGCTATAATCAAAGTGAACACCATGACAATATTTGTGATGACCTAAGAATTAACATGAACAGTTCAAGATAAACAGGAAATAATTGGGATTTACAACCTTTGAAGCCAAAACCTCTTCCACCTCCAGTTCAGAGCAGTTAACAAAGTTCTAACTGGGATACATGTTTAAAGCCGTGAAAAATAAGCCACATATTAATAGCAATCACTGCAATTAGAGATAGATTTTATAGCCTTGGTAAATATGAGGCTTAGCCATTTTAGGCGATATACAAGGCATTATTGATAGATATGATGTATTCAGCTTATGCGTAATACAGTACAAGTTAAACAAGGGGAAAAAGTATGAAGAAGAAGAAATTCCATTTAGAAAAAGCTAAAATTAAACTAATGTACAAAACTGGAGGCTATTTTTATTGTACAGTAAATACAATCGTATCTACCACAGATACCCATTTTACAACTAAGTTTGCATAATAGTAGGCATTTCGGTTGAATTGCAAAAGATGATGATGATATGATGGATGTCCAGAAGAAATTAACTGCTTGAGTAATATGGGGGAAAAAAAAATTTCCACATCCATACATACTAACTGGCCCCAACAATTTTTTATGCTGCGTACCAACAATTTTTTATGCTGCGTACATGTATATCTTCAGGCAGTTAATCTTCGATTGTATTTCTTTTAATCGTACTAGTCCAAAATTGTTTCATGTGACTTAAAACTTAGTTTTGGTTCCCAAAGATTCAGTGCCGTTTGGGAGATTATGGGCATAATTTCAGTAATTTCATATTGTTGGCCTAATTGCTAAACCCTGTATAAATACGCATTTGGATCCATGTTCTTTGACAACAAAATATTTTATTTGTATTCACATCAACTTCTTAAAAAGGATAATTGAGTCAAAATGTAACAAATTAGTAGCTACACTGAAAAACAATATTCGCTTGACATTCGGGCACAGTTTGCAGTATTTGTTATGTTGATCAAAAGAATGTACCGTGTCAAAAAATTGCATCTGCATTAACTGAAAATAATACATACAAGTTTATCTCCTAAAAAAAAGATTTAACCCTTAAAGTGCTAGTCGCGACTGAAGTCGCATCTCCGGGAGGTCTTGTACGACTTGTCGCAACTTAAGTCGTTTTTCAGGTAAGCAACTGTTTACATATCCTAGTACTTCGGCTTGACATGAATGGTTGTTCAACAAAATTTGATTGGTACATTGGGCACAGGAACAAGTGTTTTTTCATAGTTTTAACCTTGTATTCATCAAAGAAGTTTTACAAATGCATTTTTATGATAGGCACTACCTAGAAAACTCAAAATGGCTGACCCAGAACATGGTTCATTTCGAGATGATGATTTGATTCGGCAAATACTGGCTGATGATAGCGATGATGACAGTGATTTTGAAAGTTTTGAAGTATATGAGATTATTAGAGCTGTGAAAGTGTTACTGGAAACGCCAGTGAGTGATTTTCAGCCCAAAAATTATGCTGAATACAAGTCTGATGTACATGCTGGATGGACAAAAACTGACAGCACACTGTTCAGCGGTATTTCAAAATTAAATGTATAAATGGAGAATATCAAGTCTATAGACCATTTAAGGCTATTTTCTATTAGGATTACTTGCATCTGATAATAGATCAAATGAATCTTTATGCACAGCAGAGAATAAATGGGGCAGACTTAATTGACAACAGCCGCATGAGAAGATGGAAGCCTGTTGCACCTGATGAATTGAAAGTCTTTTTTTTTTGCATTGGTTATGGCCATGGGTTTGGTGCATAAATCTGATTTTATTTTTTACTGGACAGCTGAGTATGTGATATCAACCCCATACTTCAGCCAAAAAAAAACAAAGAGTTGGGATATATTTCTTAATATTCTAAACAAGTAACAACTGAACAGGTAATGAACTTTACAGGTGACTGTCTTTGTAAGCTCATAAGTGGACATTAGATCACAGACATATACTAGAATAAATAGCAAGAAAACTGCAAATCTTTGTGAACATTTATTACAGACTTTAGGGGTGTAAACTTACTTGTGGTGTTCCATGACTAAAAGCTCATTAACTGTTACCTATTTTACACCTGTGATTTTCACATCTTGGATATAAAGTTGTAACTGACATACATATGTATGGTTGAGCCATGAAAGAATGGAGTATTTTTTTAGACATATTTGAACTTTTTCATTAAAAAAGATACAAAAATACAGATGAAATACAAAGGTAATTTATATATTTACTTGTATTTTCACCTGTAAGTGCAAATATGATAAAGTTACATATGTGACTTGATGCTTATAATAAGTTCAGACATCAATAATCATTTTTCATATAGGGTTTGTTTTCCTATTATGTTCAATAATTAAAATGCAGGTAATTTAAAAGCAGAGTGCAATTTTCATTTCTTTTCTCAAACAATTCAGCACTGACAGATCTTGTGCAACAAAACAATACAGCACTTTAAGGGTTAAATGATTATACTTTTTCATCACATTCACCTGTCCATTTGGTAATATTAAACTCATCAGATGACCAAACCAGCAATCCTAAGTATATTTTTTAGGCTGTTGGTTATAGAATGCAGCATCACACGCTTCGTAAAAACAGTGGGTCTACGCTAAAAGTAAACACGTGTCTAGGTCCTGAGAAAATGTGTCACATGGACAGGTATATTTGGGTTCCAAGTACTAACCAGGCTGGTCTAGCAGAAGTTGTATATTGGATAGCGCTGTGTATATTTCATTGTGTGGGAACATGTTAAGCAAACAATTTAAAAGTGACCTGGGGGAATGAAAAAATAAATCACTGTATTTCTCGCATTTTTTATTTTAATTACAGAATGAAACCCGCTAATACTTACATGTGATTTCTTTTTCCTTTTGTTTGTTTAAAAGCAGAATCTCTCTCCCTCATTAAAATCACTATAATTAAACTTGGTATAATTTGTCAAGCACCTAGTCTCAGGCTTCTTTGCTCGGAAATATCTCTTTCATCTCTTGCAATACATGTGAATGCGTTTTAGTGGGAGAGTCTTTGAATATTAAATGTCATTGTGTACAACTTAAAAAGAGCATTCCGTACCGTGTACTATAGCTGAGCCTGCAGGCAAGTCCCACGTAATGTAGTGGACTTCCACTATTACATAATTATATTGCTGCAACTTTCTAATTGGGGCAATAAAACTTAATCCGTCCACTACGAGCAACAACGTGTACAATCCATGACAACCACCATATCTGGTCCATGAGGGACAGAGTGTGAAAAGGATTAAGGTCCACTGTGGGAAGATGGATTTTCCGATAAACGTGATGTCTGTACTGTAAGAAATATGCAAATTCCAACATGAAATAACATAAGGCCAAGAATTTGCAAATGTGACCAAAGACCAATATTAAAAATGGTGGACGGTGCATGTACTTGAAAGCTTCCTGTGAATTTATTTGAAAATATATCATAAAGATGGGTTCATTTTTAAATTCTACATACTCAAATTATACAGGAAAACATTCCATTTTCATATATTATATAATTCTGAAAAGATCATCCCCTGCTGCTATTTAAATTGTTTCAAAAATAACTTCTGGACAAGTTTAATGAAAATCATATATTGGCCAAAGTTATATTAAAAAGGCTTGGGAATGTTTAATATGTGACATATTTGCTCACAGTTTATTTCGTAAAGAAGAGGATGGATCTCTGGCTATTGCTACTCCAAGTTTAAATGTTATTATTATTGAAGGAAAATGTTTAATGTACTAATTTTAAAGTTATTACAATATTTAAAACCATCAATCTATATTGAAGTGAATGTAAAATGCACCTCTATGTGGCAGAGGTAAAAGCAGGTAGTCGGAACTTTTCGATAGGAGGTGGTCTGGCGTTTAAATCCAGCTGTGAAAATTCGCACTTCGGCCGAGATCGACACGTTTCTTTTGCTCTCGGGTTGTTTCAATTCCCGTGTTATCTAGTTTCCTGGACGTACAGAGACATAAATGACCTAATCTCAAATGCTGCTTTCTGTTCTCCTTGCGTCCCATCCTTCTCTCTCTCACTCTTTTTCACTATTATTAGACAACCGGCCCGTGTGTTTCGAGCTGCAATCTGCAGGGACTTGCATGCAAGCTCCAAATAGATTTGAATCAAAAATTCAAGATCGCCTCGACGCATGCAGTGTGTCCGTTTAAGTGATTTGGCCGAAAAATTGTCGCTTCATTGTTTGATACTTACACAAATTGCCACCAACTATGTAAGAGCTTTTCTTGGCGTTTATAATTATTAAAAAAACTGTAATTTAATGAGTTTCTTACAGTCTCTGCGACGGTGAAAATTGCAAATGGCTGAGCGCCAAAACGAAACGGAAGTTATCGCGTCGAAGGGAACGAACTCACCTCGGTTTTGTTATTTACCTCCCGTAGACTGCTTCTGCCTTTGGTCAAACATGAAGATTCTCACATACTCATGCCCGTTTGTCCTTTAACATTGACGCAAAAGGAACATAATATATTTGTATGAAGCAAAGCATAAACTTTGTTATAACTTACTTTGATTCTGCCGAATTATAAAGTTAAACATTCCTGTGGAACTTTTAACTAATCAGGGGGCGATAATTCCAATTTCAACAATCTACCAACACAGCAAGAATGATACGAGGAAAATTTTTTAAAAATTGAATTTTTGTTCTTTTTTATGTGCAAAAATTGAACAACTTACATTAAATTTCACTAGACCAGCAATGATTTTTAGCTGGCTTGGAAACTCGTCCCCAGCTAATTAGGAACTTCGATACAGTATGCAAATATAAAGCCAAAGAAAATGAAGTAGAAAAAAAAAGATAAGATAATGTGCAAACTTCATGATGAAGAATGGTAAATAAAAATCCCAGACAATACAAAAAATGTCTTAATAAAAATGTTAATGAGATTCTATGGTTGTAAATCAGTAATTAAGTAAGTAAAATGATTCCCCCATGCCCATTATGCAAAAAACAACAAGATGCAAAAATCCATCTTATAACCCAATGTGAGTAAAGGAAATAACAAAGACTAAATATATGTAACCACATTTGACACAAACATGGCCAACCCAAAGCAGACCATCTATTATACACAGCAAATGTTGTAAACATTAACCTAAAATACAGATAAAACCATAAAGAAAAGAATAAAAAAGGTGACAATACACCTGGGCTGGAAAGCAGATAAGAGCCCCAAAGTAAAAGTCCATGTACCATTAGAACATAAGAAGCCAACAAATAAGAAACAACACAAGCAGCTCATGAACACACCACCATTTGTACAATAAGAACAACATAAATGATGTTGACTTCTTATAGAAGGTCAAATATAACCACTGTGGAAGGAGGAACCAGTTCTCTCCCATTAGGGAAGTAGGATTGCAGGTTGGACCCAGGGCCGTTCCATTAAGACCTTTAGAGGCCCTAAGCACTGAAAAGATTATGGTGCCCCCCCCCTCCATGTAATTAAAACCCTGTAATTTCTAATCTTTTTTGTGCCCCTGCTTTGCTGGTGCCCCAAGCACGTGCTTAGTCTGCCTATTGGGTGATCCAGCACTGGCTGGACCCTCCTTCCCCCCCCCCTTTCACATGTTGGAAAGACTAACCTCTCAAAAAAGGGATGTTATCTAAAAGATTTGCAAATATGTAAATGCTAACCCAGTTGTTCTCTCAATGATGTAAAGATAAGATCCCAGAAAATGGACTAAGCCTCTCTACTAGATTAACTGTGTGGAGAGGTAGGGAAGCTCTTTCACACCCCCACACACAGAATTATCCTGGAAGAAAAAAGGGAAAAAGGGGGAAAAAACGGGGGGAGAAAAAGGGAAAAATGAAATGGAAGGGACCTAAAAAGAACATAAATACATTTGAGCAAATGTGCATTAGAAAAATGACTTACACTCTAACACAACACAGATAAGGAAAACATAATACCTAGAACTAACAATGAGTAGGTACAAACAGAAAACAAAAGGGGAACAGGGAACTATGTTAGTCCATAAGTAAAGGGCATTGAGATTGCAGGGCTTTGCTACAGGGCATCATGCAAGGTAGAAAGGCTTCCAAAGTCCTGGAAAAAAATGGAAACATAGTACATGGTCAATCAGTACAGCAACACAATGGGGAAATATACAAAAACAATACTAACAATGTTTCCCACATAAAAACATACAATCATGCCATAACACCAACACAATCTGTCTCATTCCATTAAATAACCTACAAGTCATTTCAAAAGCTTGTGTCTGAAATGTACTGAATATGCTCAACTAATGACCCAAATTTGATCAAGCAACAAACATTTTACCTTGTTTTCAATCATGTCCATGCGATTGAGAATTTCAATCCTTTTCACAACACCAAGCTTGAAGAAATTTCTAAAACCATGTTTTCATTCACGTCCGCATAATAAGTAATTTCAATCCATTTTTAGACTTGAAGCTCGCAACACAGAAAAGAGAAAAATTGCAACTTGATTAACAACTCTCCTTGATAATATTTGCTGTTTTTGTGGGGTTATTTTTTCTTTGTTGAGTCTTTTTCAGGCACACTAAGGCAGGCAAGGACTGACAAATTACATAATACTACAATATAACCATCTATATCTGAAGTCCAACAAGTTTACCCCATCTGGACACTAGTCTGTTGAATGGAAACAAGAATGGTGACAGTAGACAACACCAGGGATATGACAGAGAATGGAAATCAATGATAAATTGACACGGCACACAAGACGCATATACTGACAATGACTAATATAACAAGAATGGGAACAGGGAAGGAGAGGTCCAACGAAGACAGTACGAACACCAATACGAAGAAGAAGAACACACGAAGTACGAATGGAATTCACAATGTCCTGAAGGGAGGATCACCCAAGGTCGTTCTACCCAATCTGCAGAAACCTACCCAATTTGCAGAAACACCCAATCAGGAATAACTCATCAGTCAGAACAAATACGTATTAATAAGGCACCCGGTAGCCATAGAAATGAAATAGTCAAATTAGGGAAATCTCACCTTTCATGAGCCACAACATACTGATTCAAATGAGTAATGAGGCTATAGCCAAACACTAACAGCTGCATTCTGACAAATGACAAGGAATCTAGATCCAAACCGATTATAAAGCAAAAAGTAATGTTCTCTTTGAAGTCTGCGTGAAAGACAATCTCAACCTCAGTTGGAATTAGAAACCAAGCTGTATAATAATAAGTAACCCATGTTTTCAATCACATCTACATGACAAACATTCCCAAACTGTCAATACAGGGAAAGCTCCTATTCGTGGAAATTTATAATACCAAGGCAAGGATGCCATCATGAGATAAACACACTTATATGAACTATCGTATAACTCCTTCCATTATACCAGTCTAGTAAGTAATCTTAATTTTTATTTCAATAAGTCAAATAACCTTACAATAGGGTCTTAATCACCTTCGCGTAGAAAACTAATAGAATCCACTTCTCTACATAGAAACATTGATGGGTGTATATGTACGTCATGAAATGTATATGTATGTATATGTCAAAGAAAAATAAAAATAACTATAAAAAAAAATTTAAAAAATATTTACAAACATGCATGCACCGACAAGAACACTTTGCACAAAACACATTTGTTTTTCTCAACAGATGGACAAGAAACCATAATGAATTTGACTCAGATAGGCCTGTACCTGAACACCAACATGGGTTTTAAGCACAGGGAACAAATGCAAACATAAATGTACCCCACAAACAAAAAGGGACAACAAGATTGAACTCAAATAACCTCAAAGGCAGAGGTCACTACTGATTTAAAACTCAGAAAAAAGGAAGAAAGGCAAGGAAACCGGCCCAGCAGGATACTATGCCTCTAGGGAAGGGAATAGGAACCTAGAAACCTAAATTTGGATCATTAATTGCAAAAGAATAAATACAAACAGAGAGAGACCTCCATTGCAAATTCTTTTTTCAAAATTCCTGTTTTGTTTTTTAGGGAAATTACCTAAACATCAGAAAAGGGAGAACAGAGATAAACAGACATAAAAGTATTTATATTTAGAAAAATGAGAGTGTATCCCTAAAGCTCCAACCAGTTCTGTGTGCTGGGAGGGGGATGCGGGGTGTCCACAAATAATGTAAATCAGTAGTAAATATATTGAGATTGTTGGTTTCATCATACTTTTGCAATTTAAAATCTCGTGTTCCTATACAAGAACATTTCTATACTGCTACAATTTTTAAAAACAAAAAAAAAGCCAGGGTTTCTGAACCACAGTGATATTTTGCAGTTGGGCCATAGTTATAGCTAAGTCCCGGAGATATACAGATTTCATTGAATGCGGATAAAATTTAAACAAGCAGTATATACTCTGATAGCAAGACAGTTAAAACAGTATTGTATAATGAAGGAATATATTATGTATTTCTTGTGGATAAATATAAAAATTTCGAGAGGGCTAAATTTATAGTACATTTTGGAGAGCTATTAAATTTTGCTGGGTCAATCTACAACGATTCAACAAAAACAGAGATAGAAATTATGGAAAAAAAAGTTTTATTTAAAACTTGACTCATTATAGGAAGTAACTGTTTTTACATCAGCCATATAAATAGCAAGATTTGACATAATTCTGAAATCATTCATACATTTGAAAGGATTGAAGAAACATTGCAAATTCCTCAGAATAAAAGTTCACATTGTAGATAGATCCTCACTAAATGCATATTTATTTCGTGCCTGATGCTCAGATTATTACTCAAACAATCGGCTTAAATCTATTATGTTTCAGGCCTCGATAAATGTATTTGAAGGAACCTCATAACATGATTTGTGGAACGACCATGGCAGGGTTTGCACTAAATCTTATAGAGACCGCAATCAAAGACTTTTTCCAGTACATAGAGGATATTTGCTTGAAACGAGTGAATAACGGATATATTTCATCGAGTGAGTGAAAATATTTAAGTTTTGCACCCACGAGATGAAATATATCCGTTATTCACTCGGAGCAAGCAAATATTCTTTGCGGGATGCAGCATGAAATCAGCTACTTAAGTGTCTTATACAAATTGCTAGACAAAACGCTTGAGCATAAAATAAAAAGAATATTTGCTTGCTCCGAGTAGACCGTGGTTACTAAAAGACAAAAAGGTTGATCGTGATACCCGCAGATAAATTAGACAGGTGAGTTACTGTTTGTTTCTAATTGATGATTATTGGAATCTTGAAGACGTGAAAAAGAACGCAACAAACCTAACTAAATTAGCTTTCAGTAACAAACATTTTGAAATATCTGTTCGGATGATCGTGCAAAAGAACAACTGCGTAATCTAAGATTTTAGAAAACATACACCTTTGTTTGGTCGTCTGCTATAGCAAGGATGAAAAAGCAATGGAAAAGAAGTTGATGCACAAGGAGAGATTGCAGATACTTTGAAACAAAACAAAAAAAACAAGCTTTTAATGATACTTTGGTATCTTTTTAAATACCAGGTCCTGACGTGTCCGTAAGGTGATGTATTTATGTTTCGAACCAAAACAAAGTTTATAATCGTATGATGGAAGAATAACTTTGTTCATTTTGATGCTATATATCTCGTGAAATTCATCTCCTGATAATTTCCTTTTGATTAAATAAGTCATTTTTACATCTAAAATTTCAAATTCTTATTCACACATTTGTTTTATTCCTTTGCAATCAGTCTTTTCATCTTTGTCCCTCTTGAATTAATAGAATTTTAATCTCAAAGCACAAAACTCTTTGATTGATGTGCTGGTTAGTTCATCTTTGAAAACACGATGTATCTTTTTATTAATTTGTGGGATACCAAAAACGATGTCTTTGGATAGTCATTAGTGCCTTACAATTTGTATGTCATCTTTCATATCTCTATAAAAGTTTCCTATTTCAACGTGAACACATGATGAATCTTTTGGGGGATTTTTTTATCAGTCATGAGCAGTCTCATTCTATCACCTCATTTCGTTTTGAGCTTGTTGTAATAGAATCGTACATCAACTACTAGTATGTGGATAGCTCTAGCTTGTAATAGAATTCGTACATCAACTACTAATATGTGGATAGCTTTAGCTTGTTGTAATAGAATTCGTACATCAACTACTAGTATGTGGATAGATCTAGCTTGTAATAGAATTCGTACATCAACTACTAGTATGTGGATAGCTTTAGCTTGTTGTAATAGAATTCGTACATCAACTACTACTATGTCGATAGCTCTAGCTTTTAATAGAATTCATACATCAACTACTAGTATGTGGATAGCTCTAGCTTGTTGTAATAGAATTTGTACGTCAACTACTACTATGTGGATCGCTCCAGCTTGTTATAGAATTCGTACATCAACTACTAGTATGTTGATAGCTCTAGCTTGTTGTAATAGAATTTGTACATCGATTAATAGTATGTGGATAGTTCTAGCTTGCTGTAATAGAATTTGTACATCAACTACTAGTATGTTGATAGCTTTAGCTTGCTGTAATAGAATTGATGCATTAACTACTATTATGTGGATAGCTCTAGCTTGTTGTAATAGAATTTGTACATCAGCTACTAGTATGTGGATAGCTTTAACACAGTAAAACCACTTTAGATCAGTTTGGTTAGTTTGATTTTCAGCATGACTAGCTCCAAGTCATGGTCATTAATTGTTCTCCTGGCGAGTGATATATTTTCTTAGCATTTGAAAAATGTATTTTCGTCTGTACATATATTTACTGTTGTTCTCTTTCTCAAATTCCCCATCTGTTTATAAAATATAAAACATTTTTCATTAATTTGAAGAAGTCTTTCTTGAAATGTTAAATGTAAGCTAAGGTAATTCAAACCTAATTAACAGAAGACAACTGTGTAGTGTTTTCTTCTTCCTTTTTCAGTCTGAAACCTAATTACAAGTAAGTTTATTTTTCTGTAATGTAGCACATAATTGTTGTTATTTTTCCAATGTACACAATACTTATTGTACAGTTGGTTTTGTACCGTTATTAGGGGTGAAATGATTAATCGATATATCGATGTATCGATACTTTTTCTATATCGATACCCATATCGATACAAGAGGGGAAGAATCGATACAAAACGATACTTACTCTATGCAAGTTACTTTAATCTTCAGCAGTCGTGAATAATTATTAGTCATTTGCCTTTTCATTCTTTAAATTGAGATTTCATCTGAGACAGCCGTATCAAGTACATAGACTCATTTCTGTCAGTAAAAAATAAAAGCAATTGACAACACCCACTCACCTTCTACCTACAAATTAACACAAGGTGACTAACTGGTTAGAAATATGGCCCCTTCTCCCGCCCGAATTCCATGCTAATCAGTTTATCTCGTCTGCATCTTCAGCCACTGATAACATATATCAACGGAAAGAAGACATTGCAGATTTCTTCCCAATGTATGATTTAAGTACTTTACTGATTATTTAATAACCACTTTTACGCGAAATTTATCTGTTGCATCGCATCTTGTCTACTTGGATCGAATTGAAGGCTAGACATCCGGTGTGTCACGCAGTGTTACATGCAATTCTGATTAGTGGTTATTGTTTGTTCAAGTCCATGGTAAAACAATGACCACCAATCATAACTAACTGTAGCATGTTCACAAGTATTGGCATCCACACTCTATCCAAATAGATACAAAGCAGCATAGAAACTTCACAAAAGTGACTATTAAATGATATGTGTAAAGTACTTAAATCGTACATGGGGAATAAGTTTGGAATATCTCCTTTTACGTTGATATATGTAATCAGCGACCGAACCTGCCGATGGGACAAAAAAAAAAAAGAATCGGCAAGGGGGCAGATTCCAAACCGTATGATTTATAGCCACCTCGTCAATTTGAAGAAAGGGAGTGGGTGTTGTCAATAATTTCCTTTTTCACTGACAGAAACAAATGTCTGTGGCCAAGGCAGTTGATTTGCATCTGCAGGAAGTACAATGTGAAGGATTTGGCTATTAGTCATCAACGCTCCCACACTCAGACTTGTTCAAGATAAGAATTTCCTTGCACAAGGAAATTGCACTGTTTCTTCTGTTTTGAAGATAACACCGTAATCTCTTCAAAATTTAAGTGAAGACATGAAACTGGTAATAAGATATTTTAAAAACACTCATTCAATGGGAGTGGTGACCAGGATGAGTCATGCATATGATCGAATGGAGCAGCCTGAAATGGCCTGAAAGGGTGAATAAAAATCACTAACAACTGGTCTGTTTAGAAGTTTCTTTTTTTTTTAAATCTTGTCAAGGATGAGAATGGCATATGAACAGATGATAAGTTTATGTTTGTTTGAAATCTACATAATGGAAATACACCCAATATGTCAACACATAAAAAATGGCACCATCATACCATTGACAGACATTCTAAAGATGAAAAGACCATCAAGTTGATATGTGTATCGATACATATATAGTATTATCACAGTAACGCGATCTTGATTGCTAGATCACGTCGAGTTGTCAGCATTAGAAAATCCGGATCATTACGAGACGCGAAGCGTCGAGTCATGATCCGGATTTTTATGCTGACAACGAGACGTGATCTAGCAATCAAAATCACATTACTGTGATAATGATATTTTTGTTATATACCTTTCAATTTTCAGATAATGTAATAAAATCACAATATGTAGTTGAAAAACACAAGAAATTGCTAAACATTTCAACGTCTATAATACGAACTTCATCTTAAAGCATAAACCGAATTACTTTTTGAAAGGCTGACATGCGCATGAATATTAGTTTTATGAATGAAGTTTGTGAAACAACGTTCGCTCAGTTTGACTACCATCACTGTCAATAACACGAATTCTTCGACGCTTGAGGGCAGACTACTCATATATGTGATTTACAGTTATTGTGCAGTTCTGAAATTTTTTGCATCACGGAAGTTTTCACCAGCTGAATGACTGGAAGGTTCTTTCAGAGGCCAGATTGAATGCGGTTGAACTGTTTTTGGCAGCACATTGTGAGAGGCTCCGATGGGAACTTGACACGGGAATGACAACATTATTTTGACAGCTATTTACAACAGGGTTGGAGAAATTGTTGGAACTTGATGGTACAGATTTGTTGCAGAGAATATTACTCATTTATAATTTCAAATTCATCCATTATGCGTGAAACTCACTAACGTTACCATTAACGAATTTCCATAAATGGGTTGTACTGTACAACTGTAATGTTTTGGTACGCGATTTCCGAATATGATCTTGTTTCAGACGAACATTTTGGCAATATTTTACTACTTCAAAATAAGGAAAAAATGCTTTTTTATTGTTGTTGTGACAAAAACATGGTTTAGACCTTTCAGATATTTTACATATAGCGCAAGGTTTCTTAACTAACGTCACTGTGAGAGCTTTGTTTACTGCTAGTGTTGGCATTCCATCGCTAGGGGCGCTGCTATTGTCACCAGGAAACCTCGAGGATAAAGTAGTCTCAGCCTCGTTTGAGAGTATGGTGATACGGGTTTGGAAAACGATAGTATCGTTTTCCTGCTTGTAGGAAATGACGGTAAAATTCTCGCTATTTCTTGGGTAGAAAATTGGTAGGTGTATAATAATGATTATTATCAGGTATTCTTGACAGATTTTCTTCTATCCATCAAATTTGTTCATCATTTGGCAATCTAAATATTTACCGGTATGTATTGGCTCATTCCCCATTCATACAGATTCATGGCTTCTTGGTACATGATACATGATTTGTTCTTCTTATTTTTCTTCTCACCGAATTCTCCGTCATTGTTTAGCATACCATCTTCGTCTGCATAGCAAAGGATATGTAGTACAATCTTTAGCTCTAGTATGAATGCTTTTACTATGTCAAAGTTCAAGAATAGCTATTTTCTTCTATTTATTGGGGGTAGCAATTTAATAATTAGTGCACGCATGTACAGAGTCAATATGTGAAAAGAGAATGCAAGAACATTAAAAGTTCTGATGACTGCATTCAATTAAATATCACTATGATCCAGTTCTGAAACCTCACTATTGTCCATGGACTTCTGGGTATTTTTTTCTCTAAAAATAGGAGTGGTGCAGAAATGTTAAGAGAGATACGAGAATCTAAAAAATTGCCCAAAAATATGATAGTACCAGTATTCTAAAATTATGTACTACTTGAATCAAATCTAAATTCCATTTATTTTTCGTCATTTGTTTCATATTTATTCATAATTAGCACCTCGTTATTTAGGGGTCTATATGATTCAGTTAAACTAAAAAGAAAAGACGCAAGTTTATGGGTGGTATTCCTCTTAGACAACCAGGCATCACGGTGGTGTGTTATTTATTTATTTATTTTATCAAAACCATGCTTTAAGCAATAAAATCATGCTTATATAAAATGTTTGCATCTTTAATCCTCCCTTCACCCATGTTTGAATTTATTCATTAAATTGAGATTATAAAGCATTCTTTCTCTTTCTGATAAAAAGCGATTTTAAAAAAATAAGAAAGGACGTATGCACATATTTGTACCCTCCAATTTCTTTTCTATGTGGCTCATGTGCATTTTAATTTTTTTTTAAAATTATAATTGGTTTTTGTTCTGAAACGAAAAAGCATATATGTTGTTTGTTCAATGTTAAAATCTAGTATTAAATCTGGAATCACTTATTATAAATTATAATGTTCTTGTATTCTGTTTTCACATATTGACCCTATAAATGTAATGCTAATCATTAATGATTGCTACTCCAATTCAATAGAAGAAAATAGCTATTCTGGAACTTTTACATACTAAGAGCATTCATGTTAGAGCTTTGACTTATAAAATATATCCTTTGCTTACTACATCTCACTACTTTCACCATTTATATTTTAGGTATATAGATATACAATCTTGTGTACCGTAGCTATGGGTTTTTTTTAATAATTATTATTTAGGGAGAATATCTTATATTTTGTAAGACAGCTGCCCAACATGTCAACATTTTCGTGTCGTCTTTCTGTCATATTGTTCATACACGTCTCTGAGTAGTCTGCTTACCTTATATTACATGGTATATTTTGTAGCCATTATCATAGTCCAAAGCTATGAAAAAGTTAATTACCTAGACATGTTCTACTTTTGACGATGATATTGATAACAGTGATGATGATCACGATAAAATGATACAGGACTGTTGCGATTTAATTTTGCATGACACAGGCAAATATGGTCGAGAGATGACCGTCGCTTTTTATTGCATGCCCATTCCTAATGAGTATCTCAAATATATGCAAACAATGCATGATTTTTTACGATTTAAAATAATGTATGCGCAATTTTAACCTTGAATTTACCTTTAACTTCGGGTTTTTAAATACAATGGGTATTTGAAAAGTTCTGAATACTTTGTTATAGCTTCTTGTTTCTTTGAACCTGTCAATAAGTTTAATGCCGATCAATAGACAAAATAACGCATAACAAAACGATATGCAGTAGCACATAGAGCTTGCCGGACATCTGTAGATATATGCGTGTGATGTAAAATAGGTAAATGTCAGTGAGGTAAAAAATGTCGAAGAAGGAGAAGTAATTCTGCTACTGAGCAAAGAGCATACGGTAAAATCGAGGCATACTTAGGGTACTCTCTGACTGATATCAAGGCCGACTTGGATAAAGTTTACGGAAGTAATTCTCTGTCATATTCTATAATTTTGAGATGGTTTCATCGTTTTAAATATGGTCGCGATTCATGGAAGATGACCCATGTTCTGAAAGACTGTTGTCTGCGATTGGTAAGTGGGAAGTGGCTGCTGTGAAGAGGGTAATTGATGAAGATGTTCGATGCCCAGTGGATGCTATTTCTCATATCGCGGGCATTAATTCGTCAGCTGTTTTTAATATATTCAAGAATCATTTGAAGTTCAGAAAGGTTTGTGCAAGATATGTCCCGCATTTGTTGATGGTTAATCAAAAACAGACTCGGGTTTAAATCCCCAAATATGAAATGAGTGACCAGAGACGTTTGAATGAGAGTGTTACATGTGATGAAACATGGATTTACCTTTTTGTGTCCGACTCGAGAGAAAACAATACATTTTGGATTGGAGTAAATGAGCAGATACCACAAATCGCTCGACGTAGTCGGACTGTCAAGAGAGATTTATACGCATTATTTTTCGATGCAAAAGGCCCAGTCGTCCAGGTTTTTGTGCGTAACTCTGTTATTGTCACTGGGCAATTTTGTGCCTGCAAAGTGTTGCCAAAAGTTGAGGAACACTACCGAACCAGACCGTCCACGCATACAGCCTTGATTTAGTTCCAAGAGATTTTAGACTTAATCCCGTATTCAAAGATTCGCGGAGGGGCAGACGGTTTGAAAGCAGCATTTCGGTTGTAAGTGGAGTTTTCCAGTGTATGAACAACACATCGAAAAGTGAATAAAGATATAATGGCATTTAATAGTTGGATAATACTAAGAACGTGTGTAGAGGTGCATGGGGAGTACCTGATTAGGATGTACTGACGTATACCAATAAAGAACTTTGTTGTACAACGCAATAATATACAGAACTTTTAAATACCCCTAGTAAGTCTTTATCTGTACTGACCTCTCAAAGCACTGTTTCCTAGTGATGTGAGAGGTCAGTACAAATAGCAGAGGTTACCATACGGTAAACAAACGACTGGTAATCGAAAACGGTAAGGTGCAAAACAATTTTGCACCTTACGGTAGCAATGTTTATTTTGTTAAAATTGATGCATAAATATCGTCAAGCCGGCCTCATGTATAAGATCGCTGAGATGTAGCAACTGTGCTGAAAATGTCTAGGAATCGGACATTAGCTCAAAGGTCCCCAACATCACAAAGTATAAGCAAGAGATCTGTGGAGCTAAGGTAACCTCGGCTACTATTGAATGGTATCAGACTTGGCGAGATCCCATCTTGTGGCCAGGTTCAAGGTGTGCTGGAACGAGTTTAAATAATTGATGTCATTGCTTCATTTTATAGTTTTTTACAGTCGTCTATAATTCTGACATAAAAGAACTTCCTTCCATTGGTCCAATCAATCTTCTTCTGATTTCATATCGAAAAATGTTATATCCAATTTTTTTTCAAAATTAGGAAGACTGTCCTAGTGGTAGTAACCTTGTAAAAACACAACAAAATGTAGTTTGTATATGTGCTTTGTTCGTAAATGAGATTCGATTATTTACAAACAAGTATCAAAAGGACAGTTTGAAGATGGTAAACATAGTTTGTAATAATAATAATAATAATAAATTAAATTTGAGTTCAGTTGAGTTTATAAACTTTGATTTGATCTGGTCTGGTCAGGTCTTGACTGTTTAGATTTTATTTCTCATCTGCTCTGATCCCTTTTTATGTCGATTTCTAAAACCAGCATTCATGCAATGTTCTACTTTAACTTTGCCCTATTTCCTACCCTCTACGTGCATTTGCTATATCACCTTTCTAAATTATGTTTTTCTGTAATTGTGTCATTTACTCATAAATATAATTTCCTCTTCGATCCGATATATCATTTGCTAACTAGTGGCTACACATTCCAAAACCCATTCATATTTCGTTTCAAAATGACCTCAGTAAAAATGCATTGATCTCTTTTAATTATCTTCACGGTTCCATCAATATAATTTTGCAGTGGGAAATTTAATCTGCTTCATATCGAACTTGCTTTTTATCCCGAATGCACGGAGGGATTACAAGCAATTCACATTCATAAAAACACTGTGATCCAAATCCTACCATTGAAATACAGACACCACACCCACACATACACACACACTAAAACGCTCGAAAAAATCATATTAATATTTTGTACTGAAAGGTGTTCATTATTTACAAGAGTTACATAGTACGTTGGAACGGTAAATGTATTTGATTAGTAGTAATCGGAACTACGTCACGTGGTCTGGTGACTAATCATTGGGACGCATGAACGATCTGCAGAAAAATACGGATATTCAGAAATGATTACTTTTATTTGACAAAACAGTAACAAATAAATATTGTGTTTTAACTGATGGAAATATTGATTAAGGCTTCATTTTACAAAATTAAATGAAGTAATTTTTGAACGTTTGTATTAATTGTAAAATATTTTAGCATTCTTTATCACTGCTAGTATGAGCTCATTGTGTTTCGACCACCATCGTGTTGGCATAGAGCGGGCACTGTGACGTCATTTGCTAGCAAGCAGAAAATGAATTATTGAAATTCAAAACTTTCATTTTCTCACCTTTTGTTAACTCACCTTTGCGGCAGTCTTGATTTTCTATTTGTTCCCCAAAGTAGATACAGGAAAGACATTTTCAAATTTACACGTAAAATGTCATTATTTCTGCAGCGTTGTCTGAAAGGTCATATATATTAATCAATATCCAGGCATATTTTTTCATAGGTTCTGTTCTGTAAACTAAATTAATATACTAATTAACCTTTTTTCTAAACTACCACATGTCTTCAAAGATTTTCTTTTTCCCAGATGTGACTTTAAAACAGGTTTGTCCGTAATTTGCGTGTATGTTTAGGTATAAACATATTTCCCGTACACGCTTGTATATTTAGTTCAGCTTGCGTGTGAGAAAAAAATATTTAATCACAGAATTCTATTTTAACGATAGTTAGTATGGGTGAAATAAAAAGTTGTAAACTGATGACGGGGGTGGGAAGGCGAGGGCAAGCACAGTGGCTCGTATTGTTGCTTACAACTTATCTATCAGTCATACATGTACTATATAACACTACTTTGTGTAGGCATAAAAAGTCGAATCCCTGAGCTAAACATCGGTACAAGATTTATTATGCTATGCGAAGTATAGCTCGAAATATCGGCGTTGATTCTTAAATAGGTCGCGCGAGAAGGGAGAGAAGTGTCCTCCCTTGTAGTATTTATATAGTACATGTATGACTGATAGGTAAATTGTAAGCAACAATACGAGCCCCTGTGAGGGCAAGGTGGAGTTTGTGATAGGTGGAATAGAGAGATGAATAGTTCACCACGCACAACGAAGTCATTAAATCACCGAAAAAAGGTGTCCAGACTTACAGCGTAACTATATTTTTGTTGAATGTAATTTTAAATGAGATTAAAAAACAAAACAAAAAGAAACTAAGGTTGGAAGTTTCCTCATCCCAGGAGCAAACAGGTTTTGTACACGCATCATTCATTTAAAAGTTCTTCTCTTAGGGAATGGGATTGGCGGGAGCATACGACCAGGCATTCCGCAAGGTGAAATGGGGTCTAAGATATTAAGGGTGTAACGAACGGATAGCTGAAACTTCAAAAGTCACTCTAGCGTGACAATCAAACCACAGTACCCTAATTTAATTTTCGTATGCTAGAGTTACCTCTTTGAGATGCACTCACATAAAAAAAAGATTATGAGTGTAGAATAAATCCGATCCAATATATTTAGGTTGAAACAAACGAAAGCCGAAGATAAATGGGTCACTCAGGTGTAAAAGTTAGATCCGAAAGACCTTAATCTGATATGGTTGGGTTACTCTTCTTAACATAAATCCACATAACAATTTTCATGAGTTTAGAAGAAATAGGGTCAAAGATATTTAGGGTATAACTAACGGATAGCTGAAAATAACAAAGTCACTCGAGTGTAGAAATTAGGTCACACTAAATTTGTTTAGTATGGATGATCTACTCTCCTAGGGATGCATCTCCATAATACTTTTCGTTAGTGTTGCTGAAACAGGGTCTAAGATATTGAGGATGTATGGAACAGATAGGTAACAATAGAAAATCACTCAAGCGTGAAGATCAGCTCACAGTGACCTAATTTTTTTGTGGCTGAGTTACTTTCCTTGAGATGCAGTCACATACCAATTTCCATCAGTGTGGGTGAAATAGGTCAGCTATATTAAAGGTATAACTAACGAAGAGCTAAAGATAAAAAGTCACTCAAGCGCAAATATGAGGTTATGGGGTCCTAATTTTGTCTGGGTGAGTTACTTTTTACATACCAGTTTTCATGACTTTAGGTGACATAGGGTCCAATATACTGAGGGCGTAACGAACGAACACACGAACGTAAACACACAAAATAACCGTCCAAACTGTATAATCCGTTCCAACTTTGTTGGTTAGAAGATATTAAGTAGATAGGGAAAACTGCGCCACGCACCACGAAATAAATAATCTTCAAATCACAGAAAGGTGTTGAGACCTGCACCGTGACAATATGAATTGTTGAGTCAAATGAATATCAATTTCGAAAATAAAATATTGGGATTTTAATATACCTTAGCATAGACAAACAGACGAGCGTTTTCCATGAATCACTTAAAACATTTAAAGCATGTTCTGCAAATACAAAGGACGGAATCGATTTAATATTCAATCGTAATAGGATAAATGTGAAACATAATTCAAATTTGATGCAAACAATGATGATTTTACATGATTACATTTGTCACTTATGACATTATGCAATATGGTCGATGGTATCACTTTGCATTGGCTTTATGATTAATTGGACAGAAGTGTAAAATTGCCAAGAACCAAAATAGAGAAGATGAAGACGTATCAGATAATGGTTTCCAGTAATAATAATAATAATAATAATAATAATAATAAAGACCAGAATTCTGTTTGTAAAACACGTATTCCCGCTTCCTTATTTTGACCTCCACCCTGACGTTTGAACCTCTTGGGTAGGTACCTGAGGCTAACGAGCAAATGTAAGTTGGGTATGAGCATCTGTCTTTGCATACCCACTAGGGGCATCTCGATGGATTTCAAGCTATTACCCATGGGGCCAGGTCTTTTGGTGTGTGTTGGATGTAGGGTGGGGTGAGGGGGTAAGGATGGGCCTCAAAGCAAATGTTAGCTGCATGTAAATAAAATGTTATTTCAGTGTATATATGGATACAAGGCGAGGATCTTAATAGACTATTTGTTCTGACCCAGGGACCAAGTCCGTAGGGGTGAAAAAAGACCCAGGGTATTACCCACGAGTCCCAGAATGAGATGTGTTGCAGCTTGGTTCATTGGTCACGCCTGATCAAATTCAAGATCTGCGACTTAACAGAAACTATTCGAGGTCAAGTATTGACCTTTCGATTCACCAATCAAATTACAACTTTCACATTTATGAAAGTGAACAATGTCATTCAGAACATAACGTTTCTAACAATAGCTCAAGTAACACGAAATGCAACGGTTTATCTGACAGGTTACTAACAATAACTGGACAGTAAATTCCAAATGTCGCCAGAACATGAACTTTTATTGGTGCCTGTCAGAGCTACTTATTACACGTAGATCTTTATTTTAATCAGATTTATATATGGAGAAAAAGTATAATCATACAGGTAAAGAATATTTTAATTCGCCGCCTACTGGGATTCGAACCCGTGTCCGCGCATACCTTCTCGACAAAGCGCACCCCACCCACTCCCCAAGATGGAACATAGTTGCTGACATAGGCATTCGTGCGTAACATATACACGCGCCTCGCATGGCGACCGATTAATTAACTCTCATTTAATACACAGTCACTCCAGATTCCTCTGTCAGAAATCGAGGGAATCGGGCATATATAAGCTGATATAGATAGTTACAAAGATACACCAAAAGGTGCAGAAAGTGGAGAAAGAATATTATTATACAGGTTTTAATTCTCCCGCTACTAAGATTTGAGCCCATTTCTGCAGGTTACGGTACCAATCGCCTTGTCCGCAGGCAGCAACCCCCATACTATACAATTATTAAAACCCAGATTCGAATCTCAGTAGGGAACGAATTATAAAATTCGTCCCCTCAAAGCAAATGTTATCTGCATGTAAATAAAATGTTATTTCAGTATATATATGGATACAAGGCGAGGATCTTAATAGACTATATGTTTTGACCCAGGGACCAAGTCCGTAGGAGTGAAAAAAGACCCAGGGTATTATTGATCCATATAGAACTTCACTTTATATCATCAAGCATCCTCCTGTAGGATCCAGGGATAACACTTTCCGCTCCGTCTGGTGTATATTTGTATCTATCTATCTATTTATCTATCTAAGTAGTATATAAATAGTGTTTATTGGCCACTCATATTTCTTGCATCACAATCTCGCATCGGGATACGAAAACATTAAAAATTAAAATTAAATATTTAAAACGTCAGTAAGACTCGGCTAGAAATTTATATGTATATAAATCTTGCATACGTGTATATGGTCTGCATGGTGTAGACGTAAAACATCGGAAGTCAAATCGAAAGGAATGTGGCTCGAGACTCAACAGCGGTGAGAAACCTTTTTCAAATTGGAAAATTTGGTATAGAACAAAGGTGAACGGCGTACACCAATAATTTGGCTTGAAAATTGCATATTGGAAAATCAGTATAAAAAAGGGTGAACGATGAACACCTATTTGGCTAAAAGTTACACAATAAACTATGACGCATCAACAAAAAAAAAAAAAAAAAACGCGACGTATGTCCACGATAGACGATAACGCGAAGCACTGAAACTTATTCACAGGTAAAATTGTTGAATGTATATAGAAATATTTTCCTGAATAAAATACAAAATAGTTAAATGTATATTAAAATAATTCTACTTAAACAAATAAAAATAAACAGTTCTATACTTGATATCTCAATATCAAAACTAGTAAGAAAACAATTACAGCCACCTTTAATAACTCTTCAAACTAAACAAGAATTTAAACGTATGAATAGGCATAATTTAAAAAGACAACAACAAAAAGACTCATAGATTGATTGAACAGAAATGTAAATGAGCATTGTTTTTACGATGGTAGAAATCAAGACTTCTGTGAATTTTTAATGATAATGACATTGAAGCATATTTGCAGAAGATCACCAGGAGAAAAAATCGACAATTTGGTTCAGTGAAAGTACAGTTTATTACACATTTTCCATACCAAATTTGGACAAGATATAAAGGAAAGTACAAGATGGATGTTGGATTTTTTTAAAGGATCGAACATTTAACATTGCAAATGTATAAATATCAACGGCTCAGAGGAAGCTCATACATATATTTACCTGAATGGGTTAACAACAAAAAAGTTTCTTCGTACATAATAAAAATATGGATAATACAATGTTTCTTTAATGATGATGAACCAGTGTTAAATACACCAAGGAATCATACATATAGTCCATCAAAACACAATTTGTATACATACAGTCATTGGTTTGAGAGAGTTCTGGTAAAAATAGAGTATATTTAAACAATAAAAAAATGAATTAGATATTATTGTGCATGAAATATTCGAAGGGGGGGGGGGAGCAGAGGCGAAAATGATGAAAACTACATCAAACCGATTAGGATAACTGAAATAGAGAAATGCATGTTAACATACTAATACTATTTCAATGTGGTTTTTCTAATTATTATAAAGTCTGAAGGTACCGATATGTTGGAATAACAGATTTTTAAAATTGGTCTCATCACAGATAATTAGGTATAAAAATCAAAGATACCTTTGTAAAAAGAAATGCTTAAATTTTTCAATACACCAGACAAAATAATCAGAATACAAAAGGCTATGTTACAGTATAACAACTCGATATATATTTGGTGCTTTAAAGTGTGAATTTTCGAAAATTTGAGTATCTTTGGGACAATGGAGGGAAAAAAGTGGAACTTTCATTCAACCAAGCATAAAGGCTTTAAGATAGGTAAAAAATCATTTTCTTTAGCTCTGAAATTGTTGTTAAGTCTGTTATTTGTGATCAGTTGCTGTGTTGAGGCTAATCCGGGGCCTCTAAATGGGAGCAAGATAAACAAACTAAATTAACTATCCGTGTAAATGGTAATGTCCGACTCACAAGGTCTAGTTCTACTGACATGGACATAGCAGCTACCTTTTTTAATATTCATCGCTCGAGACAGTAAATCTAAACACACAATCTCTTACAAGCAAAGTAGATAATTTATATGACGAGCTAAAGTGCGAGAATGAGGCACTGACATCTGAAAATAAAATAATCTGTGATCTTTGTGAAAATAAAGTGAAAACTTTTATTAGAGATTCTCTGAGTGTTGACGGGAACATGAATATTGAAAGAGCCCACCGACTCGGGAAGAGCAGCAAAAGTGATATCAATTCCTCAAGTCACCCCCGACCTATAATAGCAAAGTTTAGCTCGTACAAAGATAAACAGACCGTGCTAAACATATAGATCAGTGAAAAAGAAACAGGTCGCTAAGGACTTGACTCTTAAAGTTAGAAACAATGGAAAAAAGCTAAGCAAATCGATGAATGAAGCACGTGAACGAGGAAAGTTCGCCAGGCTTTTATATAATAAACTAAACTCATTATTAATGATGGGGTATATGTGTTTCATGAGAAAAGCAATTGCCTGAAATGGATCAGTCAAACAAAAAGTGACGGATTGAAACGCAAAGCTTGGCGACCAGAGCGGGTGCTGCTGTAGGGGCTGAAGCATCTGTAACGAAACCAGCGAACAGCCAGGTGAGGATGTTTCATTCGAAAACAGAATAGGTTGTTGGCCGTGGCCCAGAAAATCTTGACAGTAGTGACAAACTTACTTACTATCTCTTTTTGATAAAATTACTTTCCTGGTATGTGAATGGGCTTAAAAATAACTGCAAGGACACTTCTTTTACAAACATTTTGAAAGGATATGATATACATGTAATTGTTTTGTCAGAAACTTCCGCTGATGCTAAAATGAATTTAGTGAATTACTGGGCTCTAAGTTTTTTCATTTTTCCATATGCAAAACAAAACCTGTTATAGGGAGAAAATCGAAAGGCATTTGTGTATATGTTAAAAATGAGATATATCACTATATAAAATCAAAACATATTGCACATGATGTATTATTTTTGCTTTTTGATAGAAGCCTTTAGTCCATAGATAAAGATATTCTTTTTTGTTTTCCATACATCTCTCCAGAGGGATCAATCATCTACAATAAAGAATCAGAAAGTGATGGTGTAGCTCTGTTTGAGCATAAACTTGTTGTTGTGTTAGCCAAACCAGATGAAGTGTATATTTTCATTGTTGGTGATTTAAACAGTATAATAGATCTTTAATAAATAAAAAGGATACTTCAATGTCCTTATCTGTATTTGAAGATTTAAATATGGACACTTTTGAGGAAACAAGAAATTTACAAAATGCATTTGTTAACAATTTTGGAAAATCCCTGATTAATCTGTGCAAAACATATAATATACATATACTAATTGGTGAGTTCACGGGGATGAAACCGGAACCTGGACATATCTTGATAACAGAGATGGTAAAAGTGTTGTTGACTATATGACAGCTTCTTCCAATACGTTTGACACAATTTTGAATTTTACGGTTTTAGAAAATGATGATTAAATGATATGTGTAACGTTGTTCAGATTGAATGTTGCTTTGTGTGTATGTGATCCTCTGGTGTGTTGGATTGGCGTATTAAAAGTCTTGTGGTATATTTCCCTGCTCGTGAGGAGTTTTGTATTTACCTTACATCGACATCTTTGCTATTTGTATGTTGCAAACCTGTCTTGCACCTCCAGTGCAGCCTTGTCGCTGTGCTTGCACAAGTGTCGTAAACCTACTCCGCGACAAAGTCGGAGACTTTCTTCTTAAAGAAACTTACAAGCAACATGCACCATCGCACGTGTAGTGAATATGTAATCATATTTTACTTGTTCATCAAAAAGTTGAATAATTAAGTTTAGATTCTCTTGGTTTTTCAAGTTTTGCAGAAGCCTATTGAGCAAAAGCATAATGCATGTTGTTTAAATACTGAGTCACCAAACCTTCTTCTCTCAATCATTTATTCAAGTAGTAAACTGTCTTAGCTCTGTTTCCATCTAACTCTGCAGTTTTCCTCTCGGGTTCTTCGCTTATTACTGCATGCCTAATTATTCTTCGTGCCACTCCAGCTGGATCAAATAAACTGGACGGACGGCTGCTCCCTACAAATGCTCGACCGTGAGCTGCTGTTCCCTGAATAATAACCGCTGATACGGCCATTTACCATACTCAAAAGAGTATGGTGGAGGTTATCGCAGTCGGCTATAAACCTTTATTGTGCTGGAAACAGCGTCAACTTTGAAGAAACAAAACAATAAAGGTTTGCTTTCACAAAACGTTGTATTTAATGAATGTTGATACCGTTGCCGGGTTTCAATATAAAACTTTAAGAATCAACTCCAGGATCTGTTAACTCCAGGCTCTTTTAACAGTATCCCAAATATTAAAATAATATTTTGTCCCGAAAGTACTTTTTTTATTCTTAAAAAGAATTGTTAAAAATTAATTCCGTTTTTAGATTCATTGTATAAGTAGTACGTTGATTGTGTTTACCTCTAATCATAATTAACTCTTTTGAATCTCACAAATAAATGGTTCTAATTAACCAAGAAATTCCATCCTTATTTGTTGCAATTGATATTGTCAAGTGCCATAGTTTTCCAGAGATGTTTTCTCCATATCGCTTTCTAAAGTATCTATCTCACTGTTTATCCTCTGCTCAGTTGGTTGTCAATATTTTCAGATATTAGGTATCTCACGTGCCTTTTCTCTCACAAATTGCAATATTTGAACAATATTAGACAATGCGTTGAATCGTTGTTTAACACGCCTTGAGTACCTAAAACAATTTTCCTGTTCCAGACAATCTGTTTCTGTAGACATGCTTTTTTTAACAGACAGCTCTTTTTCGCCACTCTGTTCAATAGATGTTACGTGTTTCTTTCTTATTTTGATATCTTACAAACCCATGCATTAACGTATTATCATCTCGGTCATCAAGATATATCTTACCCAATCCAAAAGAAGTTGGGGGCTCCACATCACCTTGATGCCGCCCACCAAACAGTTATCAGAAGGCGTGTGGTTATTATTTATTTTGATATATGTAAGGACGCTGATAACTCGGTTTCCTTGATAAAGGAATAAATCACACATTTTCAGGTTTACGGCGCTGAGGAAACTCTTGCCGACCAGAATAAGTAAATACCTTTAAAACCAAGTTAAAGCATTCTCATTATAATTCGCAGGGTTATCAAAGTACACAAGGCCATACATTACTTCATTACATCTCTATATAATGAATGTAAAATCATCACATCGTCGCCGAGTAACGCAACTAAAGGCTAGTTTCATCATCATCATAACCCTACTCTTTTCGATTGGAAGCTTGTTATAATCAGGGTTAAATTAAAAAGTGAGAAATGGTTACTCAAAACCAAATTTTTATTAAATGTTAGAAATGATTCAAAACATTTATAGAACAGTACCAAAAGCAGTTCTATGAGTAAATAACAAAATATTTACATATGACGGATTTTATCACGTCATAGTTTACATCTTTGCATAGGTAAATTCCCTGCACATGAATTAAATTTACATCCATAAATAAAGTAATTTTGAATGTTAAACATTGACAAATACAACACTCCTATGCTGTATTTCAAACACTGAATTACAATCAGTTCAACATTAATGAATATTATCGGTCATTATAAGATAATGCAAACCAATTGGAATAAACTTTTTAATTTTTACATTCAAAGAAAGAGAACGACTAAGATTAATGTATGTATTTATAGAAACTCTCAGCGTTATTTCAAATCTTAAACAGCAGAACATGTAAATTCGAAATTATTTTCTAGCAGTTTACACGATCAAGTCAGTTGAAAAGACTGAAGTATTATTCAAATAGTCTGTCAAGAATCAATATGTATATATGATTTAGAATTAAGTTACATCAATGAAATGCTTTGGCAATTAAAAATACCAAAATCTTCTTCTAGGAAACCATCGTAGAAGAAAATGAATTAGGTATAAGGATTTTATTTTACAGCAGTGTTAGTACAAAATTAAACTGATTAAAATTCATTATCCATTGTCGAAGTACAGAGGGTACTCAAAAGGATCGATCATAAGTTCATAATTTCCATTTAATTTAGTAGGTCTAACTTCACTGGTTGAGTGATTTAGAAAAGACGGCATTTATTCACGAAATGGATTTACTCTGCAGCTTTTGTTACTTAGTAGATCAATATAAAGATTGCTATGCAGCAGTGTGGAGCAATCTGAATAAAGTATTTAACGTTCCACTTTTCTGTGTATCTAATTTCTGTATTTAACATCAAATAGTATCATTGAAGCTGTGAGAACCGCAACACTTAACAATAGGGTATTTAACTTCATTTGACCGGATCGATTACAAAACATTGCTTACATAAACGTTTGTCGGACATTGCGACATTATTTTCAGAGTAATTCATTTACAAGTTTGGTCCAGATAATAAAAATGTCATTTTAGTTTCAAACCACATAAATAGTTAAAACCATTCATCATTACACTTCATCAAATGGTGAGAAAAATATTTACACAATTTTCGTAGGTCATGAACCTGGACATTCTTGCAGCTCTTTCTCGCTATGGAAATTTCGGATATACATGGAAGCTCCAAATTTCAAAGATTATGAGACTAGAAAGTTCGTTATATAATTCAAGGGAGAACATTCGCTTGGCAGCAAATTATTAATATAAATGAACTAAAATCACCGACGTTAAACCTATACAGAAAAGGTGACTTCGTGGGTGATTCAAACAACTTTGTTCTGTAGCGATTATTTTGATGATATAATATGTCATCTTTAAGGAAAATCTTTCAGTTGGCAACGAATTATCTTGAAGTAAAAATTTAATTTGTCGATGGCAATATCGCTATACAGCGACATAGCCTATTTTAATTCAGAATTTATGCCGTGTAGTAGCCTAGCCAATCCGTAACTGATTAATGTCATTCAGCATTTTGCCTGTCATAAAATAATCGATGCATTGCATCAACTTGGCCTAACGTAAAATAATATATACTATTCAGCATTTCGCATTGCGTTAATAACCGATGCTATGCAGCAACTCAACTTATTTTAAAGTGATATATGCTATTCAGCATTTAAACTAGCGTACACTTAATAAATCATATGCAGCGTTTTTTGCAGAACCTACCGTTATTTAAGAATCGTGTTTAATAAATGCTACGCAGCATTTTTGCTGGACCTACCGTTATTTAGGAATCGTGTGTTCAATATCCAGTAAATCTAGAAATATAATGAAATATTTGCAATGCAGTCTGGAAAATATGAATTCGTCACAAACTATTCAAGTGACGGTATTGGAAAATGTTTGAAAATTCAAAGGCTGAATGAAAGTCCAAGAATGATTCTTACACTTGCAAGAGTATACTTTGATTACTTTTTTTTACAGTTAGCGGCAATAAATATATTCCTTGAATATACGGTAATATGAAATTATTTGCTTGCCTGAGTAAAATAAAATTAAAACTGCTATTCAGCAATGCAGACTGTAGGCACTACTATTCAGCAGTGCAGACTGTAGGAACTGCTATTCAGCAATGCAAACTGTAGGAACTGCTATTCAGCAGTGCCGATTGTAGGAACTATTCAGCAGTGGAAATATTTTAGAGGCTGCTATTCAGCAATGGAAATATTTTAGAAGCTGCTGTTCATCAGCTTAGTGAGCTATTCAGAATTCTGAACAGTTTCTACTCACAACGAGGATACGCTATTTTGAGATCAATTAGAAATTTCGTTCACTATTAAGTGAATTAAAAAATCTGCTAATTTCTTATTAAAATTGAGAATGAAAATAAGAAAAATATTGTATACAAACAATTAAATGTGAGATTTAGTGGCTTAAATTCCAAAATAATTAATAAATTGGGCATAAATTCATCCTGGAGGTTACCATTTTGGCTAGAATTGACCGATTTTTACACCAAAAGACTCCAGAATATTCAGATAAAAATATTTTACCGAAAAAAATTATACATTATTTTATGAAATAGTTTCTATCTAATCAGGAGAAATAATTTGTTCCTCAACTAGCTCTATTATTTGATATAGCTACAGGCAGCCATTTCAGAACCCCAAAAAGGGAAATCTCAGTTTGAGACCACATCGACAACTTACCTTTACAGAGCGCAGGTGACTATAGGGTTGCGTTCAGCAGCTTTTATAGCAGCGTTATGTAAACAAAATAGCCGCTGACTCTGTACTGACAAAAATTCAGTCTTCCAATGTGCGAGAAACACGTCATATTCACGAAAAAGAGACAAATATCTTTATTTTACATAATACAATCTATCACATCGTAAAATACTTTATTTTCAGACTTTATTAATCAATCAACTGAAAGAAGAAAATTCATTTACGAGATTATTTTGTCAACGATCAAAGTATGCGGGTTGAAACTTCTCACGTTACATGACTTACGTCACACATAGTATTGACCAATCAAAAAAGAGAGTAGACCGCACTTACCGACACGGCATGGTGGACATTGTTTACAGTGGGAGATAGTATATCGGCGATATCATCGTTAATTCGGTATATGCGTGACGGAGATTCAGTGCAGGTAAACAAGGCCGTCGCAAGTTTGCGCTAGACGAAATGACGCCCCGGGCGAGCGTCGACTTTAGCGCCCCCCCCCCCCATCAGAAAAAAACACCGCGAACTGTTTATTTTTTAAATGTATTAATAGGCATGAGAATAATAACTAAACGTTGGTGTTTTAATGAAAAAACTGTACGTTTATTTCAGTAAAATACAGAATAAAAGAACATGATCCGCGAAATGCCCCTCCCACCGGGCTTGGCGCTCCAAGCAGTCGCCCGCCCCTTACGACGGCCCTGCAGGTAAATATATATTCATGTTAGATTAAATCCCCATCAGAAAATGTATTGTCTGTAGCGATATTCCCCATCTATGAGGTAATGAAGTGTATCGTTTATCAGCTGCTTAACGTGACACTAAGCACGCTCATTTTATCGATCACAATGTAAATTTACAGCACTTGATGCGCTACAAACAATGTAGCAAATATCACTTATCCCAATTTCATTTGATGCAAAGAAATGTGGTTTCATAGCAGTATGAGACCATACTGAAAACTATAACTTCCAATTTCTCAATACACAAACCTTTCAGAGCTTTAAATGATTCTTCAGCATATTTAAAAAACAGCTGACCAGCAAGTGCTTGCAGTAATAGAAATATCTTTCACTGTGTATCGAGCATCTTCAACAGTTGCCCCCTTCACAGCAGCCACTTCCCGCTCATCATTTGCAGACAACTAGATTTTAGGCCTATAGTCCATTATTTAGATCACGTTAGAGCATGTGTACCTTTGGCACAATTCAGAATTTTAATACGAAATTGTCTTTTCTTGTGCAAAATTATTTGATCTCTATTTACCCTTTTTCAACATTCACGTATAATTTTTTGTTGATTCTCTCTCTAATCGGTTCATTTCCTCTACTGGACTATCATTTTTATTCGCGTTGATTTTACTGACTCATTACATCTCATGGCATTATGTTTCCATTTCCTCACTCAGTTTGTCGTCGTTGCATCCATATCATTTTTGCAATTGATTGGACTTCGTCCTCAATATACATTGTTGATTCTACCATTTATGTGTGTAGTATAATTTCAGTTACTACTAGATGTCGAAAAGAAAAAAGTACACGATTTTACTGTGGTGTAAAATCGTTTCCATGCTAACCGATTTTGGTTAATTTTGCTGAAATTCTCTGCGATTAAAGGTTTCATATTTGTGGTAACATTGTATATGGTGAACTTTTGTTAAGGAAAAATGCATAATTTATAGTGAACTTGATATTTTTGCTGTACTTTCTTAGAAGGAAATTCGAGATCAGTTTCAATGTCTTCATTATTGCATCAATATTTTTATTTTTTGTGTTTTTTTCTTCTTCCCTAGCTCAAAATCTCGTAATGCACGCTTTTAGTATTTTAAATCGCATTTTTTTTCTCAACTTTTTGGAATATAGTTTGATGCAACTGAATATGTTTGAATCAACTGGATATAGCTTTAATCAACTGGATATATTTGAATCAACTGGATATATTTGAATGTTATATATTTTCATTTCTTTTGTAATTTTAATTATTACTCTATAGGGACATTGTCTACACTGAAGTCATCTGCACCATTTTCTTATTTACTTGTGATGTTTGAATATACTTTCTGGTTGACGTGTGTGTTTTTAACTCCTTAATTTTCTAATGAGCAGTTTTTGCACTACATGTGTCACATTGTGAAAACTCATCATCTTTCAAAAACTCATAGTTTTCAAGGTCTGTAATGCTCCTGTCTATTCTTCTTAAGTATTCTGCGAAGGAGGTGTCCTATCCGATGGGAAGGTTTTTTTTTTTTTTTTTTTTTTTTTTTTTTGCTTCTAAATATTTAATGGTTAATGGTATGATATTTTCAGCCGGATTTCAACTATTCAACGATTTATCCTATCCCTTCCATTTTACATGTATATTCTTTAATCGTTCATATTTTTTTTTTATTTTTTTTTGTTGGTCTTTTTTGGTCTTCAGAATCTTTTCAACTTTGTATAAGTCATATTGTTTGTGATATAAAAATAGCTATTGTTCGTAAAAGATGATATCTGTGTGTTCTCGTTTTAAGTCTTCCAGTTTGCAAAAGATTGGATCTTATAAAATTATTTGCCTGACTTTAAATATCTCATCGCCAGAGTAAGGCATGTTGCCCTTTTCAAAAATTGTTTTGTATTTCAAAATTTGACTGTTTCATCTATTTTTATTGTAACGTTCTAAATGTATCTGCTGTCAGGTAAAAGAAAAGACTGACCTATCGTTTTGATTTTTTTTTTTTTTTTTTTTTTTCTTGCTTCAACCGGAAGGGATGTCTTATGATCTGTGATGGGTGTTATTTTGATCCCTCAATTAGTAGGGTAAAACGTTAACCTATTACCTTATTTCATTTATAGTAAAATATTTCCGCATTCTAGTATTGAAGGTTCTGCTATTAAATCTGGTTAAGTTGACAAGTATTCGATGTTTTTCTTCTCCAGCCGTTGTAAACTCTTTTTCCTCATCAAACTTTATCCTTTCAGGCTTTCTCTCTTTGAAGATTTCCTGGAAAGCAACGTGTATGTAATTTCCCTTTTTTATTTTCACTTTGTCAACAAAGAGTATTTTGAGAATACATCTATCACTGTCAAAATGCATTCGTACCCATTGTTGTTTCTTTTCATTTTTTTTTGCGGGTCAGCCTGCCACTGGTTATCCACGTGACTGACAAACTCTTTTGTAGGAAAAACTTCTTTTTCTCGCCTGCTTGTGTAAAGCATAGGTAGATTTTTTCAGCTAACCATTCTTTAAATTCAGGTTATCTTATTTCTTTTGTTCCGTTTAATTTGTTCCAACACTTGATTGATATTTGTGTAAGCAACTAAACTTTTAGGATCGTAGTAAAAATGTCTTTAATACTGCTCTTTGTCAGCCGTCTCCTGTGGAGAGGTGTACTTTTGCTATATTATTTAAAATGAAATAAGAACATACGGAGATTGCTTTGCGCTTGACAAATTGCCTTTAGATGTTATCAAGACCTGCATGATACCCATCTGCAAATGGTACTTTATTTTTTTCAATCCTTTTAAGCGTACGAGTGATTGCAGGTTACATCAGATTTTGCCTTTCTTGTGGTTGATTCTAGAACAGCTGCTTCATCTGCTGCGTTGCCATCTGTTGTTTAAATCTAACTTTGTTCTTCATAAATTTTATATGTTTTGTTCAATCTTGATTGACCTTGTAAAATTTATGTGTTTTGTTACAATCTTGATTGACCTTTTAAAATTTACAAGATCTTTAAACTGTACTGTAAATTTTGCCGAATACAAATCTGTGTATTTGCCCACATCCAACGCATAATCTGTTCCTTCCTCATACTGTTTTGCCCACATCCAACACATAATGTATTCCTTCCTCATACTGTCTTGCCCACATCCAACACATAATGTATTCCTTCCTCATACTGTCTTGCCCACATCCAACACATAATGTATTCCTTCCTCATACTGTCTTGCCCACATCAAACACATAATGTATTCCTTCCTCATACTGTCTTGGTTTATAACTATCTTGCTATCAGGGTTTAGTATGCTTATCTCGATGCCGGCGCTATTTTGTGTAATATGTCAATCAGAATCTTTTCTAAAGCACTGTTAGATATCTTTTTTAATGTTTGAAAAAAATCAGCATTTGTTTGTTCTCTTGTATTTTATTTTGTAGCACAACTAGCTTTGATTACACTTTTGTTCCATCCAAGCATGTAAACAAATACACGTTATCTTTGGATAACGAAATTATCGTTTTTATGTCAAACTCATGAAGTATTTATATCCCCTCTCTAAAAGCTGTTGACTTCAATACAACGTATCTTTGCGCCATTAATTACGTTGTGTAAAAAAATAAAATTACTCTTTGTGGTCTACATCGTCGTTTATTGTGTACATACACGTCATCGTTGTTTGTGTAGAAACGCCGTAGTCGATGGTGATACACCACATATAAATGACACAATAACTAATATTTGTATACTACTGATAAACGAATTTTTTCCGTCCTTTGTCTCTAGCCTGGAGTTAGGTCAAAACAAATCACCCCATTTTTGATTAATTTTATAAAGGTTTGCTGTTCTGACAACAATACAAATAGGCATGTAGTTTACTCGCTAATAAAACTGATTTTCATGTGCTTACTTCTTTCTTTTTCCATTAATTACATTTTTTGTAGACTCTCCCTTTCATTCCCAACATGTAATTGTTCACTTTTTCTCTCGGCACTTGTGTTGTGTCCTCACCATGAGGATCAACTTGATTATAGCTGCAAATATCGGAAAACTGTTTTGTACCTGAGCCGTTACCAATGTCTCTCTCTCTCTCTCTCTCTCTCTCTCTCTCTCTCTCTCTCTCTCTCTCTCTCTCTCTCTCTCTGTTCTGTATGTATATATATATATATATATATATATATATATATATATATATATATATATATATATATATATATATATATATAGTTATATAGTTATATATAGTTATATATAGTTATGTAGTTATGTATATTGGATTTATAATATGAGTCCATGATTGTAAGTTGTACTTTAGTCAGATTGTGCTCATTTTGTAAATAACATGTTTACATAGCATTTGAGTTCAAGGTCGTTTTTTTAGCAGCTGGACTGTTATTTCCATGTTTTTTTGTGACAAACGTCAGGTACAAAAAGTAATTTTCCATAACAATTACTCATATTGTGATGTGACATAAGTAAGGTAAACACGTGTATTTATATAAAGATCTTAGTAAACAAATTCATTCCTATTCTAGAATTTTGATTCTAAAAGATCAGTCTGTAAGGAATCTACTTAGGTCATATTGTTGAAATCAAATATAATTTGAGAGGAATTATTTATTTTCAATATTCACTGGGATACTAAAGAGCTCTTTAAATTTTGGATTAATACATGATTTTGGTATTTATGTGAACTCATTCAAATACATTCCGGATTACATCATTGTAGTTCACCAAGACATTCAAGACTTGTGGTACATCAGGACATTCAAGGCTTTTGGAATTCATTCGGAACATTATATAGTTTTGGACTTGTGATTAGGCCACTGAGCATTATTTGGACTTTAATTCGCGTTATTGTAAGTGTCTTTTGAATTTTCACTTTAATTGTCCAGAAATAAATTGCTTCTTGATTTTACTTACATTGTTGGTTTCACTTTCTTTCTATTACATATTTTTATATTTTTAAGACCTAGAGTCGTAACAATATATATATATATATATATATATATATATATATATATATATATATATATATATATATATATTCCTTTGGCAAATCGGTATTAAAATATCAATATCAGAGATGAAATAACATGAATATATGTAATTTGAAAATTGGAGACAGGTATATGCAGTTATGTGCGTTATTCGTGCCTGTAGAAGATGACATTAAACCATCATGTGTTTGTAACATAAGCAGACCAGAACGTTTTCTAGAGACAGGATATGTAAGAAGTTTTCATCTATTATATTTATTGATTTGTGTCTCATTCAAAAAGAAAAGAATGCAATGGAGCACAATTGCACTCTGCACGGCTCCAATGGCACCTTCCTTCGTCAATTAGTTCAAATGTTCAATACGTGCATTAATATAAAAACATACTAATTTCATTAAAGAGCATGATTTATTACTTTGAATTAAGAAGGAATGAAACGTACTGTGTACTGGCCAGCCATTATTTATTTATTAGGAAGCTAAATCAATTTGATCACAGCCATAGATGATTGATGATAACTGACCTCTCTAAAACATGGACCATTTTAAAACTAATTCTTTCTGAAAAAACTGTAACCCCTGTTCAGATAATCGGTCAAAATATCGCGAACATTAGACGAGAAAAAATATCCAAGTTATAAAGATTTTAAATTAATGGGTCATATAGTGAAAACAACATATGTGTGCCACTCAGCTCTTGTCCGACCGCGAAACAATTCCAGTAAGTCGAGATTTCATTATGATTCACGCACTGTCGGCGGATGAATTTGTCAACGGTCAGTTGTGAACTGTAGATTCATATTTAGCTTTAATAAAAAGAAAAAAAAGCTTATTCGTTAAGAATTTGACAACTTGACCATTGTATTTAAAAGAAAGACTATTGATTCAAAGCAGTACCACGAGAATATAGTTATATGACATGATGAAAAAAGTTCGATATCTCCATCTATCACAAATCCTGATGATGAAAGGATATTTTACTAAATAAATTTGACAATGGCTCCAGTTGCACACTCCACTGATGAGCGTGATACATACATTACAAAACTATATCGAAATAGAATCACAAACGACATCAAAATCGATAATACCGGCATATATAATGACAAATAATCAACATCAGTGATATTTTAGGACCTAACATAAATAAGATGGTCTTTGTGTATTGAATACATAACTAATGTACCGAAGTTCATCAAAAAAAATGTAGAAAAATGAAGGAAATATATAAAGAACTTAATTAGTGTATGAATACCGTAACACCTAATTTATACAAAATCGGGAAAGAAGTATCCACTTTTCTCAATCAAGATCATGTAAATGATGGCGACGGATTATTATTTTTTTTATAATAGAAATTGAGAAATAGATTAGTAATTTGTACTGTAAAATATACAAAAACTTAAAATGCCGCGTTTGTGTCTGAATTGCATTTGTTTTAATAATTAGTGTGGGCAGGCCTATAACGTACAGGTTGATCAGGGACAGAAAGTGTCATTTGACGAAGTCAGTTTGTCTCGTCATACGTACTTCTCAGCACGTGACTGTCTTAATATTTTAGGATGATAGGCGTTAGATGATATTTGTGGATGTAAGTTGCATATTGTTTACACCATGATATTTAAAACATAAATAAAAAAAACAACATGATTATCCGATTATCTACGACTGGCTGATTTACTCGTATTTGTAACAATAATAAGTATGCACAATTTCTCTCTCTCGAGCGCGCACTCACACACACACACACATAGACATACACACAAATACATGCATACATACATGATGATCGCATGGATAGGGCCAAGTTCAGTGCAACTTACAACTCACACGGAATAACAGACTGTACAGACACATACATTTGCAAAGTTTTGTCAATAAGCATTGTCAGGTGACCTGACGTTATGGTTATGGAAACTAGGCAATTCGACCGATTTTTTTTTTTTTTTTTTTTTTTTTTAAAGTAGAAACATTTTTGTATGCAATTTCGCGGCCAGTTCTGTGAAGACTAAACTTTAATTATCAATCTAAATATGAAATTTTGGATGGTTTTCTGTAAGTCTTTTAAGAAAAAAGAAAACAAGTGAAACCGAGAAATTTTGAAGAAAGGTGAGAGACGTGAAAAGTGAAATATAAAGGCCACATCGATACAATGTAAACGCCAAAGCCTCAAAGTGTCATCCAATAGAAGATGCCCCTTTTGAAACAATCAAATTTAAAGGGATGTTTCATTTTGCCCTCAATTTGTATACTATGGCGAGAGGGTGTGGCAACAAATGTTTTTTTTACCGGTCTTCGAAGTTATTGCTTTTATATCTGGAATTAGTCCCATAAAATTGTCCTTCAAATGTCAGCTTTTAATTTTATTTTTTTTCATCTTCTTCTAATAGTCCTTATTTACAGATCCACAAGATTCACTTAGATGGTTATGAGCCCGTCAGCCAACAGATGAGGCATTCATCTGGTAAGGAAACAACGAATACAAACGAATGACGTCAGGACGGAATCGGGGTATATGCTTTGGTTATCTTTTGTGAGAGAAGTAGACGAAATCAAGGTATTCTCTGGAGTTCTTGATAGCCTCCCAGCAGAGTAGACGGCTTTCTTGATAGTCTCGTTCGCTAAGGTACCGTTCTACAGTTATTAAGTACTTCTGAAAGTGGGACAGGTATAAGGTGAAGTTGTCTGCATATGCAACAAGCACATGGAGAGTATGTTGGCATACGTCTATATCTCTAAAGTCCAAGAAATGGAAATGACCAAGCGGAGCTCGCAGTCTTTTGAGAGATGCACCTCAATGCAAAGTCCAAAACTGTATAGCGGAACCATAAGACAATTGCAAACAGCTGTGCAATTCCTTTTTCATATCATCATGTATGATTTTCTCAGTAAAATGGTATATTAATATTGATGCTATGTATGAAAATAAGCTAATTATGCCTATTTCTGCTCTTACTTATACAATATGCATTGTGGCAGTATTGTGTTTGAAATGTTCTTTATTAATGGGAAACTAAAAGTCTTAGAACATGGAAGTAAAATCAGCCTAAATTAAAACTGTTGGATTTAATGAAAGAAATTTATAGCTAAAATGTTTCTTTTCATTATTTTTGTAATAAAATTAAGGAGAAAAGATTACAAAACATATTCGTGTGCTTCTGTTCATACAGTAAAATTGATGAGTGACATCTCAGGAATAGGTGTGGTAAGTTTTATGATCCTGTCTTTTAGCATAACATCAGTTGCTATGTTGAAAGAAATGCAATGTGAATTTTTAAAATAGCACACTTTTCACCATATGGATATGGAGATGGGGGCGGGGGCGTTTATGCGACTTTGGTACTAATGTATTCTATTCTGTAGAAGAAATGCATACTAATTATTCAAAAGGACTGATTTGATGCTTGTGACTCAAATTTTCTAGCGCTACAACTAACATTAAATCATAATAATAAACCTGTTTAGTTATTATGGTTCCACTCTACAGTTATTAAGTACTTCAAAAAGCGGGACAGGTATATAGTGAAATTGTATGCATTTTCAACAAGCACAATGGAGAGAATGTTGGCCTACCTTTATGCTGCTTTCATGTATGGTGACTGAAATTGTTTATATGTGGTATTATGGAAACAAGGCGTTGCCTAAAGCAGACTGTTGATCGAAATGGCTGCTCCTACTTGCACTAGAAATTAACTTGACCTAGTCAATGTACACTAACTTTAGCAGTTATTAAAATAGGGAAAATGAATTTTGACAGAATAGACAATACTAAAGGCTGAATATATAAATGAATTATAAAATATTAAAAAGTTAAAAACAAGTTATCAGCTAGTATTTACCAATTTACCTCGGAAGTCCAGGAAGTGGAAATGATCAAGCGGAGCTATTAGTTTTTGGAGAGATGCACATCGATGTAAGGCCAATCTGTGTACTTTAAAACCCATCAATCATACACCAAACTAAAGAGAATTAAAAGTTATTTTAACAATACTTAAGATATACAATGTCTTTTTTCAAAAACAATAACCAGGAAAACCAGTGAGGGAAACCTTAAAAAGACTTTTTCTTTAAAAATCAAGCCCTGTGCAAATTACGAAAGTGTAGAGCGTAACCTGACAACTGCGTCATACTTGCTCTACTCGAGAGATCGCAGATAACAATAATCCTCCATCTTAAGTGAAAGTACAGAATCTCCGTACTCCTTTCCCCATGATGAACAGCGCTGATGTGAAGCTACCAGACAATTAATGCAGTTCAAGGCGAAGTTTCCAAACTAGCTGTTATGGGAATGACATCAGTTTTGTGCGACTGACGTCACAGACTAATCAATCGTTAGACACAGATTTACTAGTCATCGGCCTGTGCTATTGGTTTGACAATTTAGGCCGGGTCCCAGCGAAGATCGCAGCAGCAGAATAGAGGGAATAGGAGTATGCCCTCTTGGATACTACTTTCGAAGCGGACTACGTCTTGGGCACTTTTACCGGTCATCACTAATTACATTTAAAAAGATTTATGTCAGGCGCACTTGATTTATAATGCTGGTGGTTTTCTGTATACCGAGGGAAAAACCTTTAACGTAAGACTTTTTTTGACCTTCATGAAATTCTGTGAGGAATAGAGATAACGCCAGGGAACATACATTTTAGCCAGAACTTGTTTTCATCCAAGAGGAGCACCAATGGATTCTTGGATCTTTACAACTCTAGCTGGGTAGTCTACCCAAAAGTGTATGATTTGGCTGAACTCCAGAAAAGTCCCTTGTGGCATGCTTTTTTTCTTCCCTTTTTTCATTTGATAAACATGCGAATAAAGTTTCCACCTTCAATAAAATCACACAAGGCGGCATGCATTTATAGTGTCTCGAATTTAAATCGAGTTCACCGCAAGTTCTAACAACATGTATTGTGTATTTACCACGACTCAGAAGTTAGTATAGGGTGGTCCTTGAGACGGAGAATACCAGACAACCCTACGGAAACTATCAACCTTGGATTGGCGACCACTGATCCTGGCAGTAGCCAGAACCAGTAATTGAAATCGTGACTGTAGATGTGCAAATCGAGCGCGTTACTGTTACCCTTTTCTAATTTTTAGGAGTCACTTCAAAGGAATAGTTTTGTCACGTTTATGCTGGTTGAAATACGGTAGGCCTATATGATATAAATACATGTAAAACCTAAATTTCCGAAAACCCTGCGAACCGTGGCTCATATAACTGGAAAATCAATTTCAGCATACAGTCTTCTTGTGACATATGCTGTTCAAATTTCAAGTTCATTTAGAGGTCAATAAACTGAAAAAGGATTCGTGGTGCGATAAAACGTAAACAGACCAACGACTACAGCAAAGAAGACGGTGAGGATATTAATAATAATGATGCAGATGGTGATGGTAATGATGTCAATGACGACGACTATGTAGACGATGAAGATGATACAAACTATTTTAACAATCATAACAACGATAGCGCTAATTATAGTTGTGGTGATGATGGTAGCGACGACAAAAGCGATGATGATAACGAGAACGACGACAATCAAGATGATGATCACTCATTTAAAAACTCTAGAAAAAATTTTGTTCACCAGACCCTAATTTCATCGATAGATGTTAAAGATATGTCTAGACTTAAAGCAATTGATTGGTAAATTTTAAATCAGACTTAAGTTTCAGTTAATCATATTGCTAGAATTTAGACTTAAGTTAAAGTCCAGATTTAAGTCCTGTTTATAAAATTCGGCCAGGACGAGCAAGTCAATGACACAAACGTTTATACTGAGACATTATATGACCACTTTTATCAGAGCAACAGGGGTGCATCTATCTGGCGATATATCGTTTGTCATCGATTAAAAGCGCCTCTGATGTCGAATTCTTTTACACTCGGTGGCTGAAAGCATCTGACAATATTGCTGTGCGTTCTTAATCAGACTTGGTCGCAAGCCAGGAATTGAGAGTCATTTCATTCCGTTATATTCATGGAAATCTCATTAAGGTGTGGATAAATCACTTCACGCTGAAGATATGTTCAATTACGTCCAAAAGAGGCTGAAATTGTGCATTTAATTAATCCATTTGAACTAGAGTACCACGGTCACTAAATAATATATTGCCTTGAAAGAGGTGTATTGTGTAATATTGGATGATAATATTAAAGTATTGACTTTGGAAAAGTAGTTAAATGGCAGGTAGAAAATAATTTGTTACTGTCACTAAGGAGATATAGTTATCTGATTTGAAGACAGAAGGGATGTGTCTGTCTGATAAGAATTTTATAAGTTTTAAATCAGAAATAACTAAGATGAGAGATTTTGTGTCAAAATTTGTCAGGATTTGCTGCGTAATATATTCAGCACTAACGCCAGTATTTGGGACCGGCAATTTAAGGGAAGTAGCAGCTAAAGCGGTACCCCTGTCACATCGAGCTCTATCTGTGACTCCTTTGATGAATGTAACAGCCGCATCACCCTTATTGTGTGCAAAAGTTTGTATTCAACACCAATGTCAGTCTTACAACTTCGCCAAGCCGTCCACATGTGAATTACTGGACACCTACCTTTGTAAAGGTAACATGGTTCTTGAAGTACGTTTCGGATATACGTACTATGACGTCGAGTGGGGCGTTGACGTACAGGTGTGTATGCTTTAATTTTGAGTTTATTATATCCCAAACAAATTATTGTAATTTCTTATGATAAAAATATTTAAATTGCATCAGAATATTGCTGACTCGAAAACGGTTGGTTCGAACACCGGAATTGCTCGAATCCGGCGGAGTATCTCATACTTATTCCAACCTCGTTGACCCGAACAACCGATCTCTCTCAATAGTACACTAAGATCCTTGCTTGCTGGAACTATTGATGTTCTACTGAAGTTTAATTTACTTGTATCAAAGTAAAAGCAGAAGATTGACCAACAATAAAACTTAATTCATTTAGGACTGGCTGAAAAGCTAAGTTTAAAACCAAAAATAGGTGTATTTAGAGCAGGTTGTAGCCTCTGATTGTATTGCTTGTTAAGGCACTAAAGTGAAGAATAATCTGAAAATCTATATTTATAATATTATTTTTCTACAAGTTACATAAAAGGATATACATTTTTTAATTTTACTTTATTACATTAAGCTTTGTCCATTTTTCGGTCCTCCAATTTATCCAATTCCCTCTGGTGTCAAGTTTGATTGAATTTCTCTTTTACTGTGAATCCATTACTTCCAATTTTGTGGTTTTTCAGAAAATTATATTGTTTGGGCACTTAACTTTGTGAACATATGATGGACTGGAAGGGGGAGAGAATGGGGCTCTATTGTCATCAAATATAGATCATTATTACTGGGTATTCAAAATCGTGTTTTGTAGCAAACACAAAATTCAAGAAAATTGGTACCACACGAAATGGAACAGAATTCTCGGTATTTGTCATTGCGAACAGTTAGGTCGATACAAATTAACCTATGTCACGAGGAATTCATTTATATGAATTGCATCAGGTGGCTACTATGTCCATATCATATATGTTCTATATGTAACACGTATTAAAACATTCTGACGTCATGTAAAGCAAAAGCGTAGTGATTGAGGATTCTGAATGTATTTCAAAAGTCATTCCACTACACTATTCTAATCCTTCATTCGATGATATAGACATTTTTGTATTTTGATAAATATAATCTTATATTTGTTTTCGTTCCAAATGAAATTTATGAAACTCGTGGAATAAAAGGCTCACAAAAAGAAATTATTCGACTCGTTTCATATATTTCGTTTGAAATGAGCACTCAAGTGAAATCCTCTATTTACTCATGAATTACTTTTTGTCGATTCAAAAGTGACAGTTGTGTATATTCGATAATTCGTAAAATAATGTTGGGATTGCTAGTTATTTTATACTGAATGCGGCTTATACCCATACCATTGTTTTCATTTTTTTTAAAAAATGCTTTCTTGATATCTTGTTTCTTATATGTCATCTGTTGTAACAGGTCAACTTTTTTTTTATTTTCTTGCTTTGTTTTCTTTACTTTTTTAATTACAAGACAATTCATCATATGATGAACACCAGAACGATATTTAGTCAATAAATGCAAACTTCAGTCGCAACTATTTTTTTTTTCAGATTGCAAACGACTTCCGACATTTAAGTGATTGCATTGATCAAGGAAGGTGTTCCCCTAAATGCTGTGAGTCAAACAAAAACGTAGCAGCATTTTTAGTAGTTGTAGTGGTTTGCAATAGATAGATAAAGATATAGATACGTAGGTAGGAAGATAGATAGATGGATAGATATAGGTATGGATGTTGGAAATGTTTCATAATTGTCTTTTATTACAAAGCATAGACGAATTATTGAATATGAATCTCTGAATAGCTGAATGATTATCAAGCATTGCTCATTGGCATATATATTTATTGTACTGAATTCAATTTTGTTAAAAGTTCTCAAAAAATCACAAACAAAAACTACTACTACTACTTGTATTTATTGTACTGAATTCAAGATTTACTTAATACTGGTAGCAAACTATCCCTCTATAATTATTTGAACTATTTTTGTCACGTTTTTGTGTCACAGCATAATTGTTGCTGTACAACAATAATTTAGTAAGTAAGAGGCTTGTAACATTGCATTAAACAGTCGAGTCAACAGAGGTGTAGGATACCATTGCATTAAAAACAGTCGAGTTAACAGAGGTGTAGGATAACATTGCATTAAACAGTCGAGTCAACAGAGGTGTAGGATAACATTGCATTAAACAGTCGAGTCAGCAGTGGTGTAGGATAACATTCGGCTGCTTTAACAAATTCAGAAGCTAAACCATAAATACCTACTGCTTTCACAGACTTTAAGCAATGAATAGCTGCTCTTACGTCGTTCTCCTGTATATAAGTGGCAAGTGTTTCATGATCAAGATTTTGAGAATTATCAACATTTTGTGTCAGTGGTTGTAACACTAGATGAAAAACACGAAACCTTATGAACAATACCTCATGTGAAATTTTGCTGTAGCCAAAATATTACCTCAGTCTGGTTATAAGTTCCAAAATACCTGTGTCATTTTTCTTAGATGCATGTACAAGCTGCATTTGTATTATATATATATATATATATATATATATATATATATATATATATATATATATATATATATATATATATAAATTTTATAGTCACTTTATTTTAAGAAGTCACATTAAAACACAAACAATGCTTTTGTCTGAGAGATTTTTCAAGGTAATCTCGAGATAAAAAAATTCCTATATTTCTCAGTGCTCTAATTACCATTCTTTTTGTATTTGACATGATGTAAAAACCATGGTTGTCTTGCATTTGACATGATGTAAAAACCATGGTTTTCTTGCATTTGACATGATGTAAAAACTATGGTTGTCTTGTATTTGAGATGATGTAAAAACCATGGTTGTCTTGTATCTGACATGATGTAAAAACCATGGTTGTCTTGTATTTGACATGATGTAAAACCATGGTTGTCTTCTATTTGACATGATGTAAAAACCATGGTTGTCTTGTATTTGACATGATGCAAAAACCATGGTTGTCTTGTATTTGACATGATGTAAAAGTCATGGTTGTCTTGTATTTGACATGATGTAAAAACCATGATTGTCTTGTATTGTTTTGTTGTGTTTTGTAACTATTACGAGACATTCTTACAGTTTTTATCATACCAACATTATCATCAACATTCGGATGGGCCTGAAATAGCGTTTGTAGAGCTTTATCAAAAGCAAGTGCTTCGTCCATTGGTAAAAGGTCTCAAATGAAAAATTATGAAATTGCTCACGCAGGCATTCCTCACATACATTTTGTTTTCCATGGGTCCATATGAAGTTTGTCAAGGACTCGGATTTATCATTAGGACTGTCTGGATTGTGTGTATTGGGATCACTGCTATAAATACTGACAATCCCAGACAAGCCTAGTGAAAGTGGCATATACATACTGATTCAGCTCTGTCTAGGGTATCAAAATTAGATATCAATTTCATAATAGGATAGTCTGACAGAAAATAATCGGTCGTGCTTGCCGTGGTGATATGTGTAAAGTTGACAACTCCTTCCTCGTTACCAAACTGCCATTCACGGTTCTCAAAGCGGTATATTTGCAAAAATTACATCACTTATGGCCATTACTATAACCTATGTTATCCATATTACTTCTATCGGGCTAAGGTAAACATTAAATGTAGTAAAACTTGGTGCCAGTAGAACGGCCACTTTTAATGTCACCATATGATTATATTGTGCACTATGTGATGCTCTGCTCCAGCCGTGTCCGTCTTCACTTGCCACCAAACATTTTACTTTGACACCTCATCATACACCTAGCTACTTCCATTGATATCTAGTTTGTCAGACTTCATACACCAATTACTTCCATTGATATCTAGTTTGTCAGACTTCAGACAGGCTTTTCTTCCTTCTTTGCTTCAGACAATTGAAACACCCACATTATTTGACATTTCATAGAATTTATAACACATGGCTAATAAAGTAAACTTCACTCACTGTCTCTACCAATATATGCAATAAACACGGGCAACCGACATAAACATTAGTGTCCATAATTCACATTCGAAGAAGAGTTATACGCAAATTTTCTTTGGTGTACCGGAAAGTGACCTCAATGGAAAATAATCCATTATCGAAATGTGCGTATGAACGGGTTTGGCTGTATATCGGTGTCGTCAATCGCTTATTAAAAGTAGTTATTTAAAGACTATTGAGATTTTTCCGAAATTTGAATAGAATTTCCTTACGAGCGTTTTTGAGCTCTTTCCATTCTAACAGTAGAACCATACCGGGTAAACCTTCATTGGTATGTCACTGGGCAATGCTCTTTACTTCAATTTCCTTGACACGATATAATAAAACATCAAACCAAAAAAACTATTTTTTTTTGCTTTCACTATTATATAAGACTAGGAAGGCCGACAAAGTCTACTTAAGACTTGGAAGGCCGACAAAGTCTACTTAAGACTAGAAAGGCCGACAAGGCCTACTTAAGACCAGCAAATAAACACATTGATGTCCGGGCACTATACCCTGTTTTACAATCAATCAAGTCTATACATTACTACTAAGTTCTAGCGCACCTGTATACCATGTTTAGAAACCAGTCAAATGTTAAAGTGACCTTATGTCTCAAAGTACTTACACTGAGCTGGTTTCTTAACTAGTTTGCTGAGTGAAACAAACAAGAACAAGGAGTGAGTGAGTTTGTATGTGTCGATCTTTAATGGGCAGACACAGCAAAATGAACTACTTAGAAATGTAACATTATAAGCAATCACTTAAAATTGTATTAACATGACATCCATGAAAGAAAGGCGGGGCACCATTTCTCTCCAATTCATAGGTAAAACAAGGAAACATGAAATGAAGGAATTAATGGGAGATATGAGTGTCTTGAGCTCGGATAAGTAGTGGCGTTCAAAGCAAGATGTGGCCAATGAGAAGTGAGTCAGAATGAGAGAACGAATCGTGGATGGACTGGTTAGCCTTTACCTAACGCAATTTATCAGTCATGAAGTCATCTGAATACGGCTTGCATAGGTAACATTCGGAACACCTCGGATTTTTCTGGGGTTCGTTTATAGACCAGACATATGGTTCGACCTAGATCCTCATTCAGATGTTTTGGTGATGTTGGTTGAGCTGAATTCTAAATATGAATCCGTTTCCTTTTACCTCCTGAACAACAAATTGAAGGTGAATCAATTTTCTGGTCACAGCACCAAAACGTACCCCTAGTTGTGGTATCAGATCAATCGGAACATTCTCGTTTCTTTTTGAAACGAGTCGAATAACTTCGAAGATATCTGTCATTTGCATGTGCCTGACGGGCCGTTCTAAGATGTCGCAGCAAAAACATCATAATTTCTACTTGTAACGTAACGTCAGTAGTAATATGTGACACCTTAGCCTCTAACGGAGCTCCCATGTTAAACAGGGTCAAAAATGTATAGACTATGACGGGAAATCAACAAACAACATTACGCCTCTATTTTGAAATGTATGATGTCAACAACTTCTAACAATGTAACAATGTATACAATGTGCTCTCGACGGCAAATGTGTCATGAAACGTATGACGTAATACGGCATTTCAGTTACAGAGCAGACCGTCGCATAATGTAACACTGTTACAAACATAAATTTCAAAATGGCGGTCTAATGTTAATTTCCCCTTAGATGTTATACATTTTTGACCCTGTTTAACATGGGGCTCACGCTAGAGGCTAAAGTGTCACATATTACTACTTACATCATGATGCGATCGTTGTTTGGATTTCTATATAAAATACTCGTTTCCTCTGCATGCTTTTACTTTCATTCATATTGTTAAATATTACATGCCTAAAAATGTATGATTTTTACTATAATATTTTGTTCTAGTGCTCATTTATCGCAACCAGATCTCCGTGATATATGTTCTCGGCGTATAACGCCGCGGAGGGTGTTTATGTAGCTGCATATGTATGAAATTTACGTATATCCATACACTCACAGAGTTCACATTCCACACAGAGATGAACGCTACAAATAACGTTAAACTGGGAACGAGAGTACGTTATTGTATTAAGTATGGTTAGAGGTAGATTTCCACCACAGCAGAAAACCCCGAGGTGATCTGAATGGCATAGTTAGCAACATACCAAACTGCTCTCCAGTGACGTCGGTAAAGAAAGTCACTGTCTGCACATACCCTTTTGGCCCGGGGGTCAACCACATTTTGAGTTGTCATGTCAGTCATTTTGCGTTGAATTATGGCTAAAAAGATGAAAAATTAACAATAGCAGTACTAGATTTGCTGGCTAAAGTCTTAAAATGTATGTATTTGTCACTAATGTTTGAGAATTCCTTGAATAATAAGGTAGAAACAACAACAGGCGTTTCTCAAAGAAATTGTCTGATTTCAACTTGTGGTGACAGTAAAACCTCGTAGCGTTTTATTTACCAAAATCCATCTCAGAAATACTGCAAATGTCCAAGTCTCGTATTCACAAAACTCCTCATCTTGAGTGCACATTAAAACTAAATTTTTAATGGTTGATCGTGACAAAAATTTTTTAATGTAGATACGTTTGAAGGGTTGACATTTATCAAAATTAAGAGTATTATCATGTCATCTAAATTTGTTTCACGAAAAACTGAAGAAAATACAATTTTACAATAGATACAAGTTTGAATTTGGTGTGCATTCAAGCTGAGGAGTTTTGTGAATACTGGACCAGGTTTAGGTGAAATGTGACGTCTGCCTATTTTCAAATGACGTAACACATCATCTCATTCTATCAGAGATTGAAATCGCTTTTGGAATTTTTTGGAAAGCTTCGTTCTGTCGTTACAGAAAAATTCACTTCTGTACCAGACCCTCGTATGGCGAAGTTCTCACATACCACACGAGTGTCTGATTGCACGAGACTATAGTATTTCTGATGTTTTCTTTTTTTTAAAATCATTTCCGGAAAGACCCGGTGTGTTCCGATTCCCGTCTCAAACATTCGGAACACCTCGGGGTTTTCTGAAGTCTTTGAAATTCACGCCGGATGTAATTGTTCTGATATGTTTAAATTTCATACAAATATGGGTAATCGTATACCCTATGCGGCGTTATAGGCCAAGAAAATATATCTCCGAGACTGGATGTGATAAATTACTACCGCAACATTTTTTAATGATAAAAGTAATAAACTTTCAAAAGTCGTAATTTTTAACAAGTTGAATGACGGAAAATTTGCACCGAGAACGCAGCTTTGATAATATAAATCAAAGCAAAGACAGCTTCATGACGTGACGTCACAAGTTATATTATAACGTATTTGTTACGTCATCTCAGAATTTTTTGCAAGGTACATGTCAAAACAGATATCTTCGCCATATACTCTGATAACCAGTCTGTGTGGACTGGAGTAAAATGGCAGCACTCAACGTATAAAATCGGAAGAAAATGGTCACGACCTATCTAGCATGACACGTAGTTCAGACAATTACATCCGAGGTATTATTCCGTTCGCAGACAAACACGAGGTTCTCTGGATGACTCCTCACAGTGGATTACCTCCCCTTTTAGATCGGATAACGCAACTGCCACCAAAAGTTGAACCTGCTAGAAACTTGCAGAAAGGTTATTGTTTGATTTAATATTGCTTTCGAAAGAAATTTTCCAAAAGTAAGAGATAATATTAAAAATTGAATGCTTAAGATAGTAGATCTAGCGCTATCATAGTAAATGTATTGATTTTTGCATAAAAAGGAAGAAATCATCACTAAAATAACAGAAATGACGTTTCAAAAGATGCTGACCCAGGGTCAAACGGTTTGTGCAGACACTGCTGTTGTTTATGACGTAATCTGTGATGCAGATGGAATTACATATGGCACATCTCGTGTTATCTGTTTACCAAATCGGATGTGATTGTCCGAACTACTTATCATAACCGATAGATCGTGGCTATTTATTTCATGTACAATACACTGAATACCGCCATTTTCTTTGAGTCCGTGCAGACGGTATCACGGTTTGCAACGAAGATATGTCATTTAGCTGTGCATGGCGAACCGTTCTAGGATGGCACAACATATACGTTACAATGTTACTTGTGACGTCACGTCATAAAGTAGTCGTTGTTTGGATTCTAATATCAAAGGTGCGTTTCCTGTAAAGGCTTTTACTTTCATATTATATACCTAGTTCGTGACTTCCTATGCATTTACATTGCGTGGGATTATCCAGTAGATTTTCCACTTATTGGACCACGTCAAGCATTTAATGGGTACTGTCAAGCACACACATGACCCAATAAGTTTCTTGCTACGGAATCTAACGCGTTCGATGTACTAAGGAACTACTTTTTAAGGTATTTTATAAAGCGGCCACATCAAATGCAGACTCTCGTTGACAATGCAAATGATTTGATGGTTATCAAATTTAATACATGAAGACATTTAAATGGTTTTTGTTCAGACCATGTTATACACCGAAGAAATAGAAATAAGATATTCCCCAGAATGAGTCTAATCCATGTCAAGCGAATCGGGTTAGCTCTGTCAACATTATTACAAATCTGAGCTCAAACAGGGATGTTCCAGAAGTAGAGTTGAAATCAGTGACTTCACTGAAAGACAGAAAAAGACAAATACCAAGCTAGCAACAGCAAGAGATATGAAAATGTCCAAAAGTGGCTTTGGAAAATAAAAAGAGAACCCAGATCAATAGAAAACATTATCCCAGAGCGAATAAAAGAACTTCTTGCAAAAATGTCAGTCTCGATTAAAAACAAACGACAATTTTTGGTTTCATCAGACACAGTATATAACTTTTTCTCAAAGACATGGGCTATTAAACATCTCTTAGAGACAGAAAATCCCATAAATTGAACCAGGCACTTACTGCTAAAAAATGGACGTAAAGAAAAAAGGTATAGGAAGCAAACGTCGCGCATCAGAATCTCTTTCACCTGAGGACGAGGATGAATTGTTTACTTCGGGAGAGATGGGCACGTCCTCCCCGAGAGCCGTGCAGTTTACACTTTATTACTACTTCAGCAAGATCTTTGGGTTGAGGTCAGGAAATTGAAATTTGGAAATATAACACCGCACGAGACAGTATCTATAAGACAAGGCATCTGTAAACCCCTCACCCGTCCCAACGACTGTTTTAGGGATCTATTCAACGGTACTGCTATCAATAATTGCGATTTCAATTTGAATATATTTCAGAAACAAGTCTTGGATGAATCAAACTGCATTAGTGTTAGATATATCCATTTATCTTGAATACATTGATCCAGGATCACCATGTACTTGTAAAGTTCTGCACTCTGTGGAGTCCACTGTACATATCCATGTATGTTGAGCCTTAGGACCGAACCACAATTATTTGCTTATTAGTAACTATATTTTAAACAAATTTTTAATGACATCAAGTATCCATTATTCAATAATAGATTGTCTCACATTAAGAATGAATTCAATATGAACAAACTTTTGCAATATGTTTTACACTATATTTATTGTTAATAGCTCATTAATTACCAAGGTCTCATTCATAAAGTCTCATGCAGTATTCAAAGACGTCATTCAATGTATTCATACACGTTACGCTCCAAGATTTGTACGAAAGTTTTCTTTCAAGGCTTTTCCTTTTTAATTCTTAAATAGCAATTTAAAAAGATTTATTTTTTAAGCAGGTAGGTTTATAATAAATAATTTATACTGTTTGTACTATTGTATATTGTTGTCTCTCGTCCGAAATACAAGGGTCTCGCAAGCTCGCCCCGTTTTTCTTCAGTCTTGACCACAACACCCAAGAATAAAGACACTCTAATATATAAATATTAAATATTACATGCTTATAAATTCGTGACGTTTATCAAGAAGTATTGTTGTAGTGCTCACTTATCACAACGAGGGGTGCGTGTTGGCGCTAGTGATCAGAAATATGGTTCGGCTTAGATCATCACTCAGATGTTTTGGCGACTTTGGTTCAGCTGTATTCTAAATATGAATCCGTTTCCTTTAATCATAACCAAGGTTACCAACACACCTAAACAACAAATTAAAGATAAACCAATGTCCTGGTGACAGTGCCAAAATGCACTTCCAGATCTCAGCGATATATCTTTCGCATATAACATCGTTGTTTACGCTTATGCCTACGATCACGTGCGAGAAAACTCCGAGGAGTTTCAAATGTTTCATTTAGCAAGGCTATCGGAAAGCCTCGTGGCTTTTCTACTGAAGTCCATCAGGAACCATTCCCAACGTTTCGGTCAATTTTACTGATCATATCTCAAATGTATGTCGAAAGCTTCCATTCGAACTACCTCGGTTAATTACGAAACAAGGATTGACCGAGAAGTTGCGAATGCATCGAATTTGTTTTTCTTCTCGGTCAGTCGCACGGTCAATCCAATCGTGGTCTGAATATAATGCGGTTTCTTTTTTGCGAAGGAATTTCTGGCGAACAAAATGCACAATTTTTCTGCAAACTACTATGCCGACATACATCCACGGCAAATTTTTCTAGCGCAGAAATAGCCGAGGTGGTCCGAATACTCAGAAACCTGAACAACCGGAACATTCTCGACCTTTTCCATTGCATGCTAAAAAAAAAAAACTCGGATGTAAATAATGGCTATTTTTAACTGCCCTCAAACCCGTGGTTGTTATTACGTCATAATAACTTCCTAATGTAACAATGAATAGATGACTAACAGCAACAGAAACAATAGTAGCAGACAGCTGAAACCGAATGATTTCTTTAATTTTTTCATTAAAAAATTGCAGGAATAACATTAAAAATTAAATCTGCATATATGTCATTGATTGTTGAAACGTTGTCGAGTGTTTTCAAGACCTATCGTGTTATAAGACTCTGTTCTTCGCACAACTATCCGTATTTTCTTCCGCCAAAAACTTGCCAATTTGGAAAGTATCACTACGATAACCTCCGAGTCTCTTTCAGAGTCAAAGTTATTCGACTCGCATCGGAAAGAGACGAGGATGTTCCGAATGAAACCTGATTTGATACGGTGGCGCTCTACATATATTACGTACTTCTGAGAGAGTGACAGGTGTAAGGTGAAGCTGTTTGCATTTGCAACATACACAATGAAGAGAATGTTGGCATACCTCTATACCTTTATGCTACTTTCATGTACTGTGGCTGAAACTTCTTTACATATTGTACTTGTAGAAATTGTACATGATCTCAGCACACAGTTGACCCAAATGGATGCTCCCATTATCTCGAAAACTCAGCCTGAATTAGTCGAAAGTTTAACAGTTATTAAAATAGGGAAAAGAAATTTTGCCAGAGTAGGCAATACTGAAAGTGGAATGAATGAATTACAAAATATATACAAAGTAAAAAAATTTATCGGCTCCTTTTTTTTTAATTATTTTTTTTTTTTTACAATTTATCTTTGAAGTCCAGGAAGTGAAAATGACCAAAGCGGAGCTAGCAGTTTTTTGAAAGGTGCACATCTGAAGTAAAGCCAAGCTGCATATCAATAACCCAAATTACATCCATAAAACATACACACACACAAAAAAATGGAATTAAAAGTTCTTTTAACAATACCTAAGATATGCAAGGTCTTTTTAAATAGCCAGGATAACCAGTGAGGATAACCTGAGAAATT